>JAXQQM020060756.1:0-463900 GCA_034641835.2 Pinus albicaulis
AAATTGCGCAGTGCGCGTCATGGGAGAAGGTGAACTAGCAGTGGGGAAGCCAGGAGCAGGGGAATCCATACGGTGGCCAGATGCTACAAGCCGACCCCGCCCACTCCTAGCATTTGGATATCGACCTAAGTAATAATCACTGGACTGGCCGGAAGTCATCTCTGTTGAGGTGCTGGAGGGAGCGCGTCGGGATTGACCTCTAGTGCTCCCCCTGCGGCAACGCATCCTATGATGCACGCGAGGCATGGGTGCAATCTCAGGCGCAGTGGGCACAAGAGACGAAGAAGCAGAATTCCAATTAACAGAGGAAGACAGACAGAGACAGAACCGAGAGAAATGGAAATATGCAGCAAAGTCTAGGCAGAAGTTCCGCTGGCTACTTCTCCTTATCGTCACAGTTACCAGGCAGTGTAATCCAGCAACCGGCTTGTCTGAAAAACCATGGCTAAACGCCATTTTGTATGTCGACCCGTCTGCAATGCAATCAAAGGACGCTCGTCATAATGAATCTCTGATCATTAATAATGAGAGCCGAAGGCCGGATCAAATTGGAGCGTGCGGAATCGCTCAGAGGAGTGGAGGTCCGATCTTGAACAGTGTTAAAAATTAATTAATGTAGATTTGATGTGAAAACTTAATTGAACATCGTTAAATGTTAATGCGAATGATATGAAATCGCCATATCCATGTCCCATCACCTTAAACGCCATCGAATGCACCCGCAGCCGGGAGCAGGGCAAGTTTTTATTGAGGACACGTGGCATAAATTGATTGGAGCGGATCTTTGTTTGGGCCGCTCGCGCAGTGGAAATCCGGACCCGTAAAATATTAGGGCGAATTTGATAAGAAATTCGCGTCACAAAATTGGCCGACGTCAGCAAGCTATTTTGGAACGCGAATTTGGTTTGAATTATGGTTTATCACCGTTTGAAGTCCGGCGGGCTCGACTTAAGAACAATTTTGTTTGATCCCATCTTATAAAATTTGTGTTGGTTTTCTTTGATAATACACATATTAAAATCCCGCTTAATAAAGAGACAAAATTGTTGTGCTTTCAGAACCTGACCCGAGGATTGGACATGAGTTAACAAACAAAAGGATAGCAGAACCAGACATGCACCCGTGGTCAAGCCCTCTACCAAAACCACGAGCGGAATCACAAAAGCGGGTTGCCCATATCGCACCGCTTTTGTGGAGTAGGCGGTATTTCCTATTCGCGAGCGATTCCATAGGGAATGCGACACGTGGCGAAGTGACCCCCGGAAAACCACCGTTTAACCCGCGCCATCGCACGTTAAAGCCCGACGTTGGAAGCCGAGCGAAATTGCCAAGAGTCGTTGATTTGGAGAAGGGCCATCAGATGGTGGTCACACGTTGAACTTGCCCAGAGGTTAACTAAGGTGTGCAGAGGATAGCCAGGTACGATACGAGTGTTTGATTGGTTATTGATATATATAGGTGGGGTCGGAGTATAATGAAATTGTTTAATTAAACGATTGGCGGATAATTAGCATAAGTCTGGAGCGTGATTGTTGTAAGGCTGGGTGGTGAAATATAGAGCCGAAAGTTCATTACATGTTATTTATTTAAAAAGAAACGTGGAGTATAAATACAAAGTGTTGAAAGTTAAACATTGGTTATAAGGCTTGGAGATAATATAAAGTCGGGAATATAAATTAAAGTCCAACCATTGTGGATAGTATTTATTTATCAAATTCTACAAATTTGATAAATAAACCCGAAGAAAGAAGAAGTCAATTAAGACTCAAGCTGGAGGAAAAGAACGGGGTAAACCAAGGGAAAATGCTGACAGAGCGATTGTAGACACACCAGCTCTCCTTAGGGGTCCAATTTCAGTTTTGTTGTGTCACACGATGATCTCTCTTCTCTGGCATTTACTTGTATTGAAGATCACTATTCTAGGAATAAGGAGTTATTTTCTCCAAAAATAACCCCAGCCAAACATTGACAATGCATCAAGGATATCTTTCTATGCTTCATAAGCACATTTGTTCTACTTCTAAATCATGTCTTGGAAGTGGTTGTTGTGCTGGAAATTATTCACCAGTTGGTTTCATACCAAAGTCTTTTTCACATTTTCAGCATCCAATACATGAAAAGATAATGGTTTAAAACAACCTAAATATTTGAAATTTTGCAAGAATTGTCTGGCACACTTTGAATATGAATTTTGAAGTCAAGTGCATGATGCTGTATAGGATCAAGTGTCATTTTGAATACCAAATGTTTCACAAGAAACTTCTCAACATGCTACCCTGCAGTAAGGATTAAATGACAATATCGCATCAACTATTTCCATAATAAAAGTGCACCTCGGCCATAAGACTAAACAACTACAAATGTTGTAGATCTAACAAGACCACACAATCAAATGTATTCCACAAGGCCAATACTGTATGAAAAATAAAAAGGAGTTTGCAACCAAAAATACCTTAGGAAACTAATTCAATTAGATACACCAAACCATCAGCAAAAAGGAAAACCAGCCTACTCAAAAGGCAAGCGTTTACCTCCTTTGACAAAATTTTGAGTTTCGAAACAAGGGCCTTTATTGTCTTGTCAATGCCCCTAGTAATTTGAACGGGGTTTTCACCTGCTGCAACAACCTAAAAAAAAAGGTTTCATTTCAAATTATTTTCCACAAATTTAAGATACAACCATTGTCAGTTTTGTATTTCCTAACAAGCTCATAAATTTTGACAAAAGAACCAAAATTTTTTAATACCCGATAGCAATTTTTTCACTCAAAAACTATCTTAGACTCAATAAACCCAACCCAAAACTAAAAAACCAAACACCATAAGACCCTACAAAAATGAATAGATGATCTTAATCCAGTACCATCGACAAAAAGTTACCTTTACACCCTCACTTATTAAACCCCGTGCTGTTGAATTTTAACTTCAACTGCTGCAGCAGAAGGACGGATGCAGCAACAACATTTTTTTTTGGAGGTTGCTTGCATGCCATCCAGAAATTTAATTCAGCATTTAAAATTCCTGCAAGTTTTTTTTTGTAGACGGCCGCAGCCATATTTCTGTACAGGATTGTATTTAAACACAACAACCAACATTAACGCAATTCACCAACCAGAAATTAAACAAACAGAAATTTACCCGACAATTTTGTAAATTCAAAAGGAGGACACGTGGAGCATTAATATTGGATCGCATGAAATTGAAGGGAATCTGAAAACCTGAAAACCGGACCCGAATTTTTTATAGGGCACATTGGATTGAGAATTCGAGTTAAAATTAGGCAGACGTCAGCATCCCATTTTGGAACGCGAATTTGGTTTGAAATTCAATCTATTTAGACTTTGAAGTCCGACGGAAAGGGTTCTTTAATGTTTTGATAGTTTAATATATACATATGTTATATATATATCATATGCGAAATGAAAGGTGGGCCATAGAATTTAGTTTTAATTTTATTTTTTTTAAAAGAGGGTTTATTATAATATGTTTTATATGTTCCGGCATATAAAAATAAAAGGTCGAAAAAGCTTGGTAGTTTTTTTATAGACAGTACGTAAATTTTTTATTACATAGCAGTGTGTAAAAAGTGAAAAACTGAGTGTAACTTTTTAAGTGTGTATGCACAGCAGTGCGAAAGGGAAAAACACAGCAGAGTGTCTTAGAGACAGAGTATGTTTGTTTTGAACAGATAGTGAGTTGGTTTTATGCACTGCGTTTTGTAGCAGTCATAATTTTGTAATCCCTCTCAGTGAGGAAGTAGTGTAATAGTTTTTTTTTGAGTTATGGAAGGGAATAGAAGTTTGTTTTCAAAGTATTGAAACTCTGTCTCCTGTCAAAGAAATTTTTATTTTCTGTGTGTTAGAGGAAGAAAGATTTATGGGTGGTTCTTATGAATCAACCAACCATTCAGAACATGCTCATCAATCCAAACCATAAGTATTATGTGACAATATTCAAGCAGGCACTGAATCGGATTTCTGAAGTTATGTTAGAGAAACCCTAAACTCTCACTGAAAATAGGTGAAATGTGGCACCACTCAGAGATTGACATGTGCCAATTGGTACAAGTGGTAGACAATTGGCATGCTCAAACAACGAGGTGATGTAGGAATGACATGAGGGAGAAAATATCAAAAAAGCCCCAAATCTGGAGAACTAAAGCTCATCACCAACCCGAGATTGACAACTTTACATGATGTAACCTATGAAATCGTAAATGGAGAAATCATAGTAACAATAAAGTAACCTATGTAACAATAAAGTCAGATTCATCCTGGGAGTGGTAATGGGAGAAATCATAGTGAACAACAGAAAACATGCATAGTTGCTTACAATCAAATAGATGAAAAAACACATACAAAAAACCTAGATAATAATCATGAACAAGCTTAATATTGAATTATGAACCGTAAAGGAACTTACAAAATGTGACATTACGAACCTGGTCAAGCGCACAAGCAAAAATATCCTAGACATGACCCTGGTTGACAAGTTGTATTGCTCATGATGCAAGAGGATTTGTACCTGCACTGCCAAGTCAATCAAAATCCATCATTATTTATACAATAAATACAAGTAATTGATGTAGTATTTTTTACTCTAAGATGCATTATTATGATAATGTTAGAACATATGTTGAAAATGTCAAAACATACCTGAATAAGCTCCTCTTCATTTCAAGAAAAATTTATTGGAGTCGCATGAACTTGGAACAAGCCTCCCACGATCTGAAAGAGTAGCAACTAAGTCAAAAGTGACTTTTTTGTTGCTACGCTGGATCAAGGGAGGTTTGCTCCAAGATTAAATCGCTCCAATAAATTATTCTCTACTAAACAGGGCCAACCACGTGAAGGTGGAAGCTCTTATGGCCCCTCCCCACCCCCTCACATCACTCTCAATTCCCCAATACCCAATCTATATTTCATTTTTTACTTTCATGAGCATAAAAAAAAATATTCAATAACTAATAAAAAAACAATTCAACAAAAAGTACGCAAGGAAACATTGCAATTAATGCTTGAAATAAAAATAGTATGATAAATGAGTTTTTTATATAACGCAAAAAACGTTCCAAGTATGGTAAAGTTTGTCTTATAATAATACAATATTTTACATTATCAAATTTTCTTTTTCTTCTTCCTATTTCTAAAGCTCCTAATTACATCATCAATATCATCGTGCTCTGCTCCCGTTTCGTGCCTTTCGACCCGCACTGCTGACCTAGTTGTGTAGTCACGATGTCTGGTCTCATCCAGTGACGGGCATCGCCTACAAAAACAGATAATATTAAATTTTAATTGTCAGTTTTTAAATATCATTGAACTAGTTCGGTAATATTAATAAAAAAAATTGCAATGAGATTATTTACCCGGTGCACCAGTTGTCGCCGCTGACCTAGTTGCATTGTCACGATGTCTGGTCTCATCCAGTGACGGGGCATCGCCTCCAAAAATAGATAATATTAAATTTTAATTATCAGTTTTTAAATATCATTGAACTAGTTCGGTAATATTAATAAAAAAAATTGCAATGAGATTATTTACCTGGTGCACCAGTTGTCGCCGTTGGGACTGTTGCCCTGTCTTCCTCTCTGGTGGTAAGATCCTCAAGGGAAACATTCTCTGTCATTTAAACAAAAAACGCTATAAGGACAACCATCAAGGTATAATTAGAAAAAATTATAAGTGGAAATTAATTACCGTCACGGCCCTCACTGATAGCAGCATTGTCGGCCTGGTCCCCACTACAATGATCAGGTTGCACGAGAGGATCATCTACATCCGGCTCTAAAACTGGGTTATTTACCTCGTCGGTAGTGTTGCTCCCCTGATTTAAACAAAGTTGTTAGACATTAAATTTATGGACGAAAACAAAAATATTGAAAGGTTAATGCTTTACCTTATCAGGCATTGTAGATCTTGGGACCTGCCCCAAGCTTCTGCGACGTTCAACTACAGCTTGATAGCCAAAACGGAAAGCAATATTTTTATCTTCCTCTGTAGTTATTGTTCCAAAGTCATCACCCTACATTATATATGATTGTGTATTTTTAATCATATCTGATAGGATTACCAAAACGTTGGAAGGCGATACAATTAATTATAAGATGTTTAGCTACTTAATTACAATTCTTGCAGCTAATTTCAAGTAGCCACCCTGGCCGAGCTTGTGATGGTCCTTTTTCTCAATCCTAGCTTTGGTTGCCTTTGAGGTGTCAGGCAACCTAGCATCAAAAGATTGAAGTCAGATATGACGTAGCACACTTTTATTTTAGACATAAAGAAAATTAAAGCTATTGAATTAAAGTTGCAATTTACCTTGCGGGTCCAGTTGGCATTTTTCCTTCTTTCTTTGCCCTTTTCTCTTTTCCGTCATGGATGAGTGCTCTCCACTCACTCTCCGAAACTGCGAGAGGACGCTCATATCTAGGGTTAAATTGCAATTGCGTCCTATAGGTGTCCCTGGTATATTTCAAATATTTGCCGGCTACCTGAGCCACCGTTGTTCTGTCAAATGTGCCAACCCCAAAAAGGGCTTCTAGATAATCTAGAAGTTCTTTTTTCAGGTTGGAATTCTGGGAATTCCACCCTGTACGTATGGTTGGGCCAAAAATTACCAACGCATGGCTCTCTAGAATCCCGTAGAACTCATTGTTTCCTACACAGAATAAAACCAAAAGAAAAAGAAGATATTATCATTAATTTAAAAATAAAAATCATGATAAATATGTTTTAGATAAAGTACATGAAATAGTTAAAATATTAAAATTTAACTGGGAGTTGTACATGCTTTATACGGACACCTTCATCGTTCACAAACAACGTGCCATTAATGGTCCCCGTGGAGCTGACACGTGTAGCTCCAGGAAACGCAATAATGTAGTTGGCCATATCAGCCTCATCATTGCCAACACGTTCAGCGGTTGGCTGGGTGTCTGCTTGGGCAGGGTGTGTTTCTTGGCTGGCACCTAAAGGATTAGAAGGTGTACGAGAGGGTTTTTGGGCAATCTCTTGCCCTTGTGTCCCACTACCACCAACACCGGGTTCAGCAAATGCCAGAAAACGCTACATACAAAAGAACTTTTTGTTAGTTTAGTCAATGTAAAAATTAAAAATCAAACTATCACAATTCATCTCATGCAGAACAAAAAAAATATCCTTTTTACTTTTATTATTACCCGATATGTTTCTAGCTGGCTCATAAGTTTTTTTATCCTCTCTTCTGTTTTAGGTGTTTGAGGCGCGTCTATCAAAGTATTAAATTCTGACCTTGCTTCTCGTGCCTTTCTTCGCAACAAGAGCACTTGAGATAGGGATGAAGAAAGCTCTTCCTCAAAGAGGGAATCATCAGGCGTACCATGGCTAGGTGTCTGCATATTTGAACAAAATTAATATTATTTCAATTATTTAAATAACTAAAATACCTAAAGATAGAGCAATGCTGGCACTTTACATGTTCTTCCGCTGGCCTCTTTCCCCGATCATCCCGTCTCGGGGTTGTTCCTGCACTGCTCTGATCAGTCTGCCACATTGCAATAAAATTATAAATGTAAAAACTTGAAAACAATATCTAACTTGAAAACACAAAATGAAAACTGAAATAATTTCTAATAAGACACCGAAAGACACAGTTAGAGTTTCAAATATGCCTTGCATTGAATTCAGTCCTGGAAACATGTCATTGCACATTAAGGCACCCAAACATTCAATCCACAAATGATATATTTAAGTAGGCTTCTCCTATTCTCGGAAAACACCATACCTATAATGCATTCACTTGCATGTATAAAGGGAAAGGAAAACATGTTTTCATACAACGGTGACAAAGGCATCTTGGGGAAAGGTATCTTCACTTTTTATTTATGTTGTTCACCCACACCACTCGTGTTTTCACTAATCCTGTTTTGTCATTTTTGGATTCAAATTAAGTTAAGGCCTTAAGTATTTTTTGACCTTTCGGTGTAGTTTTTATAAGTGGCATGTATGGATTTTCCATTAATTCTGCACTTTTTTCTCTTCATGCGCATGTTTCCCTGGAAATCAAATGCATGATTTAGTCCCATACATTTAACAAGTTGTTGGATCAACTCCATTGGCAATATCATGTTTCCTATTCAATCAAAATTTATCTCAGTTAGGGTAGGTAGGAAGGTTTTTCCTTTGTATTAATAGGGCACTTCTAGCTTGCATTTTTATTATATCTTTCAAATTTAGTGTCGTTTCAATTAGGGCATGAATTTTTGCAACTTTCAAGGTGAGAATGAACAAAGACAAATTTTTGTGATGGATGACTGTACATGACTCCATGGCCAGAGGAAAAGGCACTAATCTACTTCTTCAAATATCTATAGTTCTCATTCACCTCATACGGAGATGGTCCCTGATTTTGAGCTAAATGTTGCAGCAAAAAGTTCCCCCCCTCCATAATTTGATATTCAATGGAAATTTCTTAAATTGATGATGGGGCATGATTATGGAACATTGGCACATACATATGTAATGGAATTCCAAGATCATGATATATGTTTGCATATGTTTATGGTAATGTTCCACCAAGTCCCCTGGAGGTGGGAGCAAGGGGACGAGGGAGCGCGGGAGCGTCCTATGCAAAAGCTCCCTACCAATTTTCAGGAAACGTGGGGGGACGTCGGGGTCATAAAAATTATAAAATTTAATATTTAAAATGTAACTATATTTTTGCAAGGAATGTATATACAGTCATCATACACTTGCATCATGAAAGATAAATCATAAATGATAAAATTACAAATCGTTGAATGATGAATCATATAATTGAAACAAATTTAAAAGTTAAAAGTTAAAACATACATCATACAATCATGCATGTAAGTTTGTAAGTTTGTAACTATATAATCATTAATGTAACTACTAACAATGTACAATGAAAATAAAGTTTAAGATATCATATGACATATTATATCAAGATTCAAAATAGAGTTTAAACTGAAGTTTACAACTCAAGTCCGAAACATAAAACTTAAACGCAAATAAGTTATGTCTGAAACATAAAACATAAAACATAACATATGAATATCAAATGATATCATCATATTGATAAATGAGCATAAATGCTCAAGTTAATGCCCCACTAGTCTCTGCATCCAACTTCTGCACGAATATATCAAGATCAAACATGTCACCATCTGAATCAGAATCACTTGGATTCTCAAATATGCTAAGTGGCACATCAACTTTTAACACGAAACCATAAACTAAAAGGGGCGGTGAGGGGACGTGAGGGGGCGTGAGGGAAACATCCCCTAGAAGTCCCCAAGACCCCTGAGCGCGAGGGGGCGAGGAATCTAGACCCCTAGGTGGGGGGGCGAGACCCCGTGTAACACTGGTTTATGGAGGTGGTGGAGCAAAAAAGAGCTCAAATAGAGCTGAAAATTTTCACATAAAAAGGACTGTGGGCTTGACTAATGGTTCCATTTAAAAAATGATATCTAGACAGAGAATAAGTGTAGCATGCAAACATGCATTGAAAATCCATCCGAGTTTGCATTGTATTACTTATGATGGATTCAAATTTGGGTTTCAAAATGCCAGGTTATGGCATGATTTTGTCGAGAAGCCCTTAGTTGGATTCTCATGTTGGTTTAATTTATATTTTAAGTTTGTTTTGCAATCTTTGGATGATAGTAACTCATGAACTAGGTTACCAATGTGTAACAATCATATTTCAAGAATAGAGTTGTGATTTTTTTATATTATTATTATTATCTATTAGCTACGAGTATTGACACCTAATGCCTGGAATTTTGACATCTTGATAGCATGGATAATTTCGAAAATGTTTCTAGTAATGTTAACATAATAACTATCATTACGTGTCTTCACTTTTTTCACCATAATAGACTTGTGATATGGACTCATCACACAAATTCATATGCTATGTCCCAACAAGTTCAAACTGGTTGAATCTACCTCATAGTGTGGTTATTAAGGACAAGTTGCTTGATATATAACTCGATAGCATAGACCACGTTGCAGTTCTAAAAAGAATCCTCAAGTGTCAAAAAAACTTCACAATATGTTCTACTATAAAGCCTTTTGGGATACCCGAAATAATATATGTATCATTGATGACTTTTAAAGTATGACAAGATCCAGAGGGAAAGGAAATCAATGGAAGAGTGATCCACCAATGAGAACCTAGAATTTAGCATCAGATGAGTTAGAGTCTAGGAAATTGAAACCCTATATTTTTAATTAGTGATGAAGGACATCACATAGGTAATTATATTTTCATGTAGAATAATCTGTTAATTCAAATTTAAACTACATAATATGAAAGGCATACCATAAATTTTTCCACGTAAGTCCAAACAACCTATAAAAAGGGAAAACCTTCTTTTTCCATGGAAATAATTTACCTTTCCTTTTTCAAGACAATCTAAATCACAAAAAATATGAACTATACTGCACACATTCTTGGATAATGTGAAAGTGGAAAAGGAATACCCTACACAAGTGATGCACACATGTACATTTGAACACTAATAGATTTTTGTAGTTGAAATGCAATGCTTGTTTTCATTTAAATGTAGGGTTTTGAAAGCAGGGAGAAATAATGGCTGCCAAATTAATAAGCGTTTCTTTGGGAAAAATTTAAATCTTGTATTGGGTGATGAAGATAATAGAGGGTATTGAATCTTGATTCTTGACATCTACAGAGAACCATACAGCCTAACACAATCCAATGGAATTGACCAAAAAAACCCAAATAGAGTCAACCCTACTATAGGAGGAAGGGCCTGCAGTAAGAACTTACGATTTTGCAAGAGCTGAGATGCCGAGGGTGAATGTTTTTCTTCGCAAGAGCCGCAGTGCGTAACGCCGAGGCGAATGTTGTTTTGCAAGAGCCGAGGGCGTAACGCCGAGGGCGAATGTCAGAGAGGGCAAAGGGTCAGCTTCGCAAGAGCCGAGGGCGAATGCAGGCGACGTTGTCTCCGAAAGAGCCGAGGGCGGTCCAGGCGAATGCTGTTCTGCAAGAGCTCGTGGCGAATGCTGAGGGCGTACGTCGTTCGCAAGAGCCGGGGGACAATGCCGAAGGGCGGCACGTCGTTCGGGCAAGAGCCGAGGGCGAATGCCGAGGGCGAATGGTGTTCGGCAAGAGCGGAGGGCGAATGCGCGCGTGATATCAGACGTTAATGTAGCACACATGAACATTTGAACACTAATAGATTTTTGTAGTTGAAATGCAATGCTTGTTTTCATTTAAATGTAGGGTTTTTAAAGCAGGGAGAAATAATGGCTGCCAAATTAATAAGCGTTTCTTTGGGAAAAATTTAAATCTTGTAATGGGTGATGAAGATAATAGAGGGTATTGAATCTTGATTCTTGACATCTAGAGAGAACCATACAGCCTAACACAATCCAATAGAATTGACCAAAAAAACCCAAATAGAGTCAACCCTACTATAGGAGGAAGGGCCTGCAGTAAGAACTTACCATTTTGCAAGAGCTGAGGGCGAATGTTGTTCTGCAAGAGCCGAGGGCGAACGCTGAGGGCGAATGCTGAGGGCAAATGCTGTTCTGCAAGAGCTGAGCGCGAATGCTGAGGGCAAATGCTGTTCTGCAAGAGCAGAGGGCGAATGTGCGCGTGATATCAAACGTAGCTATTGCGACAAATACGAAACATTTTTATGTAGCGCGCATATAAGTTTCGAATTTTTATGTAGGGCCCATATAAGTTTGGTATTTTTATGTAGCGCGAAAATAACTGTCGCTATACCGACGGCGGAAAAGGCGTCGCTATTAGGACGGTGCCTCCAAACGTCACAATGGCGACACCTAGACATTGTGTCGCAGTTGCGACGTTTAGAGTTGTCTCAATAGCGACGCTTTGGGCCATGGTGTCGCAATTGCGACGTCTTCCTTTAAACGTCGCAATTGCGACACTTGTTTAAGTGGTTGTCTCATGGAGATCACCTTGGCTTGATCGATTCCGAATTCCACAGGCGAATGAGAATATGTGGCAGTGAAGCAACAAAGAGTGTGTGCTCAGGAAAATCACAGATTTGCGGATAAACGGATGTATTCCACTCACTCATGATTGACAACTTACGCAATAAAGTTGGCCAAGAACCCAAAGTTCCATGATCGAACAAAGCACATCAATACAAGGTACCATCTCATTCGACATCATGTTCAGGCCAAGACCATCCATCTACATCATTGTTCCACAAATGAGCAAACTGCTGACATCTTCACCAAAGCACTTGGAAGAGAGAAGTTTGAAAAGTTCAGATCGATGCTTGGACTCACCAACATCCCTTCGGATTAAAGGGGGGAATGTTGACACCTAATCCTATGGATGGGTGTGCATTTATATTTTTGTATATTATTTAATATTAGGAAATAAGGAAGGCCAAGAGTCATTGGGAGATGAATCCCAATAGCCTCACCTCCCATCTATATAAGCATGTACATTCTTGGTAATACGATTCAGTTTGAGGTTACCTCTGGTTTGACGAACACGAATTAGGCCACTTTTTAAGGACGGAGCCTGAAAGCATAGAGGCTCTAACTAAGGAAAAATCAGTTGAGGAGGCCTTCAAGAAGACAAGATGTTGGAAACTCTGTGAAAAATTGCAGGGAGGTCGTAATCAAGTGACAAAAGATTTTTCTCTTCATTTCACAAGTTCAAGTACAAAAGTTGGAGTCTTAAACTTGCCAATTTCCCCTGATATCATATCATTAGTGACAGAGATTCCAAGGGAAGAAGAAAGATGGTTCAAAAATTTCAGGTTTGAGATGGAACCTTGTAAAATATTTCTAAAGCCACGGTTTGTAGAGACAGACTTAACTAAAGCAATGCCAAGAAGCTACATCAAGAACACCTATGCCAACCTGCTCTGCAACATTCAAAGGTATTTCACCTGTGAGGGAAGATACCATAAAGTGTATTCTTATCATTTCAAACTCCTGTTGCATTTTACTGGAATGATTTCTTTGGATTTTCCTTTCTTCTTGTTTCAAAGTTTAGCTAAGATGGCAGATAAAGTGCAAATGAAAGCTCAATACTATGAAACTTCAATTTTCCATCATGGTCTAGTTAAATTGATAGTTTTACATGAACTTCAGAGGATAAACAAAGAATGGTCTACATTTTTGTTTTTGTGTGGATTTGGGGTGGAAACAAAAGAAACAGGTATTAGCCCTAAGGCCAAAGAAAAATCACCATCAGAAACCAGTGACCCTGCAGAGACAAGATCAAAAATATTTGTCAAGTTGAAACCCAGAAAGCAAGTGAAAGAGCCAGAAATCAAAACATCAGTGATCATTCAAAAGACTCCTCAACCTGCAAAAAAGAAGACAACTAAAGTTAAGGTAAAGTACAGGAACAATCAACTAGCAAATCAGTCTAGAAAATATTGACTAGAAGTCAAATAGCAAGGGAAAAGGGTAAAACAATGGTTTCAGGAGAAAGTCTACATTTAAAGGGTGATTTGAATGATTTTTACAGGCTATTGATATTGAAGAATCCCCTTTGGTCCAAGCAGACTTCATAAAATTGGATGAAGGGAAATCTAAAAAGATGAAATTTTCTAAAAAGTTGGATTTTGATGAAGAAATTTTAGAGTGTGTGTTCAAGCCCAGAAGGCCTTTAACTAGGCAATCAAAAAAGTTGCAAAAGCCGGATATGGAGTTAGATAAAGAAGGGGAAGTTTCTAATGTTTATGAAGAGCCCATAGACCTATCATCACCAATGCTTGAAGGTGAAAAAAATAGAGTTTCAACACTCAAAGAGAAAAGAGCAGTTATGAAGAAATTAAAGAAAAGTTGAGACTAGCTAATCTTGAAATTGCTAAGCTTAAGAAGAAAGCAAGAAGACATGCTGTTGAGAAGACAAACTTCAACATAATAAGGGCTCTGTGGGAGGTTGAAAGAGTTTCAAAACCTGAAACAGATAGTAGTGAAGCTCAATACTTTACCTGGACTGTCCCTGCAATCAAAGAGGCAAGATTTATGAGAATGATAAATGTTAAATTGAGGGCTATTAACAGGAGACTGAAGAGGCAGATTGAAGATCTTGAAATTCAATTGACAAATTCTGAGGGTCAGCTACAACAGAGATAGAACAAGAGCAGTAAGTGACAAATCCTTAATACAGTCTTGTTTTTGGGAAGGACATCACTTTTTGAGGACATATAAAAGTTGACTTATTTTGATTATTAAGGAATATAGACATCACGGAAATCATTAAAAGGTGGAAATATTCTTAAAGTCTGAGAATTGTGAAAAAACTGTGTAAAAAAGACATACACAGCAGTTTCGTAGTGCGCTATGAAACTGTTGTAGGTGCATTTTTGAATATTTTTATAAGGGTTTTGAGAGGTAAAAACACTTGGTTTCCGAATTTTGTTGCTGGTGGTGGATGGAAAGGGCTCACAGATGAAAGTTCAGGTGTCAAAGTAAAAGAAAGTGGATGGTTAAGAGATGTTTACAAAGATACAGATTCTGCACTACGAAAACAACTGCTATTTTCGTAGCGCAGCCATATCATTCTCTTTATACTTTTTCAAAGGCTTAATTTTTGTACAGGTGGAAAGGCATGGTTCCATGGAAATGATAACACATGTCACTTATCTCAAAAATTCAATATTTCCAGCAAAAGGGTTCGAAGATCATCAATGAAGGTAAAAGCTAAATTATAGGAAACTTGTTCCCTATTTTGTAGGGCAGATAAGACATGAATCAACATGATTGCATAACAAGATTAGAGGCATCATCAAGGTCAAAGATATGGAGAAACAGTCGTCAGAGATATTATTTAAGTCTTAGATAAGGTTGTTTTAGAAATAATAAGGAGTTTTACTCCTATTTGTATTAGGACTTCTAGAAGAGACATTTAACTGTCAGATGTAATTAAGAGTCTGTTTTAGGAGCAGATAGGTGTCAAAATTAGAAATTCGAATTCTCTTCAAGATGGATAAGGGAATCCAAGATTATAATGATGACTCTATAAGAGACATGAAGTCAAATTTCTAATGTTGGAATTTTTCATTAGCAAGCAAACTATGTTATTGTAGCAGACTGTGTATTTTCAGCTTAATACAGATTGGCTTTACTACTCAGGATTCACAAAGAGTTTTTGGTGTTTGATTTCTCTGTGGCTTTCCTCATTTACCTATTTACAATGGTATGAACATGTGTTACTTATAATTCATTGGAAAATTCTCTAACTTCCTTCACATGTTTGTAGACTGTGTTTTATTCACTATGTTACTGTTACAAACCTAAACTCTAAGTGCCTTGACTTCCATGTTGAGATGATGTTGATGTTTTTTTGGAACATATCTTGACTCCATAGCCCAATATATGTTTTTTAATCAGTAATTCAACTAGTTATACACTTTTATACTTTTTATTCCTAGAATTAGCCATCTAATCCTTAATAAAAAATCTTAAACCTATTGAGAGAGCCCTCTCAGGTTGAGGAGGCTAAGCCTCAGCCAAAAGATTGGTTTGAAAGAGTTACTCAGAGTCTACTTGATTAGCAGCCTATCAGGGTTAGATTTTGTGATAACACATTAGATCCATTTTTTTTCGTAAAGGAAATTGTTGTTTCATTCTTCGTTTCATGTAGGAAAAACTGTAGTTCCATTCTTCGTTTTTCCTAAAAGAGAATTTGTTGTTAAATTCCTCGCTTCTCAAAGAAGAAAAAATTTGTTTTATTTGATTTGATGCATAGATTTTCCTTTCTTGCATTCACATTAAGGGGACTGAAAAGAAAAACATGCATGTGCATATAGTGAATTGTGTTTGTTGCATAGGAACAAGTTAGGAAAGTTGCATTTTAGTTTGTGCTCTTTGTTGTTTGCTCTAAAACTGATTGCTCTTTCCCTTAGTAGCTAGGATCTTCATTGAAAAGCTAAATTGAAAAGTTTTCTTATCATTTTAGTTTTCATGTTTAGGAATTTCCATCACATCACACGGTGAACCTCAAAGGCAAATTTCTAAACAAGATCAACTTAAAATTTACATCAATTTACCTAAGAAAGCATTGGAACCATAACGATCACATTTATAACGTCTAGGCTAGAGACATGTTCCGACGTCGTTAAACATATCAATTGTCATTAACTTGTCTGTGATACATTCCAAGTGTGATAGCTCACTCTGTTAGGTAAAATTGATTCGGGATAGAGTCAATGTTGACTAGGGTAAATAGTAGTGGTTTTGGGGCACATGGTATTGTGCACCCATGGTTTTTCAGCCCATGGTATTGCATGTAATGGAGCCTATAAAAGGCTGGGAAGACTTCATTGTAATGTAGGCCTGGAGGTGAGCGGTGAAGGCTTACTTGACCGTACTAGCCAGGGTTTTGGCCAATGCTTAATGAAATTTCATTGGTTGGGTTTTGCCTCGGATTTGGGGTTTTCCCGGATAAACATATGTGTTTATGTTAATGATTTTTTGTTGGCTCTTTATGTTTATTCCTCTCGGTAAATTGTTTATTATTTCTAAAATAAATCCTAACAACTATTATCAGAGCCAAGTTTGGATTTAGATGGATGCTTCTAAAGCCAAGGGTTTGTATTCGCCTGATGGAAAGAGAGATTAGCACAGATCTTGGAAACCAATATGAGATCTTAGAAAATGTTTCACAGTCATGGCCATATGAAATAAATTAAGCATTCTCTGGAGGTGGTTTTGTTTTCAAATAAGGTGGTGACATGCCTAGCTGATGGATGCGATAGCGGCTTGCGCAAGTAGAGCACTACAAGGTGGCGGTGTTGACAGAAGAATTCGATGAAGGATTGTGTGACCTAGAAGTGTGCTAGCTATTGACGAGAAAGACGTCTTGGTGTTGAAGGAGAGAAACTTCAACAATGTCGTGAGAAAAAAATAGAGCATGGCTCCAGTCGAGTTTTATGCGGACATTGCCAGCTCTTGGCTCTAGAGCATGCTACTGTTGCGACTGAGTTGAAAGGGGATAGTTTGTTCATCATGCTAGCAGAATCCATGGCCACTTTCACGTGCATGCGGAAACGAGGATTCTGCATTCTAAACAAGAGTGGGAACAAGTAGGAATGGCTGAAAGCTGGCTGGTAGATGTGGTTTCCTTGGATGTTCTTGGTGATGGTGCAACAAGATTCCATTGTGGACGAGGATTGCTTGTCTATCATGTCAATTAGAATTTGATGCAAGACGACCGTGTATTTTGGACAGAGAGGTGCAACAGATGTGTTAATGAAGTGATGAATAGTGTTTTGTGGCGGCGCACAACCCAGGAAAGAAAGAGAGAAGGATATGGTGGAGAGACGAGGCTGGTATAGCCACAAGTCGGTATGTTCAAACCTCTACAAGGGAAACTTGAAACATTGATTGCGATATATGGCCAGGTCAATTCAAACCTGCAGAGGGAATTATTACCATCGATTAACAAATTGATGGACGAGTTATTGGTCATGAAAGCTATGGATATTGTAGTGTTTTTTTGGAGGAAGTGATTTCTTCAGATCACTTGGATCTATCGAAGGCATGTCAGAATCCTGAGCAGTCACGTGATGCATAATCCACCATAGATCAAGGTATTATTTGGAGCTAACAATAAGTTGTGTAGCAAGGCATGAATAGGGCCATGCTAATGGCAAGAGATGGAATGGTTGTAAAACAAGAGAGTTGAGCTCTGCGCTCCCATACAAATATGATGGGCATTAATTAGGTGCATATCATAGCGCTGAAGAAATATAGTTCAAAGAAAGCTTGTTAAAGTGAGAGAGGATATGTGAGCGTGGATTAATTAATTAATGAACCATGTATGTGAAGAGAACTCCTAGAGGGCTAGTGGTTATAGAGGCTGGTGATCCATGTAATCCGGTAGATGGGTTCTTTTTATATGGACATTGATGTCATATGTACAAACACAAGAATAATGAAAAAAAAAAAATTATTATGGAGTTAGTTTTTTCATGTAAATGGGCATACTGTTGTAATATCTGGTATGGCATGCGTACCCCTGGGTAATCACTGGAAAATTCTGGGTTAGACCTAGGCGATAGGGGGGATATCAAGTTAACAATTACCCTGGGTAAAACAATTTGAGAGGGGGAAGGGCTACAGTGAGTGGGGTTGCCTCACTTAGCAGTTTTGGTTGGATTTAGTCAATAATCCCAAAGTCAAGTTTAAGGGGGGAATTTTTAGGTAAAATTGACTCGGGATAGAGTCAATGTTGACTAGGGTAAAAGTAGTGGTTTTTGGGAAAATGGTATTGTGCACCCATGGTATTGCATGTAATGGAGCCTATAAAAGGCTAGGAAAACTTCATTGTAATGTAGGAATTGAGGTGAGTGGTGAAGGCTCACTTGGCCGAATTGGCCAGGGTTTTGGCCAATGCTTAATGAAATTTCATTGGTTGGATTTTGCCTCGGATTTTGGGTTTTCCCAGATAAACATCTGCGTTTATGTTAATGATTTGTTGCTGGCTCTTTATGTTTATTCCTCTTGGTAAATTGTTTATTATTTCTACAATAAATCCTAACACACTCCATGTACATAAGTATATTAGAGCTCTTCCACGTACCTTTAGGTATATAGGGTGGTGTTATAGTATGAAAAGTATAAGGGGGTGCTCTCACTGTGCGATTTCACATTAGACAGTGCTAATGCGGACTTGGGCCTCCACGTACCTTCAGGTATATTTGGGAGGAAAACTTTAGGTTGCTATCCATCCATAGTGAACCAAGTTACCCACCTTGTAATTTGTGATACACCGAACACAACATTTGGGGAGATTGCCTACCCGTACTTCCTGGTTCACCAAGAGGTATTATGCAGTTCACAATTACTTGGTAAACCTTTTGCCTAGAATTTCCCTTTTGTTTTGTTGATTTGTTTTTTGTCATAAAATAAATCGCTTATCGTGGAAGAAGAACATCCCTTTCCCCGTCGTTCACGTAGAATATGACTGAAACAACCTTTACCACCGAAAGCCATTTCTGGTCGGCAAAGGTGACATCATTCTACTGAAACTAGTACTATCAGTACCTATGGTGTGACATCATCCTCACATATACTAGAGTCGTCTCGAGTTGTTTCTACAAATATTGGTCCATATACTGTTGTCGAGACAAAGTCCTCTCAACTACATTTGGTCATGATCTATCCAATCAGTGAGACCATACCTCCTGAACCCGACGTTGTTCAACTGGAAGTTGATCTGGATACTGTCACTTTTTTGCCAGAACATCTGAATCCTGAAGTCGAACGACCAGAAGTTGTTCTTATATCGGTCACCCCAAAATTTATTATAGTCATTGAGTCTCCCATATCGAGCAGTAAACCTCCTGATACTTTGGGCTTGACGACGAAATCCTTCCACCTGGTTTAATTTCGATTGAAGAAATACCACAAGACGAAACACATTTAACTAAAACTCATTTTGGGGAGGAGATTTACCTGTACGAGTCTTTTCCTCAAAAACCTTCATCCGCTTTTGTTGATCCTGTTTCACTTCGAGTTCCCATAGATCCAATAGGGTATAAATTTGGTCGAATAACCATGCTTGAGCCAAAATCTTTGACTAGACCATATATTCCAGTTGCGACAGCACCTGCTCTTGTGACCTTGTTGATGTTCACAACTTCACCAAAGTCACATCTATATGGTGGACCTTCTGTCCCACTTGGTTACCAATCTTTATCTGGAACCTTCTCTGGTGCATCCTTAAACCCATGGACTTCACCAATGTCAGTGTCTGGTATTCTAACTAGTAATTATATAGTGAGTACTGAATGGATTGATCCTTTATATACATCATCAGGGAAATATCAAGTTGGTCCATCTAAGTATATTCCATCCAGTAAAATTTCAGCTGGACTCCCTGCATTTGGAGAAAAATATTTTCCATCTTATTATAATCCCCATGCTAGGGGAAAACCTATGGTCACCCATATTGACAGTACTCTGTTGTTATTTTGTCATCCTAATGTCGGAATGAATTTTTGTCAGTGGTAGCCCCCTTTACCCATCCAACCACAAACGGTTGTACAATCGTATCAACCGGTTCAACTTGTTGCACCCACATCTACTCCACTTGTTAATACATCCTTACCCCTGTTACAAGCTCAAAATGTTGCACATGAACCGTCTCAGGCGGGTCCTTCCACCCAATACCCTTAATTATTGGGCCCACAGACTCCAACTCCTACGGTTGGTTTACAACAACCACTTGTATCCGGAATTATTTATTCACAAGTTGGATTACCATATTATGGGATGTCACAACCACAACAGGTTATACCTATCCACAACCAAATCCAAGTTATCCTAGTTTGGGTTGTAATATTGGTGGAAAAACCCCTTGGAAGCCACAAGCATAAATGCCACAACCTTCATTTGAACAAGTATCGTACCCAGTTTTTGGTCAATAGAATCCTCAAGCGTTTGCTTTTCAAAACAACCCCTATCTGGGTTACCAATAACAGATTCCTCATGATGGTGCTCAAATGTTTGTTGCCCAAGCAATTCCATCATACACTGGCTATGCTCAACCTGACTTAAATCGACAATTTCCCTTTGTTGCAACTTTAGAGTTACTGGATTTAAACTAGTTTACCAGTTATCCAATCAACTATGCTCCTTGGTGGCTAGTAATACCTCATAAATTACACTCAAATATTCCTAAGATCAATGGAAACCTTGGGGAAAACCCGTCGACACATGTCATGACTTATCATTTGTGGTTTTCATCTAACTTCCTAAATGATGATTCTGTTCGACTACGTCTTTTCCAGTGTAAGCTCACTATTCAGACCGCGAAATGGTACATTGAGTTACCAAGATCTTCTTTTGATAATTTCACTACCCTAGCTATTGTATTTTTTACCTACTTCTAGTTACCCATGCAATATGAAACTGGAATGGAACTCTTAACTAATTTTAAACACACTAACACTACTCACATTTCTGATCATATTCATAAGTGGCATTGTCGTCGAAGAATGGTCAAGACATTTGTTCTTGATCAGCTCCTTGCTAAGTGTTTCATTATGTCCTTGTTACCATATATAAATAAGGATGTGGCTAAGGGTGGCATCATCACTAAATATAAGGTCATTTATCGTGCCCAGTACTTAGATTTATTTTATACTTAGTCTGGCACACTCTACGAGAAAATTCCCAATGCGCCGCGGACTAATTTTATTTTTCTTCCTCCATCTAAGGACTCTCATACCAGAGATTGTATGATCTATATTGCAAGCACACATCACTTTACTGCATATGATCCTGCCCCTTCTTCCGAAATCCATGCCATGTCATTTGACAAAGGAAAAAGTGACAAGCAACCCGGAAGTAAGAAAAACGGGAAATCAAAGAAAAAGCAAACTTCTACCCTGCATGAAATATCATATGATCAATCGACGGGAAATCAAAAACCTCGTTACCCTTGCATAATCTGTAATGAGAATCACTTTGTTCGATACTTTCCTCACCGCGCCAAATTCGCAAAATTGGTTAAGATCTCGCATGCATTCGATGTGTTGATAGATCCATTTCCAAATCCGGACACAAATTTGTTTTCTACAGATCCAACCTCTAGTTCCAAAGTGCTTATGATGTCTGTCACGAAGCCATCGACTGATGTTTTCATGTCAACGCATAATAAAGATTATGGTAGTCAGGGTATTGATCAACCTACTACCTCCCCTATGAATCTGTCTATAGAATTGACACCGCCAACTGCTATTACTGAATTGACAATAAAGCCATCGAAGGGAGTCGTTCATAAATCGACATTTAATCCTCGAGCCCGAACTGCTCAAAATTATAGTATAGTTAAAGATTTGGCTCAATCCCCTTTAGCAATGCTTGAGGTGCTTCAAAAATTTCCTCCTAGAAGCAAGCTTTGTTGTCAGAAATTGGTGGAATTGATCAAACAGATTCCAATCTTGTAGTATTTAGTCATACGGGCTATGTGCCGCAATTACCAGCAGAATTGGCATTCTCCATCCAAGTAAATGTTCTCAATCACCTCATTCAACATACTATTATTGATGAGGGAGAATCTACGTGCATTATGTATCTAAACAACTGGAAGTCACTTGGCTCTCCACGCCTATCTTAATCGCCTATGACGTTGAAATCTTTCGACGAACATACATATAATCCTTGCGGTATCATCAATAACCTGCATGTTAAACTAGGGGGAAAAAATGAATGTTGAAGTTGAGTTCGTTGATGGACCCCTTGATTACAACATTCTACTCAGAATGCCATGCGTATATGCTATGACTGCGATCATCTCTACATATTCTAGAATGATCGCCTTTCCACATAAAGGTGTCATCATAGTCATCAATCAATTATCCTTCTTTGCCTGCAGTTCCCATGAAACTGGAAGCGTTTTTTTAGTTCACGCTCCCTAATTAGAACTTCAGAACATTGGTGTGGGAATCTTAAAAGATTATTCTCTTATGGGAACCTTTGCATTACCGCTGCCTACGACGTTGGTAGAAATTGAAAATATAGAGACCTTATACATGATATCTTCCACTCCATATAGCGTAAGGAATATTACGGGTGATTCTGAAGTTGTTACGTTGGATGAATTTATGCTGCCCAACCCAATTGAGCTGGCATAGAAATAAATATACATGGCTTAGGCGGTGAATTTGAAATCATCATCACCAGTCATTTGGGTTGATCATTATTTAGATTTTGGTACTCCATTTGATCATTTTTCCTCAACTTTCTTGACAGATGAGAATATTTTTGAATCCATGATGCCAGAAGGAGAACCATGGGAAGATCATCATCATCGCTCCCATCTTCTGGATGACGAAGAAGATAATCTTATTGAACTATATCACCCATCAATCAAAATATTATTTTCGGATTCTTTTCCCATTAATGCAATCGAATCCGAGCAAAATTTTTCAAATATTGAAGAAACCATTTCTATTGATATTTCGACCAAACCTAGCATTGTAGAAAACATTCATGTCAGCGTGTCTTGTTCTCCATCAGAACTAGAAACATATCGCTCTCTCTTTCGTGAATTTCATGATGTATTTGATTGGTTTTACGAGGAAATGCCAAACATAGATACTTAGTATCATTGAACAGACCATTAACATGTATCTTTATGTCAAACCAGTACTTCAACACCTTTGTCCTATTCATCTAAAGAAGGCCATTTCCATTAAAGAAGAAGTTGAAATTTTTTTGCGTGCTGGTTTCATTTACCCTGTTTCACTAACTGAGTGGGTTTCCAACATTGTTCCTGTTATAAAAAAACAAGGGACCATCAGAGTGTGTGTCGATTATTGGGATGTCAATCTTGCTTGTCCAAAAGACAACTATCCTACTCCCTTTATTGACCAGATTATTGTCGATTGTGCTAGATGCAAAATATTTTCATTCATGGATGGATTTTCTGGCTACAATAAAATAAATATCCTCCCATAAGACTAATATAAGACAACATTGGGAGAGGATACCTTGATCTGCTCAAGCAGGTTATTGCCGTAAGGGCCAGTAGTTGGAGGGTTTGTTGGTTTATCCAAAAACTCTGAACCTGGGTCATGGCCCCTCAAGCAAACAAAAGGTTCCATTGTCGGGAGCATGATCATCATTTTGAGGGAGATTTGATGTTGTAGCAACTTTCACACAATGAATTACAAGATTGGTTTGATAGAAATATCCTTGAATTCGCGCTTCAAGAGAATCGAAGTACTAAGTTATCTGACAAAAAGTGGGTACAAAAATATATTTATACAGAAGTGCATGAGATATTATTTTTCTCCCTTGGAAACAAATTGCACGAGTGGTTATCGTGCTTAGCTGAATTCCATCTCTGCATAAAACATGATGTAGTCATTAAGTGGACTCCTGAATTGATCCAACAAGTACAAAAGTTTGACAATAAGATCACCCGCACAGTAGATCATTGGATCGATCTTCTGTTGGGAGGATTTGTGACTGAATTTTCCATTGATCAATTTGTGTCAAATTCTAAAGTAAAAGGAGTTTTTTAAAAGGCCCTAGAGGTAAGTTCCTGTGCTCATTGAATTTTTTTTTGAAAATGCTATTATGTGAACAGGGTTGTCTGTGCGAACATACTTCTTAAATGCATCAAAGAAGCCCGACTATTCATAGTGGAAAATTGTACCGTGAAGAGTCAGAAAATTTTATTTATGGCCCTCGGAAGCCTAGATATGATAGTGAAGGTGAACCAGAAGTCAACTTCTATAGTGATTCTGAAGAAGAAATCTCATCAAACCAGATGCCCTTGAGTCTATTTCCAGATCCATCCACTCCACTTCTACACTCACATCATAGAACACCCACGCCACTGTGCAGTACATCTCCACCCCCACCTCCATTTTCCAAGAAGTAGATATGGTTGTGTCAATGAAGTTACTTAATTTCAGAGGCATTGGTAATGAGGACACTGAACACTTTTGGTTCATGACTGAGGCCATATGGCAGGCTCAACAGGTTAAAAATATTGATATTAAGAAGGAAGAACTGGCTACTGCTTTCCAAGATCGCCCATTATATTGGTACATCAGGTATGCTCAAGCAAACCCTAATGCCACCTTGGATGAAATAAAATATGCCCTGAAAGAGCAGTTTAAGAAGCCTAAATCATACGCACAACTGGTTACATAAATAAAAGATATTCATTAGGAGGCTAATGAATCTATATGGGAGGTTGATGAGAGACTGAATTGCACCATTAGAGATGGTGGATTTTTTATTGATGATACTCAACATAAGGAATAGTTCATTTCTATGTTTCTTTTACATCTGCACCAACCCTTAGGTCAGAAAAATATTGCCACACAGGCTGAGGCTATGGAGGTCGCAATGAAGCTAGATGCTACCCCAACACCTATCATGCTTGGAACTCAATAGATACAGAAACAATTGGAAGCCATGCATCTAGAAATTCAAATTTTGTGCAAGGAAAAAGGAAAGGAAGTATGTGCAGAGGTTTGGTGTATAAAATGTAAAGCTTTTGGGCACCATAAAGATCAATGTCTTGTCTTTAATAGTTATCTGAACGCTGGAGGTCCTATTCCATTGAAGAATCATGCATGGTTCACGATCTGTCAGCTTTTTGGATCACATGACACAGATTCTTGCCCAAGGATCGAAAAGTATCAACCTAAATTGAAGCATTTTTTTTGCAAATTATGTTCATCATTAGGGCATGATATGCAGCATTGTCACACTTTTGATATTATGTTAGATAAAGTTGAAATATATAGAATGCAGGTTGAGCCTACATCACCAACATGCCCTTCTGGGTGTGGAGGATTTCAAGGCAGAGGAAGAGGCCAAGGAGTTGGATCAATTGGCTGAGGAAGAGGACAAGCCAATTTCTATAACTGTGGAGATGTTGGCCATTATTCATGTGACTGTATGAATCCAGTACGACAATACTGCGGGTACTGTAGACAATTTGATCATGTCATAGAAGATTGTCCTATCTTGATTGCTAAAATGCAGGAAAAGACAATTTGGTTTTTAATATTATATTAATTTAAATTATATATATATACACACACACACAAAGTGTAACTTAGGAATTGACCTTTTTGACAAAAAATTTCTAGTTAATTTTAAACAAAATCAAGATTTTTAAAAACTTGAATTCAAGTTGTTTAATCTGTAGAATTAGAGTGCCCCAAGGGTTTTTAAGGGTGATCAATCCATTTATGCATTAAAAAATGTATTTTAAACAACAAAAAATCACGTTCTTGCTTGAAAATGTATCACGAAATTCTAGTGAAAATTATTATTTCATGAGTTAAAATATATATAATTATATGATTTAAAATTATCAATTACTTTTTTCATAAGAGGCGGGCACTAAGTAGCAATGCTACATATATCAATTGTTATGGATTGATGCCTATTGGTATTTGCCAACCATTTAATTTACATGATTGTGCTAGTATTATTATGTTTTTGTCACTCGGTTAACCCTACTGGAAGGTTGGCCCTTTTATTGGGTGGAAGAAAAGAACAAGACCAAGGCTCATATAATTTGATAGACATCTATCCATAATAGGAATCAAGACACCTCATAATATATCTCACATTGTCAAGATTAAAAAATCATAAAAATTAATTAAGTTTTAATTTTATTTAAATTATAATGTGAGTTGGGAATTTGAAGAGTGGTTGGCTATGTAAATATATTTTCTATTAACGTAAAAAAATTGATGTTACCAAAAAACTATTTAAATTATTATTATTATTATTAACTATAAAAATAATTATAAACTAAATCGTTGGTAAACCCAATAAGCATCAAGACACTTGGTTCATAAGACATCTCACATTGCTAAAACTAAAAAAGCCATAAAAAATAATTAGAATATATAGCTTTATTTTAAATTATTATAATTATAATTATAATTATCATTAATTATAAAAATAATTATTATAATTATCATTAATTATAAAAATAATTGTTATATAAATTAAACATACATACATTTGAAAAAAACATGGAACAAAGATTTTTTCCGTGATTTATTCCTTTACCATCAATATTCTTAATCTACCAATATAGATCATCTTAATCACGACCATTTTTATAGTGAAAAACTTTAAAAAAATATAATGATTAAGGTCAAAATTTAAAATAATGATAATTGAAATGCTATAAAAATACTGTTATTATTATGGGACATTTCCTTTGAAACAAACACATTTATAATTTATAAAATACCATCCTAGATTCATCTTAACTCTGGATGTATCAAGCGCCGAGAGGGATCAAATCTCTCGAGGTGAAAACCTCTTTTTTTAGTGAAAAAATTGAGGAAAGGTTTGCACCATGAGAGATTTGATCCCTCTCGATGCTTGATAGATCTGGAATTAAGATGGATCTAGGTTGTTTCAATCGTGTGCGGCCAAGGAAATATCGAACATATGATTAATTTTATAAATAATATGTAAATACATCTAATATTAATATAATCATTTTAAATATGCTAAATATGTATGAGATTTATCTGGTCATTCTAATAATAAATTTTCTTAGTTACCCGAGTTTGTCGAGATGATAAATATTGTTAATAAATTTAATGATGAAAAATGATGAAATAAAAATTTTGAATGCAAAGTGACAATGTAATAGTGTTGAATGCTAGAAAATGTGAATAATAAGAATGTTGTCAATTACAAATAGTCTTCATTGTGATCATTCTCAAACTATTTTCTTCTACTATTTTTATTATTAGCCTTGTTAGTTTTTTCATCTTTTCATATTGATTATATGAAAATGACAGTTGAAATCGTAAACTATTTAAATCTTTAGCTTGAGCTGTTGTAGTAAAAATCACAACTTGTCTCTCTTGCTCTCCTAATAGGTTGAATTACTTTAACACAAAAATAAATTTACATTGTCTATATTTTTGTGTGCTTACACTGAAACCAATGCACATTGTTAATCCAATCACTTTAAAATTAATGTACCATCATACATCCAACTATATCAAATAAGAAATCAACATCTAGACTGAAATCAATGCATCTAATGCAAGGAATCAAATAAGATTGGAAAAAATAAGATTATAAATTACCATCTACACTGAAATCAATGCATTTAGTGCAAGCAATCAAATAGTATTAGAAATAGTCTACATTGAAATCAATGCATCTAGTGCAAGCAATCAAATATCATTAGAAATCAACATCTACACTAAAATCAATGTATCTAGTACAAGCAATCAAATAGGAATAGAAATCACCATCTACAATGAAATCAATGCACCTAGTGCGAGAAATATAATTCCCTCTCTACCCCCTCCATCTATATTTATATCTCCGTACATCTCTCCTTCTCTCCCTCTTGAAATTTGGATTAATACAATATTAATACGTTGAAATGGTATAACACAAAAATCAATGTACATTGTCAGTAACATTTTGTTCTTACACTAAAATTAATACACACTCGTAATCCAAACACTTTAAAATTAATGTACCATCATACATCCAATTACAACAAATCATAAATCAACATCTACATTGAAATCAATGCATCTAATGCAAGCAATCAAATAAAATATAAAAGCAATATTTACATTAAAATCAATGCATCTAATGCAAGTAAGAAAATAGGATTAGATATCAACATCTACACTCAAATAAATGCATTTAGTGCAAGTAAGGAAATAGGATCAGAAACTAACATCTATGTAGGTTTTAACCCTGTACAGAAATTATCTGCAAACGAATCTTAAAAACAGAAAATAAACAATAGCGAGAGCATAAAACATAAAACAGATATACACAGATATTTTCCCCTAGATCCCAAATCGGGATGGCCAGCTTGATTTTTCATTATATTCTATTTAGTGTTACAACACATATAAATACATGCAGAAGCATACATAAACCCCAATCCATTAACCCTGTATTAGAACATAACCGTATTTCACTTGACCGATTCTACAAAATACCAGGGGCCAAAAACCATCATGCCCCAAAACCATGTGCAAACCCATGCACAAACCCATGGGTGTCTCTGCCCACCGAAAAATAAGGACAATTTTTTTCCCAAGGCACTGCCACGGACCCCGAACAAGGGGGGCTACCGCGCCCGCCCCCCATGCTGCGCTCGACGCAACATACAGGAGGGGCTATTGCCCCCCCATGCGTGACTAGTTGTGGAAAGAATATAACACATTCCCAACATTATCCCACTTGTTGTTTTCTTTCCACAGGGGGCTACAGGAGAGCTTGGCCATTAGCCTAGCTCTGCAACACCCACTATTACTCTACATGAAGATAAATTTTGAGTGCTCACAGACTTCGTCAATGCATCTGCAACATTCTTCAAGGTGTCCACCTTTACTAGCAACACCCTTTTAGCCTGAACCATATCTCTCACAAAGTGATATTGAAAATCAATGTGCTTTGTCTTTGAATGATAAGCAGGGTTCTTAGCTAAAAAAATTTCACTTTGGCTTCCACAGTCTATCGTTATAGCTTGCATATGGAACACATGACATATCCTCCTCTTCTTCTTGTGCCTCGGGACACTGTTCAGCAGACAACTTTGTACCTACAGGAATCAGAACATTCACCGATTTACTATCATGCATATTGAACCTCTTCAATATAGTCTCAACATACTTCCTCTGGTTTAACCAGAGCTTCCTCTTTTCCCGATCTCTCTTAATTTCCATGCCCAAAATATAGTTTGCAGCACCAATATCCTTCATGTCGAATTTGGAGAATAGTTGGGTCTTCAAATATTGGATAATTTCTTTGTCATTTCCAATCAACAACATATCATCCACATACAAGACAAAATAAATAACATGGTCACCAATTAATTTAAAATAAACACAGTGATCCTCCTTGCTTCTGGTGAAGCCAAGTCCCCGTATATAGGTAGAAAATTTGTGATACCACATCCTTGGTGACTGTTTTAACCCATATAGATACTTCTTTAACCTGCATACCATTTCTTTCTTCCCCTTCACCATAAAGCCTTCAGGTTGTTTCATGTAGATCTCCTCTTCTAGATCCCCGTGAAGAAATGATGTTTTCACATCCATCTGTTCCACCTCAAAATCAAATGCAGCAGCAACAAATAAAAGTAATCTAATAGAAGTAACTTTGGAAATAGGAGAAAACATATCACCAAAATCAATTCCCGGCACCCGAGAATAACCTTTTTCTACCAACCTAGCTTTTTATTTCTCCACCTTGCCGTCTACATTCATATTCTTCTTAAACACCCATTTTATCCCGATGGGCTTCCTTCCAGTCAGCAACTCCACCAGATCCCATGCCTCATTTTTATGCAAGGATGCCATTTCATCAACCATGGCCTCCTTCCAGAGTTTTCCATCCTTTGAATCTACGGCCTCCGTGATGGTTCTAGAATCATCATCAGTTATAGTTAAAGCAAAATTTGAACAGAAATCAGATGGACTATACCTTTCTGGTTGTCTTCTTTCCCAGCCTGATCTTCTCATAGCTGGAGTTTGTGGCTCGTCCTCTTCTGAGTCTTCTTCTATTGTAGAGTCCGATTCATCCTCCTTTAGTTCAAACTCTATCTTTTCAGGTTCCTTTGGTAGGACTTCATGTTTAACAACATCTTTCACCTCTCTAAACACCACATCTTGGCTGTACACAACCTTCCTTGTTTCTGGGTTCCAAAGCTTGTAACCCTTTAAACCATCCTTATGCCCAATAAATATGCACCTTTCAGATTTATTATCCAACTTTCTCCTTTTCTCCTTTGGAACATGTACATATGCATCACATCAAAATACCCTAAGATGTGAAAGAGAGGGTTTCTTACCAGTCCATACCTCATGTGGAGTCTTATCCTCCAACGCTAATGAAGGTGATCTGTTAACCAAGTAACATGTAGTCTCCACTTCCTCTTCCCAGAATTCTTGTCCTAACCCTGTACCACTGAGCATGCTTCTTGCCTTTTCCATCAACGTTCTGTTAATTCTTTCTGCAGCTTTGTTTTGCTGAGGTGTGCATGGAGTAGTCTTCTACCATGCTATACCACACTTCTTACAGAACTCTTTAAATTCCTTCTTGCAGAACTCCCCACCATTATCTGTCCTCAGCACCTTTATCTTCTTCTCTGTCTTTTTTTCCACCAGAGCCTTAAATTATTTAAATCTGTCAAAGACTTCAGATTTATTCCTCAAGAAATATATCCATGTATTCCTTGAGAAGTCATCTATGAATGAAACATAGTACACAGACTTACCCAGTGATGGAACCGACACAGGTTCAAACACATCACTATGCACAAGCTCTAATATCTTGTTTGCCCTCTTAGCACCAGAAAGAAAACTCACTTGATTCTGCTTCCCATATACAAATTGTTCATAGAAATCAAAATCCAGAGAGCTATTAGACATACCTTCTACCATACCATTTCCATGGAGTATCCGAAGGCCCTTCTCTCCAATATATCCAAGCCTTTGATGCCATAGCATGGTCTTTTCTCCAGATACCTCTAGGCTTTCCGCTCCACTTTCGGGAACCAAAGAACTGTTGCACCCATCAATTATAGTGCTGCACTGAAGCTTGTACATAGTTCCAATCTGTACTCCTCGCATTAATACCAGTGCTCCCCAAACCATTTTACAGGCATCTTTATCGAACACTGTTTTTAAACCTGCATCATCCATCTTGCTTATAGAAATCATATTTATGGCCAATGCAGGAATGTGCAGAACATTAGGGAATGTTCTAATCCTTCCACCTTTCAGCTTCAGCTTGAATTTTCCACGTTCGATGATTCTAGCCTTCCTATCATCACCTAAGAAGACATCACCGCCATGATATTTCTCATACTCATAGAACCACTCCCTATGGGGAGTGAAGTGAAAGGATGCACCCGAGTCAATCAACCATGACTCATGATCTACATGTGTATTTGAAGAAGAAGCCAAATACACATCCCTACCTTCATCCGAGGTGGTTTTTGCCTCTGCAGAAGGAGCATCATCAGATCCCTTTCCTTTCTCAGGAGCTTTAGATTTGCAGTCCTTTTTGTAGTGCCCTTCCTTTCCGCATTTCCAGCACACCTTTACAAACTTTCCAGGAGATTTAGATCTCCCTCTAGATTTAGATCTCCCACTCGAAAACTTATTCTTGTTTCTGTTCTGGGACCTTCCTCGTACAGATAAGGCATCTCCATTCTGACCCTCCATATTTCTCCGTCTCATTTCCTCCGACAGCAAGGCTGAGACAATGTCATAAAAATTCAAGGTAGTTGTATTGCTACCTATTGCAATAACCAGACTGTCCCACGAGTCTGGTAGAGAACACAACAAACTGATGCACTTATCTTCATCTGAGATTTTAATATCAACAGATGACAGCTGACTTACCATAGTATTGAAGGCGTTCAGATGCTCTGTCACCGAGTCTCCATCCTTCATCCTCGGGTTATACAGCTTTTTCCGCAGGAACAACTTATTCACCAGAGACTTAGATTGGTACAAAGTCCCAAGTTTTTCCCACAAATTCTTCGCCGTAGCTTCCCCAGATACATTCAACAATACTGAATCTAAGACACACAATCGTATTGTGCTCTTAGCCTTCCGATCCAGTTTCTTCCAGTCTTCATCTGACATTGCCGTTGGTTTAGTACTTGGATCTCGATCCATACAGTCCTTATCCACTCGCGATTATCATCTTGAGCTTCCACAACTCAAAATCTTACCATTAAATTTCTCGATCTCTATCTTCTCTTCGCCATCTTCTTTCACTTTGCAAGAATAGATCCCCGCAAATCTCCCACTAAACGAGGGGTCTACCTCGAGGGCTCGGCAAACCCCCTCGGCGGTAAGGCGTCCCCTTGGAAAGCCGAAACAGCTGCGATGCCAAATGTAGGTTTTAACCCTGTACATAAATTATCTACAAACAGATCTTCAAAAAGAAAATAAACAATAGAGAGAGCATAAAACATAAAACATGTATACCACCAGATTTTCCACTGGATCCCAAATCAGATGACCAACTTGATTTTTCATTATATTCCATTTAGTGTTACAACACATATATACATGTCGAAGCATACATAAACTCCAATCCATTAACCCTGGATTAGAACATAACCATAGTTCTCTTGAAGGGATCTACAAAATACCAGGGGGCGAAAACCATCATGCCCCAAAACCATGTGCAAACCCATGCAAAAAACCATGGGCGGGTCCGCCCACTTGAAAAATAAGGACATTTTTTTTTTTTCCCCGGAAGCTTACTCCAAACCCCGAATGGGGGGGTTTGCCTCCCCCTATGACCCCCCCTGCTGCCTTGATGCAACATACAGGGGGTCTATTGCCCCCACTGTGACCCCCACGCGCGTGACTAGTGAGTCGTGGAAAATCTTATTTAACAATCTATACTCAAATCAATGCATCTAGTGCAAGCAAACAAATCATATTAGAAATCATCATCTACACTGAAATCAATGCCTTTAGTGCAAGAAATCAAATAGGATTAGAAATCATATATATTTAAATAAATGCATCTAGTTCAAGTAATCAAATATAATTATAAATCAACATCTACATTGAAATTATTGCATCTAGTGCAAGCAATCAAATAGGATTAAAAATCACCATCTACAATGAAATGAATGCATTTAGTTCAAGCAATCAAATAGGATTATAAATCATCTACATTGAAATCAATGCATCTAGTGCAAGCAATCAAATATAATTAGAAATGAACATCTACACTAAAATCAATGCATCTAGTAAAGGAAATAAAATAGGATTAGAAATCACCATTTACACTGAAATCAATGCATATAGTACAATAAATGAGTCTTCCCTCTCCCCCCCCCTCCATCTATATATATAGCTCTCTCCATCTCTCCTTCTTTGTCTTTATATCTGACCCCCCAAAATACACATGCTTTCTCACTCCATATATATCAATCTCTCAATCTCTTTATCCCTCTCCCCATCTTTCTCTTCTTCCCTCTCTTCACCTACCATCTATATATCTATCTCCCTTTGCCTCTCTATATCACCCCAAAACATACACTCTAATTCTCCAATCTATCTATTTATCACTCCCTCCTCCTCCTCCTCTCTCTCTCTCTCTCTCTCTCTCTCTCTCTCTTCCCCTTTCTCCCTCTCCCCCGATTTTATCTCTCTTCCCCTTTCTCCCTCTCCCCCGATTTTATCTCTCTTCCCTCATGTTGGCCTCTCTCCCTATATCTCTCTCTATGTCTTTCTTCTTACCTGACTCTCTCTCCCCCTACAACTCCATCTCTCTTTCCCTCCCTCTCTCCACTCTCTCACTTCCTCTCTATCATCCTTCCTCTCTCTCTTTCTCTCTCTCTCTCTCTCTCTTCACCCTCCAACTATGTTATTATATCCATATCTCTCTCCTTCTCTCCCCCGTTCTCTCTGTCTCTCCTTCTTTGTCTCTTTATCTCACCCCTAAACATACATACTCTCTCTCCATCTCTCCCTTGTCACTCTCTATGTATTTCTTCTTCCCAACCTATCTCCCCTTCCAACTCCATCTCTCTATCCCTCCCTCTCTCCTCCTCCTCTCTCCCTTTCTCTCCTACCTCCCTCTCTCTTCCCCCAGAAAAATCTCTCTCTCTCTCTCTCTCTCTCTTCCCTCCAATCCTCTCTCGTCCCCCATCACTCTCTTCCTATCTCTCAAGTCGCGTCTCTCATCCTTCCTCTCTCTCCCTTTCTCTCATACCTCCCTCTCTCTCTCTCTCTCTCTCTATTTTCCATTCAATCCTCTTTCTCTTTCTCTCTTTACCCTCCAATCCTCTATCTTCCCCCATCACTCTCTCTCTCTCTCCAAATATGTTACTATATCCCTCCTTATCCTTCTCTCTCCTTCTTTGTATCTTTATCTCACCCATAAACATACACACTCTCTCTCCATCTCTCCCATGTCAATCCTTCTCTCTCTCTCTCTCTCTATTTATCACTCTCTATGTCCTTATTCTTCCCTCCCTCTCTCCCCCTCCAACTCCATATGTATGTCCATCCCTCTCTCCTCCTCTCTCTCAAGTCCTCTCTCTTGTCCTTCCTATCTCTCCCTTTCTCTCCTACCTCCCTCTCTCTCTCTACCCTCCAATAATCTCACTATCTCCCTCCCTCTCTCCTTCTCTCTCTCCCACCTCCATCTTTAAAGTAGAAATTAGTATACACTAAGAATGCATACATCCAGATTCCCCTGATCTCACAATATTTAACTTCTTTCAAAATACAGAATCATTCCACTGTTAATCTTTTGCGGAAAATTAATTGCAAACACATGTGAAGCATAAATAAAAACAATCGCACATAACACAGTTGTTTAATGGGAAAGCCTAAAGCTGAAAACCCCAAATATCATATATTATGTATCATGGAGATCATGTAACAATCTCATACAAATCTTAGTACATCAAGCTCTCAGTACAATCAATTGTCACACACTAATAAGAAGAAATCTGCAAATCCATGCACTGATTTCTTGCCACCTGATAGCCTACCTCCACTACGCAATCCCTGTTGAAGAATAGCTTTGAATGAATTCGAATTACCCTTGCCTTGACTGCGCAATCCTCATTGGAAACTCGAATGTGTGTGTGGTGCAATCAATGCATCACTATAGTCACAACAGATAGTCCATCTTGCCCTTTCACCTATCTCTCCACTAGGTCTCCACTAAAACTTCCATGCACTGTAGTTAACTGTTGTATTTTTCAATTGATTAATGAGTTATTGTTTGTGAATTAATTAACTAATTAATTCACTCCACTCTCACTAGTGTATCATTAAGTTAAACTAGATACAACTAGCTCAACTGAGTCTAACTGAGTTAAACTGAATACAACTCCATGAACTACTCTTCCAACTTTGTCATAACTTTTCCACTTCAGTTCTAACTGATTCCTCCATGCATGAAACACCAGTAAACCCTATGAATTGCGTAATTCCTTTAGCCCACTGATTTGAAAAATTTGTGCACTGAAATTAAGTGTTCCAAGAGAATAAGTTGATGTTTATTGTCGGATTATTATTAAGAGCTAATAATAATCGACACTTCTATTTTTAGATCGATGATCTATAAATAGACTTCACCTAATATTATAAAAATAGAATTTCATCTATTTTTCCAACTTGACCAACCATCCACAAATAGCATCCTACAACTTCTGAAATATGATCACCATGTCTAAAAATAGACATAGTCTAAAAATAGACTTGCACCAAAAATAGCTTGCGGGCCCACTTAGTGAAGGCGACTCTTTTCAATAAGCTCATCATCTTGTTGAATGTAAACACTCCCTCTCAACAAGATAGGGATTATCCTTCACCCCGATCCTGCCTCTATGGTATTCGAATTTTCTCCTGGTGAGCGCCTTCGTCAGAATATCTGCATCCTAATCTTTTGTAGGAATGTACTGAAGCAACATGATCTTTCGCTGAACACAATCTCTGATATGATGATACTGGATATCAATATTTTTAGATCTATCATGAAACACAGGATTAATCGAGAGTTTAATGCAACTCTGATTATCACAATGTATCACTGTAGGATCTAAATGTGAACCGAACAAACCAACCAGGATCTTCCTCATCTAGATAGCCTCACATGCAGTTTGACTTGCTGCCATGTATTTTGCTTCTGCTGAACTGAGTGCCACGGATATTTGTTTCCAGCTGTACCAAGAAACTGTCGTGGATATGATATTGAAAATCCATCCTGATGTGCTCTTTCTGTCTGTTGGGCTGCCTGCCCAATCTACATCCGTGAAGCCATGCAACTTCACCTCATCCGTCTGTTTGTACCATAACCCATACTCAGATGTGCCCCTGAGATACCTCAGGACATGCTTGCCTACCTTCCAAAAGAGCTTGGTAGGCTTAACCATCACTTGTGAAAGTTGGTTCACCGCATAGCATATGTCTGGTATTGTATTAACTAAATACATAAGCGAACCCACCAACTGTCAATAAACAGTGGCATCCACTTCCTCTGCCGATGTAGCATCCTATTTCCTCCAATTTTTTAGAAGAGGAGTGTCGATAGGCTTGCAACCTTGCATGTGAAACTTCTCCAGTATCTCCCAGGCATACTTGCCTTGAGACACAAACAGTTCACCTTCCCGTTGCCATATTTCCAATCCAAGGAAATAATGAAGGAGGCCCAAATCCTTCATCTCAAACTCCTTTGCAAGATCTAACTTGCATGAGTGTATCAACTGCTCATCACCCATTAGTATTAAATCATCAACATAAAGAACAATGACTAAAATCTTACCCTCCACCACAATTTGGTACAGGTTTGCATCTGCCTAACTCTTGGTGAAGCCAAGTCCAGTGAAATAGCTGTCAATCTGAGTGTACCAAGCACAAGGTGCTTGCTTCAGCCCATACAATGCTCTTTTTAGTTTGCACACATGCGACTCGCTGCTGAAGATCTCAAATCCTTCAGGTTGCTCAATGTACACCTCTTCCTCAATGATCCCATTAAGGAATGCAGTCTTCACATCCATTTGATGAATGTGCCAACCCATCTGCACTGAGAGAGAAAGGGTGGTACTTATGGAATGATACCATGCGACAGGTGCAAAGGTTTCTTCATAATTAATCCTCTTGATCTGTGAGAAGCCTTGGGCAACAAATCTTGCCCTATACTTCTGGATGCTCCCATCAACAACTTGCTTTACCTTGTAGATCCATCTTGATCCTACAACTGATTTTCCCATCGCCCTTGGAACAATCTCCCAAGCATTGTTTCTGAAAATGGAGTCATACTCCACCATGGCATCTACCCATGTGGGATCCTACACTGCTTCTTCAAAAGAAGATGGCTCTGTCACAATACACTTACTCATCAGAGCCATGTATCCAATAAATCGATCAGGTGACTGTCTCTGTCTACGCTGTGATGTAGGGACTCCTACATTCTGTGCCACATCAAGCTTTAGTTTATCAGCTTCTATGGTACGCTTTCTACCTTGTCTGATGTTTGGTTCTGCATGAGTGGACTTCTCCACTCCATGAATCTCCTCTTGTGGCTGATCCACATCCGGAGGCTCATCTTTCGGAACAAGCAGTTCCTTCACTGCATGCAAGTCTAGCTCCCTCTCAAGCATAGCTTGTGCAGCACCCACGATCGTTCTGTTCTTCCTCTCCATGACCCCATTTTGCTGTGGGTTAAGAGGCACTATGAGTTCTCTTCAAATTCCTTCTTTGCTACAGAAGTCTTTGAATTCACCCGAGATGTATTCACCACCATTATCACTTCGTAGAGCTTTCACTTGCTTCCTCGACTCCTTCTCCACCAATGCTTTAAACTCACAGAACTTTGAGAATGTTTCGCTCTTCTTCTGTATGAAGAAGATCCAACATCTACGAGAATAGTCATAAAAAAATATAACATAATACCTATTTTTTGCTATTGAAGCAACCGAGAAAGGTCCACACACGTCTATGTGAATTCTCTCCATGATCACCGAAGCACGGTTCTCCTTCTCATGAAAGGTGGTCTTCACAAACTTACCCATAGTACATCCCTTGCACTGATATGACTATGCAAGAGTACCCTTGGGAATTCTAGTAGAAATCTGCTGCAAAATCTTCAAAGCGCCATGGTGAAGATGGCCCAATCTCCTATGCCAAAATTCGCCCTCATCCCGACTCACCACTTCTTATAATTTTCCCATCATTGCAGCATAGCCATCTACCTCCAACTTGTAGATATTATTAACTAAAATCCATATCTTCTTAGTTTGACCCATTGTTTTATGTTTAAGGAAGGCTTCTCCCTCATTGAAAACAACATCATAACCTTTGTCTTCCAACATTGCGACCGAGACCAAGTTCTTCTTCAGACCTGGAACATGCATAACATCCTTCAACAAGAATGGATTACCGGACTCCCTCTCAAGGTAATGGTCCCAATGTCGGTCGCACTGTATCGACCATCATCACCCATCTCTATATGCATCTGGAGGTCCTTCTCCTCCAAGTCACTAAACAAATCCTTGTCTCTCGTCGTATGGAAAGACGCACCACTATCAAGATACCACACCGATCCCATATAGCTTGAAACCAAGCATGCGATCAAAGAGAAATAAAGTTCAAATTGTGGGGCCAAGGCCTCTCCAGTTGCAGCTCCAACAACCTTATTCTTCTTCTTCTTCTGTGGACAGTTAGTGGAAAAATGCCCATGTTCGTGATAGTGAAAAAACTTCACCTTGGACAAATCCTGATTCTTGCCTTTAACATCAGATTTTGAAGGAAATTTCTTCCCCTTCCCTTTCCTTGATTTGGCAGCCAAAGCAAAATTCTCTTCATCTTCATTCTTTGATGAAGAGCCATCCCTGGTACCCTGCCTTATCTCCTCCTGCACAAGATCCGACCAAAGTTGCCCCTATCCCGACAGTTTCTCTCGTCCATTGACAGAGTCTTCGTAGCTATGCCAACTCTTCGGAAGCCCAAGGAGAGCCAAGCTCACCAAGTCTTCATCATCAACAATAATCCCCACACTTCCTAGTTCATCCCTACAGTGGACAAACTTCGTGAGATATTTTGGAATACTGTCGCCCTTCTCCATTTTTATTTTTCTGAGCTTGTCTTTCAGCGCCAACTTCCTCTGGTCGCTGCTGCTTTGGAAAAAATCTGTCAAAGCCTTCCACATTAAGAATGGAGTGGCTTTCCTATGAAGGCTGGACACAATATGGTCCTTCACACCTTCCAACGAAATTCTTCTTGTCTTTGCTATCTTCTTTTTCCATGCGTCAAGTAATGCAGCATCGCTAGATCCCGGCTTAGGAACATCGCTATCAATGAACTCCTTCAGTCCATTATCCTCCAGCACCACCTCCATCCTATCCTTCCAGGCTATGCAATTCGAGCTCCCATCAAGGGCATACTCCAATCGCAACCCATTGAAAGACATTTCAAGGTATACTCAACTGTCACACCAAGAATACTCTGCAGCAAATTCGAATTTTCCACCAGCACAAACTCAACAATTCTTCACAATTGCAATCTTCAAGAATTAAAACTCCTCTGATACCATATAGAAATTAGTATACACTAAGCATGCATACATCTAGTTTCCCCTGATCTCACAATATTTAACTTCTTGCAAAATACAGAATCATTCCACTATTAATATTTTGCGGAAAATTAATTGCAAACACATGTGAAGCATAAATAAAAACAATCGCACATAACACAGTTGTTTAATGGGAAAGCCTGAAGCTGAAAACCCTAACTATCATATATTATGTATCGTAGATATCATGTAACAATCTCATACAATGCTTAGTACATCAAGCTCTCAGTACAATCAATCGTCACACACTAATCAGAAGAAATCTGCAAATCCACGCACTGATTTCTTGCCACCTGATAGCCTGCCTCCACTGCGCAATCCCTGCTAAAGAATAGCTCTGAATGAATTCGAATTACCTTGCCTTGACTGCGCAATCCTTATTGGAAAATCCAATGTGTGTGTGGTGCAACCACTGCATCACTTTAGTCACAACATATAGTCCATCTTGCCCTTTCACCTATCTCTCCACTGGGTCTCCACTAGAACTGCCATGCACTGTAGTTAACTATTGTATTGTTCAGTTGATTAATGAGTTATTATTTGTGAATTAATTAACTAATTAATTCACTCCACTCTCACTAGTGTATCATTCAATTAGACTAGATAAAACTAGCTCAACTGAGTCTAATTGAGTTAAACTGAATACAACTCCATGAACTACTCTTCCAACTCTGTCTTAACTTTGCCACTTCAGTTCTAACTGAGTCCTCCATGCATGAACCACCAGTAAACCCTAGGAATTGCGTAATTCCTTCAGCCCACTGATTTGACAAATCTGTGCACCGAAATTAAGTGCTCCAAGAGAATAAGTTGATGTTTATTGTCGGATTATTATTAAGAGCTAATAATAATCGACACTTCTATTTTTAGATCAATGATCTATAGATAGAGTTCGCCCAATATTCTAAAAATATAATTTCATCTTTTTTCCAACTTGACCAACCATCCACAAATAACTTCCTGCAACTTCTGAAATATGATCACCATGTCTAAATATAGACATAGTCTAAAAATAGACTTGCGCCAAAAATAGCCTGCGGGCCCACTTAGTGAAGGCGACTCTTTTCACTAAGCTCATCATCTTGTTGCATCTCAACATTTATGTCTCCCTCTCCCTCTCTTACCCTCATCTACCTTTCTCACTCTTCTCCCTCTCTCTCTCTCTCTCTCCACTTCTCCTCTCCCCTCTCCTTTAGTTTATCTCCGTCTCTCCCTTGTTACTCCCCCTATCTCTCCACCTCTATCACTCTATGTCCTTGTTCTTCCCTCCCATATATATCTAGAGTTAATATATATCATGATATATTAATATATATTATAATATAAAAAAATTAATTTTGTATTAATCCAAAATTATTAAATTTAATAATATTAATATTAGATTTAATAATAATAATAATAATAATAATATCAATCTTTTAATATTAATATTATGATTAATAATAATTTGGCCCATGGTATTTGGCCCATAGACTTAACCTAAATAAAACCTCTTTTTTGATATAATAAATTTAATATGTATTAATTCAAAGTTATTAAACTTAATAATATTAATATTACAATATATTGATATGAATATTAGATTTAATATTACTATAGGGTTAATCATGTTTTTTTTTGCATGGTATTAATAATAATTTGGCCCATGGTATTTGGTTCATAGGATTCACCTACATAAAACTTCTTTTATATAAAGAGGTTTATGAAGTAAATATAAAAATAAGTTGTATTTATTTACATACCTCTTGATTTATTTATATTGTTATTTATTTATCATACATATTTTATTTACCATGGCATTTGGTCCATAGTCTTGGTATATTATATCTTACTTGATGTATTTTTATTAATTTCCCATACTTCTTTATACTTCTTTTATATTTATTTATTTACCATGTTTTCCTTTCTATTAGTTTAAATTTTTTTAACATAGTCTATGAAATTTATTAAAGTTTTGAAAAACATTGAATATTAAATTGAATATTTTGAAAATTAAAATAAATAAATAAATATAATTTTTTTTTCTAATTGGTTGATGACTATTTTTATTTAGTTTTAAATTAAATTATGAGATATAAAAATCTAAGAAAAGTTCCTAATAGTCAAATATCATAGCTTTGCAAAAAATAATGCCATGTGAATAGTTCCAACTTTTCTTATGCAATAATGTCATGTGGATAATTGTACACCATAATTTAAGCAAGTAATTACATAAAAAAAGGTGACCAATTATCTACATAACCTTTTGTTAAATATAGGATTCATGACAAGGCAATTCAAATGCCCATATTCATGGTCTGTTTATTTGAACTAGATTTTTTTTTAATATATCTACATGGAAGCATTTAGTATTTGTGTTGACAACAAGCAATCTGCAAAAGTTGATAAAGCCATCTTTGGTACATTCTTCCCAATATCCATGACAAACTCTATGTTACAAATATTCACAAAAGACAATTGACATAATTAATTTGTAAGTAGTTTTCAATCTTTAATTTTATTTTCTAAACTTGTTTGTTTTTCTCATTGAATGAAAAACCCTACATTAGAGTTTACCTCCATTTCATGCAAATAAATACTTTTAAAGACACTCTCAAGTTCACGTTTTCAAAAAGGCGTTGCACTCCAAAAAGGAGTATGTTGTTGAGTCAAGTGAACAACATTGAGAAAAGGGAAAACAAGCCACGTTAGTATATATTTAGGTCGTTCTTATTTGAAAACAACTCTCCTAGCTACTACTATGTCCATGTGTGAATCATTGGATTAAATGTTAGACAATTGAAATGTTTTAGGCCATTAGATCCACAAGTAAATATTTTTATATATGTTTTTTTATAATGCTAGTTTTTTTCATTTTAATAAGTATTTTTGTGTCACCATTCTCTCCAACAAAGTATGATAGAAATATTGTAATTTCATGTTTAGCATTTTGATTGTGTCAAATTACACAAAATTAAAAATAAAAGTAAAGTAAATAAAGAGATTGACATAATGTAATGAACATTTTAACAAGGTTAAAATACAACAAAAAATAAAAATATAAAATAAAATAATAATAAACTATAAAAACAACCCATGGTATTGACCCATGGTATTCATGTGGAATGTAGTTTAGTTAAAGGGGGAAAAGAAGATGGCCTAGAGAATTGATCCATCTCATAAATAATATAGATCTAAACTAATTATTTAATAAAATAAATTTTAAATGTTTATAACCTTTATTCTTTAAAAAAAATTCCTTAATAAAATGCATCTAAATTTTCATACATCCAAATATACATAGTCTTGTTCTATATTATTTTTATTACAACTATTTTACTATTCCAAAAAAACATGGCTTTTTTTGTTATACATTATTTATCTTACATATGTTTTATTATTCATAAGTAGAGTTTCTTAAAATATAAACTATTAAATTAATAATGAAAATTTTTAGAATATGTGATTTTTTTTAATTTCCAAATTAGGCATAATTTATCTTGAACAAATAATTTGTAACTACATACATACTCTTTTTTATTTTTTCTGTTAATGAATATAAAATTTCTTCCCTTCAAAAAAAACCATATACATATCTTTAATTACCTAATTGTACCTAGAAAATCTTACATGTTTTTTACTTTATAATCATAAATTTTTTTCATATTATATGATTTCAAACTTGCTCAAATTTTTGAAACAATGTTTTTCACTAAATAATTTTAGCTTATATAATTTTTTTATTTTTCAATTCGAAACAAAAATTACAGAAGAAAAAACCCACTCAATCCTTACTAAAAATTATAGTTTTACAAAATTAACGATATGTGATTAACAATAGAGTAAGTTGAGACAATCCTAAGGGGTTTTGTGTACAAGTTTCTTGCACCTCCACATTCCTCCTTTCCTCCTCCTTGCACAAATTTAAACTCTGAGGCACAAGGTATTTGTTTCATATATGAACATTTACATATGATAAGAAAGATGTGATACTCTATTGTAATTTTCTCTACAAATGTGAGCTAATGTGATGTTTTGTTTGTCACAATGATTCAAAATTTAGTTATTATACCACAATATTGACTTTCTCATTGTCTGTTTTGTTTATGAACCCTTTAAAGAAACCACAAGAAAATTTTATTTTACCCTGTGATCCCCCCAACATAGGTGGGGGTTTCAAAAATTGGAGAGTAAATTGAGTTTTTATTGTTAGAAATTGTTCTATAAGATGAAAAATTTGGATGATTTGTAGAAAATATGGATGCCATAAGAGATAGCTATTTTGAATTTTTTAGTCTCTCTAGCCACCATGCATCTAATAAGATCCATTTCAACTAAGAACATCAATAAATCACTGTGCGAATAATAACTTGCGACATATCACAAAAAACAAAGGAAACCAACTTCATATCAACTATAATGAAAAAAAACAAGAACATGAAAGACTTCACTTGTTTTATTTGGACTTGTTGCAAGCTGACATTTACTGCTATACAAGTTGTGCATCAAATTATTATGTAACAATTGTGCCAAGAAGTTTTTTAAATTATTTCTCTTCAGCTATATCTTCTCAGTATAGTATGTTTTCAATCAAGAAGAGGATTTAGAGTTTAAGAAATGTATCTTTCTCGTTGATAACTCTTATCCTCAATACCTTTGAAAACTCCATGACGTGCTTCAATGGAAGCAAAATTTTCCTTTCATTCCTTCACGATGGTCCTTCTCTGCAACACCTTATTTATTTTAGGCTACTCTTTCCTATGTTATTGCCTTACGACGTTTCTTTTGCAACATGTGGTGCAATTGCTAGTTTTAAAATTAATTAATATAGAATATAAATTTAGTAAATTTTATGAATTTGGATGGTGTTGGAGTTCACAATTTTAAGTTACGTTTTAGTATTATGAAGTATTATGAAAGTACATAAATAATTTTGGATTTTTTTTTTTTTTAATTTTTAATTTAATTATTAATAACTATTAAGTAAATGGTAACAATTTAAATTCTATATGATATTTTAGAATATTTTTAATAGTATTTATAAATGGTAGAGATTTAAATTTTATATATGATTTTTTGGGTTTGTGGTACTAGTAAGCCATGGTATTGTAACAAAACTTATTTTGCGAATTAAAAATCTCTATAGTAAAGTGGAAGTGAATCTCCATGATTTAAAATTTTGTTACATGTTTTTTTTTAAATGTATATATATTTAACTCATATATTAATTATGTTTATAATTAATGACTACTACATTTTTTTTTTCCTCGAGAAAAAAGCGTAATTTTATTACTGCAGGTGAGTACAAAATTACATAGAGAAACACATTGATGTGTGTTCTATAGAGACAAACCCCGAAGTTTGTTTACAAAAAAAAAAAAAAACAGTGCCAAAGTGACAACCAAATCTATGCAGACCCGGAAAAACTGGCAGATACAAACTATTCATGAAAAAACAAGCTGTTCATACAGTCCCATTGTGGACCAAAAAACTGTTCTAAAACCCAAATATACAATTGCACATCTGATGGACATAGCTCTGTCAAACTAGAGGGCCAGCTATAAGCACCCAACTGTTAAGGCACAAATAAACTGTAATTTTGTCCAGTCCTCAGTATTAGCCCATCAAAGTGAAAGAAAACCAAAATTTAAAAACTGGGAAAGTTCTCCCCAAGAGTAAGCAGCAGCAGATCATATACTGTTTGAACCCATCTGTACATATGACCTGTAGAAGTGTATGCAGCAACAAATCAGCAGATCATAAACGGTTTGAACCCAACTGTTCATATGACCTGTAGAAGTGTAAGCAGCAGATCCTATACTGTTTGAACCCAACTGTTCATACGACCTGCAGAAGAGCAAGAAGCAACAAATCATATACAGTTTAAACCTTTACGACCTATAGCAATCTGTCCATCACGCAAGGAGCCATATATAAAGCACATCCAGCATCAGCATCAGCATCCAATGTAAGGTATAATGAACATTTATAATGCACATCCAGCAACAACATAAAAAGTAAACAAAAACGCAGCCCATGAATATGCTCCAGTAGGCACAAATGTCCGGCCTACCAAAAAGACGCTGAACCCACACCGTCAGATAATGAGGATGTAAAAAAATAGTGAAATATTTCTTCAGTAGATCACTGATCCTCCAGAAGCCAACGACAGCCGCCAACAACGACCTGTTGTGACAGCACACCATGTGAAAGAAAACTAATGGCATTTTGTTGACGGTTCACAAATAATAGACAATTCCATCCACCCTCACCCAGCTGTTGACACAGCATATAATGTGTATCTGTCCAAAAAAGTCCATCGCCCTGAAGGACCCAAAAATACAATTGTAGTTCGAGGTCCTCAACGGCATAATTGAGAAGCACACACCAAAGAAAAATAGCCAAAAGCAATAAGATGACCCGCCAGCCTAAGTAAACCAAGCCTCTCAGCCTATTACAGATGGATATGAGAGATCAGATATAAAACCAATTAGGTGTAACGGACCCCCTGGGAACTACTTTCAGCAGGAAAACGCCCAGAAGATCAATCAATGAAAGTAGTCCACTGTGTCCAATAATGAAGAGTCTGCACACCTATTGAAAGGGATCGCAAGTCATTTTGTTGACCAACCATCAGATGAAGAAAATGACTACTACATAATAGCTAGTCCATGTAACTTAATTTAAATACAACGAATACCTTTAATATAATGGAAAAGCCTTTGAGTGCAAATTTGATTAATAATATCTCAAAGAAATCCAAAATTCTATAGAATGGAAAGGTTTTTTTTAAAAAGAGATTTACTAATTATTATCACATTCTAAAAGTGGTTTTGACTAAGATATTTCCATCATAACCTTATTATTTTATTTTAAATGTTGTTACTTAGTTTGATTTAATTTTTTAATTTATATAAATGTTATTATTTTATTTTATTTTATTCAAATTTATTGCATTTAATATAAATTTTAGTTTTTACAAAGATAATTTTAAGATCTTAACACATAATATTATAGATGAAACATGGTTAGTAGTAATTTATAAAGTGATAATTTTTTTGATTTTTTAAAGACTTTTAATTTTTTTATTATTAATATGAATCTTTTAATATTTCAATTAATTGAACACAAGTTTTATACTTGGAGGAAGCAAGTTATAATGTTTTTGATTTTGGTTAAAAATCTTTGACATTTAATTTTTTTTGAATTTTTTAAACTATTGAGATTCAACAAGATGATGAAGCTTAGTGCTGCGTGGAGGGGGTCTTGCTGCCGATCAGCTCAACCTTCCCTTCATTCTCCAGACTTCTGCTTCTCCAATAATTGAATCCTCCCTCCTCCTTCTGCTTCTGCGACCCTGCCTCTTCACTAAGTGGGCCCGCAGGCTATTTTTAGGTGTAAGTCTATTATTAGACTATGTCTATTTTTAGACATGGTGATCATATTTCAAAAGTTGCAGCATGCTATTTTTGGATGGTTGGTCAAGTTGGAAAAATAGATGAAATTTTCTTTTTAGAATATTGGATGAAGTCTATTTATAGATCGCCAATCTAAAAATAGAAGTGTCGATTATTATTAGCCCTTAATAATAATTAGACTCTAAATATCAACTTATTCTCTTGGAGCACTTGATTTCAGTGTACAGATTTGAAAAATCATTGGGATGAAGGAATTACACAATTCCTAGGGTTTACTGGTGGTTCATGCATAGAGGACTCAGAATTGAAGTGGAAAAGTTATGATAGAGTTGGAAGAGTAGTTCATGGAGTTGTTATTCAGTTTAACTCAGTTAATCGAGTTAAACTCAGTTGAGCTAGTTGTATCTAGTCTAAATGAATGATACACTAGTGAGAGTGGAGTGAATTAATTAGTTAATTAATTCACAAATAATAACTCACTAATCAACTGAACAAATACAATAGTTAACTACAGTGCATGTTAGTTCCAGTGGAGACCCAGTGGAGAGATAGGTGAATGGGTGAGATGGACTATCTGTTGTGACTGTAGTGATGCATTGATTGCATCACACACACATTGGAGTTGCCAATGAGGATTGCGTAGTCAAGGCAAGGTAGATTTGAATTCATTCAGGGGCCTTCTTCAGCAGGGATTGTGCAGTGGAGGCAGGCTATTAGGTGGCAAGAAATCAGTGCATGGATTTGCAGATTTCTTCATGTTAGTGTGTGACAATTGATTGTACTGAGAGCTTGATGTACTAAGCTTTGTATGAGATTGTTAGATGATCTCCATGATACATAATATATGATAGTTGGGGTTTTTAGCTTCAGGCTTTCCCGTTAAACAACTGTGTTATGTGCGATTGTTTTTATTGCTTCATGTGTTTGTAATTGAGTTTAAATTTCTGCAAAAGATTAACAGTGGAAGGATTCTGTATTTAGCAAGAAGATAAATATTGTTAGATCAGGAGAATCTGGATATATACATGCATATGTTATATATTTTCTACATGGTATCATAGGAGTGTTAATTCTTGAAGATTTCAATTGTGAAGAATTGCTGAGTTCGTGTTGGTGGAAAATTCGAATTTGCTACAAAAAATTCTTAGTGCAATAGTCTAGTATACATTGAAATGTATTTCAATGGGTTGCAATTGGAGTATGCCCTTGATGGCATCTCGAATTACATAGCCTAAAAGGATAGGATGGACGTGGTGCTGGAAGATACTGGACTGAAGGAGTTCATCGATAGCGATGTTCCTAAGCCGGGATCTAGCAATGTTGCATTACTTGACACATGGAAAAAGAAGGTAGCAAAGACAAGAAGAATTTGGTTGGAAGGTGTGAAGGACCATATTGTGTCCAACCTTCACGGGAAAGCCAATCCATTTGCAATGTGGAAGGCTTTGATAGATTTTCCCCAAAGCAGCAGCGGCCAGAGGAAGTTGGTACTGAAAGATAAGCTCAGAAAAATAAAAATGGAGAAGGGCGACAATATTCCAAAATATCTCACGAAGTTTGTCCACTGTAGGGATGAAATGGGAAGTGTGGGGATTACTGTTGATGATGAAGACTTGGTGAGCTTGGCTCTCCTTAGGCTTCTGAAAAGTTGGCATAGCTACGAATACTCTTTCAATGGACGGGAGAAATTTCCGGGATGGGAGCGACTTTGGTTTGATCTTGTGCAGGAGGAGATAAGGCGAAGTACCAGGGATGGCTCTTCATCGAAGAATGATGATGAAGAGAATTGCGCTCCGGTTGCTAAAGCAAGTAAATGGAAGGGGAAGAAATCCCATCCAAAATCTGAAGCTAAAGGAAAGAAGCAGGATTTGTCCAAGTGAAGTGTTTTCACTGTCACGAACATGGGCATTTTGCCACTAACTGCCCACAGAAGAAGAATAACAAGAAGGCTTCTGGAGCTGCAGCTGGAGAGGCCTTAGCATCGCAATTTGAACTTTATTTCTCTTTGATCTCATGCTTGATTTCAAGCTCAATGGGATCAGTGTGGTATCTTGATAGTGGTGTGTCTTTCCATATGACGGGAGACAAGGAGTTGTTTAGTGACTTGGAGGAGAAGGATCTCCAAATGCATATAGAGATGAGCGACGATGGTTGATATAGTGCGACTGGAATTGGCACCATTACCTTTGAGAGGGAGTCAGGTAATCCATTTTTTTTGAAATATGTTATGCATGTTCCAGGTCTGAAGAAGAAATTGGTCTCGGTCGCAATGTTGGAGGACAGAGGATATGACGTTGTTTTCAGTGAGGGAAAAAATTTCCTGCGACATAAAACAATGGGTCAAACCAAGAGGATAGGGATTCGAGTTAAGAATATCTACAAGCTAGAGGTAGATGGATGCACTGCAATGATGAGCAAAGCAGAAGAAGTGGTGACCCGGGATGAGGGCGAATTATGGCACAGGATATTGGGCCATCTTCACCATGGCGCTTTGAAGATTTTGTAGCAGATTTCTACTAGACTTCCCAAGGGTACTCTTGCACAGTCAGATCAGTGCAAGGGATGTACTACAAGTAAGTTTGTGAATACCACCTTTCATGAGAAGGAGAACCATGCTTCGACGATCCTGGAGAGAATTCACACAGATGTGTGTGGAACTTTCTTGGTTTCTTCAACAGAAAAACACAGGTATTATGTTATTTTTGTTGATGACTATTCTTGTAGATGTTGGATCTTCTTCATGCAGAAGAAGAGAGAAACATTCTCAAAGTTCTGTGAGTTCAACGCATTGGTGGAGAAGGAGTCAGGGAAGCAAGTGAAGGCTCTACAGAGTGATAATGCTGGTGAATATATCTCGAATGAATTCAAAGACTTATGTAGCAAAGAATGAATTCGAAGAGAACTCATAGCGCCTCATAACCCACAACAGAATAGGGTCGCAGAGAGGAAGAACAGAACAATCGTGGGTGTTGCACGACCTATGTTGCATGACCAGGGCCTACCGATGCACTTATGGATGGAAGCATGCAACACTGCGATTTATGTGCAAAAACGTTGTCCTCATAGAGTACTTGGCATGAGTACACCTGAAGAAGCTTTTACTGGTAAGAAGCCTGATATTTCTCATTTGAGGATTTTTGGCTCATTTGTTTACATTCATGTGACAAAGGACACCAGGAAGAAGCTGGAGCCAACTATATAAGCTGGGATATTTGTGGGGTACACAGAAACACCCCATAATTATCATGTGTATTTGCCATGTTAGGGTCCTATAAATATAGGATTCATAACTTTGAATTGACTTTTGATAGTCTTGTAAAATATGTACACACCTTTCTTTCTGCAAGTTGTTTTCCCATATTTTGAAAAAAATAAAAATAATAAAATAATAAAAAAATCAAAAAGAGGGTAAAAGTCCTAGAAGAAACATCAAAGGACTTAAAAAATATAGACCCCAAAAGAAAAAAGATGAAAATAAAACATGAAAGTGTGCAAGTCCAAATGCCACTACTTTTTACTTTTTGAAAATGATTATGGCAGAGTGTCAATAAATTCCATAATCCATGATCAGTTAAAACTGTTTAAACTTGACTTATCATGTTTTCAATTTCCATGTTTTAGATAGTGAATAAAGATTAGTCAGACAGTTTAATCCTGACTAATCAATAGATAGTTAGAGAATAAATGAGAAGCACAACAGTTCAATCTGGGCCCTAGGATGAAATAAGGTAGAATTAGATATTTTTTTATGCTTTAAAAGAAAAAAAATTTCAAGGTTGCAAGCCTAAATGCACCTGCTAAAAGGATGAAAAATGTTAGAGTAATGTTGGGTAGGTAGAAAGAAGTGGAAAAAAGCATGTAATATTCATCACTGGGCTAAAATCACTAATTTCCATTTCCTAGTAAGTATTCAGTATTCTATACTACCAGTAAAAAAGGCTCGGAGCATTTCTCTAACTTTCGTTGGGACAAGACCCAAGGCTCGATGACTGGATAGTGGAAAATGTTGAGTTCTTATGATAAAATCCCCTTTTACCATTATTTCTCCCTCATTCACACTTTTTAACTCATTTTCCTAAGTAAGGACTCTTTCTTACTTAATGAAACCTAAAATCCCATTTAATTGATTTCCTTCATTCATAAAGCATACAAAAACCCTCAAAAAACACTCTATCCTAAGTAAAATAGTGAAATCATGAAATGACAAGCTTTGCTTTATTTTATTCACTTTACTTATTCATTTAGTGTATTTTTGTGTATTCCATTTCCCCTTGTCATATTAGCTTCTAACTTACTTTATTAATTCCCTAAGAATACCTTATCCTATCTATATAAATCCCTTTATTTTAAATACCCCCCAAAACCCACTATTAAAAATATTTTGGACCAAATATATTATCCACATGTTAAATTAAAAACCCAAAAAAAGCGCCCTTTGGTCTAAAAACTAACCTTAATGAAATACCCTGCCCCCTATGGTTATTAGACCCTTCATGGTTTAAAACTATATAATAAAATCAATCACGCACCCATACGTATGTTTAAAACTAAACATACTCCCTCATTCATCACATTTTTAAGTCTTTTCCTTTCATTCTATCCTCGCTATGTAAAGCCCCAAGCTTTACATAGGCTAACATAGGATTAATCATATAACCCTGCCTCATGTGCCTCCACCCATATATATAAACCCTTATATATATATATATATATATATATATATATATATATATATATATATATATATATATATATATATAGAATTATTTAACCCCCTTTTTATATATATACCGTCCCGTACACATAAGCCCTGCCTACACATACTTTAAACCTTTATCCATTGAAAAACAAAGGTTTAAACTCTTTTTAAACTACCTAGTGCATAGCATTTCCCCAGTCCCACCATCCCAATTAGCTGCATCTTCCCAGAAAATCATGACCCTTCGCTCCCGATTGTCATATCCAACGACGCAAGATCAATGTCACGCCCACAAAGTGATCATCCGCCTAAAGCCCAAATGGATGCGAAATGGGTTGTTTTACCCGTTCCGCCCCCTGCGACGTGGCATCTTCTCATAGGATCGCGTTCGTTTCAACAAAAACTAGTTACTGCTGGAAATGAATGCGAAAACCACAACTGGTTTTCTCATTTTAAAATCAAAACTGCTCCTGCCATTTGATGAGACTTGCATTTAATACATTTATGGTTATTAATATCAAAGGTTAAAACCTTTGATACACCATTTTTGTTGTTTATTTTCTCATTTCAACTATCAAAAAGCTCCACTCAACTGTGTAAGAACCCTTTGTCCCAAATTTTCAACTTATACCCAGAAAAAAACCAAATTTGAACACTGATTCCTTATTTCAAGACCAGTAAAGTCATTTCGCTGCACCCATAAGTCGGACCATACCTCAAGAACAACCAAAAGCATCATATAATCCTTTCAACCACCAAATACCTGCATTTAAGGTATTTTTTCGACCAAATTAAAGCCTGAAAATTTCATTGGAAAGCTTCTATAATAGGACTAAGCTTTCAATTAGAAGAATTCACTGGAGGAAATTGCACAAAAACACCAAAAAGAGGCCAAAACCTGGCCAATTTTTTCCAGGAAGCTCTGTATTGCAAAAATCACTCCTTGAAGCCAATTTCCTCAAGTTTTAAAGCCCCAGAAGACCTAATTCAAAAACATAGAAATACTAAAAGCTTGAAGATACCTTAAAAACCTTTTTTTCAATCAAAATTCACTCAGGAAACCCTTGTTTCCTATTTTATCCTAGTTTACATTCTCTGAAAAGCCTAATTGAGCAATAAAACCAACAGAAATTTTCTTTAGCCTAAGAATTGCCCAAATCATCCTGTGCTAAAATAAAAATAATCCTGCAAACAATTTAATCTTGCATAATTATCCCAAAATGACTAAAAAGTAGAGCACAACTAAACCTGGAGGATCTAAACCAACTAAGTCTGGGGGATCCAAACCCCCTAAATCTGAAGGATCTAAAGCTGTTAAATCTACTCCAGTCCTTACTATTAAATCTATTGTGTTAGTGAATCCCCTCCAGCCACCTGTAGCTGCTGTAGAAAGCCTCCCATTGACTAATATTGACTACAAAATTGTTGATCCAGTTGTAGAATTTAACCTCTTGGAAATAAATAATTGGTGTTATGACAAATACTTGGACAAAGATGAAATACTTATTTGGGAGACTCATTTACCCAAATATTTAGTTCCATTGACCCACCCTAGCCAAGATCTCATCAGATTATGTCAAAAACATTATGTACCATATCAAAGGGCCATTGTCAATGCTGACAGAGAAATCCTTTTCACAGCAGAGTCAATAAATCAGTTGCTGCAATTACAGTTTGATCCTAAGTCATTTCCCCTATCTACAGAAGCTTTGACTTAGTTGTATTTAGGCCTGGAATTTCCCAAAAGGTTCATGATATTTCAAAACTTTTTGTCTTCCCATGTTGATATTCCTAAGATAAATCCTCCTTATTCTACTGCTAAATTCCTTGAAGGGTCTAGACATATTATCTCTATGCTATCTTTAATACTTGGATAGTTTACAGATGGATTCACTGATGAGTCCATTCTAGGCTTTCTATCCACCTTGTCTCTAGGCCAACCTCCTTCAATCATCTTTGATTTTGCTGGTTTCATAGCCAACAATATACATTATCAGCTGACCAAATTACCCACTGAAGGGGTTTTTAGACACTCATCCTATCTGTTTCACTTATTCTTATTCTTTCAAGCTGATAGATTTCCTATTGCATTACAAAAGATGGACTTGGAGGGAAATCCTCTATCCATTATCTTCTGTACTTCATTGCTTAGGAAAGAGGGAAGTAATTTCACCTACACAGAATTTTCAAACCTTTTTCTACATCCAACAATGAACATTTTGTATAAAGCAGAGAAGCCCAGAGTAAGTGAGGAAATGAAAATAATCCTGCAACTGTCAGAACAGAATAAAGTGGGAGATTGGTATCTCCATGAGAAGCATACATAGTTAAGAATTTTTGGATCCAACTTATTACCTTATAAGTTGCCTAGATATATGAGCATGAGAATTTTTGCACTGGAGTACTTAAGACAAATTCTTAATTCTGATTCTATTAACTTCATGGCTACTAGAAAAAAGAATCAATTTAGATTAAAGAATCAGGTTGGTCCCTTTATCATAAACAATAGAGATGCAGAAAAAAAAAGTCGCAATTAGATTAGCAGAGTTCAAATTTCAAGAAAGTTTTCCATGGAACTACGATCCCCAAGGAATCCTGAGTAGTCTAAGGGTAAAAAGAAAATTGAATCCCTTCATAGATGAACTTAAGCCTGAGATTGAGAAGTTTGCCAACCAAGCAAAATGGGTGGAAAATACACTAACAGATGCAACTAGTACAACATAGACAACAGGTAAAATGGATACAGCACAAGTTCTTGAAGTTGTAAAGCAGCCAGAAATATCAGCAAAAAGAGGCAGAGAAGAAGGAGCATACACAACAGAAACAAATATAGAAACTAAATTCAAATTGATTTATAATTAAAGGCTTAAACTTAGTTCAGTTTACAAGGAAAAAGTAACCATTGATGTTGATGAGACAGAAACTCCAGTAACCAATGATGATATAGCCACAAATATAATCAATGAAACCCTTATAGAAATAGAAAAGGAATCAACTGCTAATAAGGAAGATACATAGATGACTAAGAAGCAGCATAACATGGAGGCCTCTTCCTCACAGACAACTAAGGAAAAAGATTTAGATGTCAAGGAGAAATATAAGCAGATAAAGCAAAAGAATGAGGAAATCAAATCATAAATATATTCTCAATTCCTCAAGAAAAAACCTGGAAATCAAAATAGGCTACTGACAACGTTTGATTATTCTACAAACAAGATGATTATGTCATTTTTGCAACCAACTACCTTAGCACCAAAAACAGTGGCAAATTATAAAAAAGTGGAGTTTGAGGTAGACACTAGACCAAATTGAATTTCATAGACATAGCTCTAAAATGTTGTATTCGACAGTGGTGGCTAAAGCAATGAGTGTTACCAAGTTACAGAATATTGTTCTTAATATGCAGGATCAAATGAAGTTAGATAAGGCATCTTTGTATACAAAGGATCTAAGGAATAAATCCTTAGAGGATTTAGTTTTAAATGTGGGATATGATCCCTCAAATATTCAAGCAGCAGAATTGTTGGTAAAGAAAAATAATGATGATATTACAACTTAAGCTTCCTCAAAGTGAGCATCCACAAACCAAAGAAATCCTTCAAGATCAAACTGAAAAAGAAGAGATGATGAAGCTCATCCTCAAATTAACTGCTTAGATCAAAGAAATGGAATCCAAAATGGAACAACTTGTCCAAGAGAAGGAAACTGTGAAAGAACCTGACACTCCAATCATTCCTATAGTTATACCAATGATTACCACAGCAGTGGCTTCCACATTAGGAGAGAAGCTAGCACCAAAAGAACCACTGGCAATTGCAGTGCTAGTAATTTCAACTACTACTTCAACCGCAGATTCTTCTACAACACAGGTTCAACAAACAGATGGAGCAGGTCAGATTGTAAAAGCTATGGAGGAAATGTCCTTAAAAACCAATGAAATCAACAGCCTAAAAAATATGATTGAAATTATTAAAGCTACAAACAAGACAACACTGATAAATTCTAAAACTCATGAGCAGAAGGCAATCAGACTTGGAGAACAAATCAAGGGCTTACAAAAAGAGCTAAATTTCACTGAGCAAATTTCATACATAAAGAATCATCTATGGAAAAACATAATTGAAGCCATTCACACTCAATGGCCTTCAATTCAGATTATTTATGAGCATAGAGATTTATTATTAGCAGCCTAGACAGAGATTCAAAAGACAAAGGATGAGTTAACTGATAAGCCAACTCAAGCTTTAAAACTCATCACATTCTTGAACAACAAGAACAAGGAAGAATTTAAGGAATTACAAGTATTGGACAGAAGATAAACAATCTTACAGATTAAAAAGGTTGTAACTAAGAAGAATTTGATGAATAATCTGGAAGAGAAATATGAATCAATGAACATTGCCATAGCAAATGTTATGGTAAAATACACAAACTTAAGACAGAGGAGCCTGCCAGACATCCATGTTTTTAATGAAAAACTGATGCCCCAGAAGGATTATGATAAAAAGATAAGGGAATTTTCCAAGGAGCAAGTCAACAACCATTAGCACAAGGCACTCCCATAGGAAAAGTCCTCTTTCAACATTTTGAAGATTGATTCTTCTTACAACATGAGATTAAACATCTCTTTGTGTTCAAGCCCACTTTTGCTAGATACACATAGGCTGATGAGAATTTTAGGAAGCTAAAGAATGTCATAATTCCCAATGAAGAACAGTGGAAAAAATTTACTGATTTAATGTAACAATGAGAGGTAAAATAGTGAAGAAAGAGTACCTTCAAAAAACAGTCAAGAAAGCAATAAAAAAGAACAGTGAAATAAAAAGACAGTTTGCTGATTTTACTGCAAAAAGACATATTTTTACAGCAGTAAACAGTGAAACTGTAGCAACGTTAAAGAATATCAGGTAAATACTATCAGATGAAAGAGTGTCAGCGAAGGCAATTCAAAAGCTTGATATTTTCTAGCAGCCAGCAAGCAGGACAGCTAATCAATCAAAAGCTCCTTATTAGATAAAATAGTCCTATTTATTTTGGATAAGAGGATAGCTTGCTAATTTGTTAAGCAGCTATCCCTCTTATTATGTAAAGATATTTTTTTTTTCCTAAAGATATTCTTAGATTTCTCCAAGGATATTTGTAACTACATTTTGTATAAATACTTCTACATTAGAAGTATTCAGTGTCGAATAAAATTTTTGGACTTTACTATAGACATTTTTTCTGAACATTGGAGGCTATTGTGTGTTTTATTTCAAAGTAGCAGACTGGACAAGCTGACTGGCATCATAATTTAGGATCCCTGTGATAAGCTGATGAGTGAAGTACTTCCTACTTGTCACTGTTTCCTTTCTAATTTTCATGCATTCATTTTATGTTTTTTCTGTCTAAATGTGTAACTAGGAGTATTACTACATGATTAGTCAAGTGCTCCCTATCTTTAACTAGTTTACATTTTAATTTTTTCTGCTGATTTTCGGTGTTAGGAATCCTTAATTGCTCGTACTTCCGTTTGAGCTCTGCCTCCTTCTTCCATTTTCCAGATCAAAGGATCCTTAATTTCCCTTTATCCCGAATCATACCATTTCACCAAAAAACACTTTCCCCAAATCTCTGATGGTTATATATCTTGCCCTGAATACATTTGTACCTTTTTGGCCTTGAATTCTAGTGCTGCTAGCTAGATTTAGACTCCATAGCCCAACGGACAAGTTGATTTCTCTCTAGTTTATCTCTAATTGATTTTTTCCCTCCAAAACCTTTTAAAACAAAACCAATTGTTTTTTCATAACTAGCCTAAAAACATAAATCAGAACAAAGATAAATCTTAAAGAGAGAGCCCTATCTGAACTTTAGGAAGGCTAGATCCTAGAGTTCCAAGTAGCTTTGTGGTTACCTCTAGTGTTCTTTGACTAAAAACTCAGAATCAAACAGCTTAAGAAATTACTAGAGTGATAACATACTGGCGACCATACTGGGGAACTTACCAATCTCCAGTCTTAAAGGAAAATCTTTAAATTATCCTTTCATTTTAAGATCATTTTTATAGGTTGTGGGTATTCAAAATAATCAATCTTGCTTCTAGGAAAACCTACTATACCAGGTCTAACCCAAATCCTAAACCTGCAGTTATAGTAGATAACCCAGATCAGATTGGTAAAAAGAAAAAACAAATTGTCAATTTAGAAACTGAAGTACCATTAAGAAAAGCCAATTCTTTACCCAAAGAGTTAGTGAGTCTAAATGATATTTATTTTGATCTTAATTTTGAATATTCATTGTTTAAAACTAAATCTGAATGTAATATCACTTTTTCGGGATTGCTCATAAATCATGCATCAAAAATGCATTTCCAGCAAAAAATGTAATAAAACAGAAAAATGGACTCTTGTATCCCATATATTAGTCAATATACATTCTAAATCCAAGAATAGGGCTGAAACAAATCAAACTAGGTGGGCTAAACATACCTCCCACACTAGTGTAGCTAAAAATGGTGAAAACCCCAAGACTGCAAAATGTCGGAGCAACTGCTCAAGGGACTGCATAGTATAAGAAAGGGTTTACACATAAAATGATAGGAGAATCATATATCTACTCATATATTGATAAATAATTCTGAAGTACAAAGATCTAATCTCCTATACAGAATACAAGATAACCCGACAAGGGTTTCTTGTCAAATACTCTACATACAAATGCGATCTTCAGAAAATAACTGAATAATCACTACAACACTGAAGCATAAGAGTATACAAGGCTGAAATATGTCTGATCTGATGTAGATCCCTCAAGGGATTCCTCCCATGAAAGGTTGAACCTCTCAATCACAAGGAAACTCAGCAATGGAGCCACCAAACCATACAATGAACACTGCCTCTAAAATAACGCACTCCCTAACAGAAACAACACTGGGAGGGTATGAGAAATTTGTGGTCTAATACCAAAAATCTGAAATAAGCTCTGGAGCTCTCCAAACAGATCTCTCAAGTGAAAGAAACCTTCCTCCAATGAGAAACTAGCTCAGAAACCAGGATTCCAATCCCTTCCACTGCTGCACCCAACAACACTACACAATCTCCAAAAAAGCTGTGCTGATGTAGATGGATGAAGCTTGGACTAAAAACCTGATGTGGAATGATGAATACAAACTCTCCCAATGAGCTACTCAAAGGAAAGAGGTGGGATTCCCGCCCGGGAACACCCAGTGCTAAACATCACTGCAGCTTTGCTAAGCAGCAACAATTCTTGGCAGCCAAGAATAATAATTCTACAACATAACCTCTTCCTTATATAAGATGTGAGTTTTCTTTCCCTTGGCCCCACTCACTTAGGTTGCTTCTAACCCAAGTTACATTTCCCTCCAAAATTGTGTTATCCATCCTAGGATTCCTCCTCCACTAAAACTGCGCTATTGACTTAATCAAAGCAGCTTCATTTTATCTTTTTCCACACATGGAGGTGTCTTATTGAGCTATAAAGAGTGTCTCCTTTCTCACTTGGAGTGTTTTTATCCTCCTTAGGAGACTTATGGGCTTTTCTACCCATTTATTTACCGGCTACAACTGTTGTTAACTCTAATCTTCCATTTAGCTTAGAAGCTAAAATTTTGGAACAATACAGTCCTCCCCTCCAAAATATTTTCTTGTCCTCAAGAAAATGCATAAGGAGAGAAAAATATCTCCCCTCCTCCTCATGTGGCCTCCTTCAATAGCCTCCATCACTGCATCAAGAGAATCAGCAAATAAATTGTCATCCAATGCTTCCTCCCAAATGTGCAAAACCAAAGTGTCTGCATAAATCAGAGGTGGAAAGTGTGAATGGAAATATGCTATATGTCTCATGGCCTCCAAAAATTAGGAGTGATGATCATCATGGTGAATGAATGCCTCCCTCATCCATGCAATCATCCAAATGAAGTGAGTCACCCTCCAACATGGTAACTCATGAAAAGTCTCTTCCACCTCGTGCTCCTGAAATGAATTTGGGCTGAATTAAGTGAACATGATAGGCAAGAGGGCCTATCCCACACTGTCCTCCTCTCCACTCATGATGAGTGTAGAGGGCATTTCGATCTTGGGCTGAGCCATGATTGCCCTCCAATGGCAAGAAGAAGATTGAGCCTCCAAAGAATCCTCCTCCAAAATCATGAGTCATGCCAACCCAAACCATTCCATTCAAGATGAATGGCACATCATCACCACATGGCATCCAAATCAGAAAATGGCTTAAGGTTATGTGCAAGTTTGGATGATACATATGGTCTCTCTGGTGGATACAACGTAGTTCTCCCAGCTGCTGCTTGAGAATGTCATATGGCAAGTGTTCCTGCAACAAGTTACAAGTTGGATATGTATGTTCTCCCAACATGGGGAAGTAATCATAAATGTATATCAGTTGTAAATATACAAAATAACAATATACCTGCCCAATTTCATGTATAGATGGGCTACTATCATCATAAACATTGGCCCTAAAGTGACCATGGAACCCAAAAATACTCTTGCTCTTTTGAGGAGCAATGCACTGTGAAAACATGGTGAGAAAGTAAAAATACTCAATAGAGTAATCAACAAGTACAGAAATGCATTCTCTACCATACATAGTGAGTGGGATGAAAGTGAGATCCTCCAATAAGTCCTCCCATGAGAATATACTCATAAAAATCTACAAGAAGAAGGGATACCTCCTCCCTTTGGAATATCTCATCCATAAGAACATGCTCCTATGTGACAGCGCTGTAGGCCTTTGTAATAAGGATCCATGACTTCTCCCTTTGAAATTCCATATGCCAAAACCATCCACCATAGTGCTACTATGTGAGAAGATCATCTTCCGACATGGAAGTCTCTCATGATCCTCCAATACTGAAGGGTAGCCTCCTTGCACCATGAATGTGCCTTTCTTCTCTTCAGAAATATCATGAAAAGTATGGGAAGAATTTTTCCCATACTCTCCCAAGTGCAACCATAGCAAAAAAAAATTTTTTTGCTGCCTCATCTCTCCCTCATACAAGCTTCCTCTGAACAAAAACACACCAGTAATACATGGAAGCATGATACAATAAAATCTAGTTGCCAAATGACAACCGACAAGTGAATCTTGGTTCCTCTCATGGAACCAGCGCAGTGCATCCTTGGCCTGCATCAAAATAAGAATAACAAGTGCTTTTCTAGCCACTTGTTTTCTGCCATAGTCATCTCATAAGATGAAAACATGAAATTACAATATGGTGTCATTGGTGCACACCAAGAGACATATGGCTCCCCCCACAACTCATAAAAAAGATAGCCAAGATCAATGCTACAAGTAGCTGCAAGTACATCATCATATAATATTCAAGAATAAATATTTCTTCTTGTTACATTATGCTGCTCAAATAAATGAAAGAATTAAAATACAAAACATGAGATGATACCTCCTCCATTATGTACTTGAGGTCTTGAGCTGAAATGGCTCAACTAGAATCTCCCTCACTCCCAATGAGTAGGAAGGTAGCTGTGACATCCTCTCTATCACCATCCGGGCTATGCATCTCTCCATATGCTGATATATGTCATGTTGAATGCCCTCCCAGGTGAACTCCTCCATCAAATGGAAATATGCATCAAAGTGCATAGAAGAGAAGTCCTCATGTGCTGCATGTAGCAGCTTCTCCTTGAGACTAGAAGATCTAGTCAAGAAGATCCTGCCATAGGAATAGATGACCACATCTCTCACCATGTATCTGTTATATCCATCTAGGTCATCAAGATTTATGCATGCACCAAGATCCTTGGAGTACTCTACCAAAAGCTGAGATCTGCAATAAGGATCAATCCTCAGTGATAGCGCTGGTGATCTGGCATGTGAAGCTCCACTCATGCTGTTGCCTAAGACTTTGAGATTCCCCATGCCAAAGTTCTCCTCAAAACTATTCACCTCTCCAAAATCTAAGAGTGGTGAACCCAAAGACAAGATATCTCTCAACAACTGAAGATCAGGTGGCCTTCCAGGTGGAATGCCTCCATGTAGTGAGACATCAATGTCAAGGGTAGACTGCTCATGTGGTTGGGAAACCTTGCCCTTGCTCTCATAATACAGTCTGCCTCCTTCTTGCACTGGCTCTCTAAAATAGAGAAGGGTGTGTACCTCTCTAAAATTGAGGGTGTGTACCTCTCATGCTGCTCACTGATTGTGCTTGGACCTCTATGTATGAGATCCTGGGGAACTTCTTGCATAGTACAAGAATCCCTCTTGTGGGAGCATGTGCTCCTCCCTCCTCTGCATGAGGCACTAGATGTGCTCTAGATGTGACAGCACTGTTTCCCTCTTCTCCATCAATGTGTGTAGGCAACATCTCAACAATTGGATCCCTTTGTGAAAAAGTGATCCCCATGCCCTCTTGTTCAAGAATATGAACTGGAAGTTTTGCTTCTGGCAATGTGTAATGCAAGACATCAGCTCCTCTCATGGTTTTCTGAAATGGAGTTTCATCCATCACATGCAAGGGTTTTTTTTTCTCAAGTTTTCCTTGCTCATGTGTCTTAGGGAGTTTTTTACCAAACCTCTCCATCAATGTTTTTATGAATCTTGCAAAAGAGAAAGTATTGGCATTCTTTAAGGAACAAGATTCAAAAATCCACCATGCATGAGCCTTACCTCTGAAATACAGAGCTGCAGCTCTAATAGCTTCATCTCTGGAAATATGGTGGAGCTGCAAATAGGAGTTTAGCTCCTTCACCCAAGCTCCAATTGAACATGTAGGTGATCTGGAAAAAGTAGATAGAAGAAATCTATCTGCATCCTGATGCTGGCTCTTCTCCATCTGGATCTTGCAAAACTCTTGGAAATCAGTATGTTCTCTAAACCTCTCAGTTTGAGATTCATACTCCTACAAAAAATCACTAAGATTCATTCTCTTAGGCATTATTCCTCCTCCCATCCATCTCAGGATAGCTCTGGCCATTTGACTGCGGTGTGCATCATGGAGTGCAGCTGCATGCTCACACTCACCATGTGCAAATCTAGATTCAGATCTAGATTCAACCTCCTTTGGAGATTTCATCTCCAATCTCATTTTCTTCAGCTCTCCTTGAAAGCTCTTCATAGATTTTGGAAGAAGCTTAGTAAGCTTGTCTTCCTTTCTTCCTGCACACATTGAAGCTTTCTGGATTCTGTCCATCTCTCCTTCTTCTGATAGCTGGATCTCACAGGCTGCCAAGAATAATAATTCTACAACATAACCTCTTCCTTATATAAGATGTGAGTTTTCTTTCCCTTGGTCCCACTCACTTAGGTTGCTTCTAACCCAAGTTACATTTCCCTCCAAAATTGCATTATCCATCCTAGGATTCCTCCTCCACTAAAACTACGTTGTTGACTTAGTCAAAGCAGCTTCATTTTATCTTTGTCCACACATGGAGGTGTCTTATTGAGCTATAAAGAGTGTCTCCTTTCACACTTGGAGTGTTTTTATCCTCCTTAGGAGACTTATGGGCTTTTCTACCCATTTATTTACTAACTACAATTGTTGTTAACTCTAATCTTCCATTTAGCTTGGAAGCTAAAATTTTGGAACATTACACTGAAACTGATTTGAAAAATATTGTTATAGATCCTATTTTTATTTCATTTCTGAATGTAAAACAGAAAAATATTTCAGTAGGAACAAAATCAAATAAATCTGAATATCAAAATACAGTTGAAAAGATTAATGTTTCATTGATTAAAGATATTAATGAATTTATTGAATTAACTCATTTGTTGTCTTACATAAAACCTCAAGTTTCTCAACTGCATAAAACAATAATACCAAAAACATATTCATCTTTATATGTTGTTACTTCATTTATAGATACCACTACAAGTTCATCTACAAATCATTTCATTCCAATATTGCCTTTGCAGCCTAGATATTATTTCCTTCATCCATTGTATCCACTGCATCCAATACTTTACATCCATATTTTATAAGCACCACATATTTATTTCCCAACAATTCCATTTACATACCAGCTTAATTTCCCAGCTCTTCAACTACAGTTTATAGTTCATCAGCTTCTATATCCAGCACTACACCTATCATTACTGTTATACCTCCCAGCTCAGCAAAGCTTCAAGCCATGGCTGCTAGGTATGCTCCCCTTGTCTTACCCCAAAACATCCATAATATGCCTCAAGATTATCAAAAGAATATACACTATTTGATGGTCTATCACAATATATTGCTCAACAACATGTAACTAAAATAACAGATCTCTTTTAAATTTATGAAATTGATGATTCAGATGTCCATATGAGGTCATTTGCCCAGATTTTGACAGGAGAAGTTAAAAAATGGTTCAAAAATTTAGCTGCTGGTAGTGTAGTTGATTTAGCTGTATTTCATAGAATATTTTTAAATAAATGGGAAAAGAAAAAGAACCCCCTTCAAATTTTGTCTGAGTTTAATGCCATGAAAATATCTCCTACGGAGTCTGTCCAAGACTACTGCACTAGGTACAATACTGCCTACAATACAATACCTACAAATCTTAAATCTACACCTTACTCTATTTTTCTCAAATTCTGTGATGGGTTTGATATAGATATGGCCTATCAATTAAGATAAAGTGATGCCCAAACCTTAGAAGAGATGCAATTAGATGCGGTTAGTGTAGAAATCAATATTTTAGCTAGGAAAGCCAGACTTAGAAATGAAATAAGAGTTACAATTAAAGAATAATTTTCAAACTCAGATGTTAAAATGGATTTATTTTCTAAAATTTTAGAAATGGTGGTAGAAATATTAGATAATATAGATAGAAAACCTCAATGAGATAATCAACCTCATATTAGAAATCCCAATTTCATAAAAAACAATAATTTTGGAAAAACTAAAGAAGAAGCTCCAGACCAAAACATTAGGCCCCCATTTCAGGAGAACTATGCTGAAATTTCTCAGAATAATGATGAATATGAGGATGAAATCAATCATCTAATGGGAATAGATGAAAACAATACCATTTTCCTCACTTAGGAAGATCTGGAACTATTTGAGCTTCAACAACTAAAATTAAACTCCAATGAATCCTTTGACTACAAACATGGTTATGACTTTGCCATAAATGAAATACACAGACAGTATAACCTTAGAAACAAGAAAAATAATGAGTCTTCTACTAAAAACAATTCCCAAATAAAAATAAGAAAAATGTAGAAGCCCCAAAAACAAAAGTTTTGCAAATTCTCCCACGGGAAAATAAGCAAAATTCCAATCCTTCTAGTCCTAAAAAATCAAAAAGTCCCAAATTTTTTTATATTACTGATGAAGTAGCTCAATATTCCAAAGATGCATAGAAAGCTAATACTTCTAAAGCCTCTAATTCAATAAAAACAACAAATTCTGATCCTAAAAATATTTCTGCTGATTCTAAATCAACAAATCCTAGAACAGATAATCCCAGAACACCTGTTGATGATTCTAAGTCTGATAAAACCTCTGTTGCCACACAAACAGTCCCTAAAAGGAAAATTAGAAGCAACAAAACCCAAGAAACTCAGACAAAGAATGTCAAGATAATTGAAGATAGAAATACAACTGTTGAAAATCAAGAAAAGCCAACTCAGATTACAATTACTAAAGATGAATTAGTTCAAATTAGTAGATCTCAACCCTCATTCAATATTCAGTCTGAAATTGCTAAGTTAAAAATACCTATTCCTTTAACATAATTGGTTAAAAATGACTTATAGAAATTAACTATAACTGAAACTTTGAATATGAATGATGGTGAAGATGCCATTAATTTGAATGATGATCAACCAGAGTTAATTTTTGGCCCTGATGTGAATGGAAAGCATTTAGATGGATTAGTCCCTCGTTTCTATATCAGTCTTACCATTCATGATCAGATTTTACATAACATTATGTTAGATTCAGGAGCTTCCCATAACTTAATGCCCAAAGCTATCATGGAAACTCTTAATCTAGAAATAACCAGGCCTTATAAAGATTTGTTTTCATTTGGATCTAGTAAAGTTAAGTGCTTAGGATTAATTAAAGACTTATGTGTTACTTTAGTTCAGTACCCTGGTAAGAGTATGGTAATGGACATTGTAGTAGCTGACATCCCACCAAAGTATGGTATGCTTTTTTCTCGCTCATGGGGAGCAAAGTTGCAGGGATCTCTACAATTGGACATGAGCTATGCTACTATATCATTGTTTGGTCAACCCAAAAAGCTATATAGGGAAACATTAATGAAATTCATGGTCAGTAGTGCCGAGAGATCCATAAATTACCCCTTTTATTCTACACCAATTGACCTTGACTCTTTTATTTTATGTAACTCTGATAACAATGAAATCCAAACTGAACTGATTGATAAAAAGCTAAAACCAAACAATAACAACATATTTCATGAGTCCCTTTGGCACTTAGACTTTAATGGCTCTGTAAAAAAATTAGGAGCAGGAGAAGGAGTATGGATTACAAATTTGGAGACTAATCATTCAGAAGGACATGCCTTCAGACTCATCTTCAAATGCACCAACAATATGGATGAGTATGAGACACTCATTCTAGGCCTCCATATCATCAGAAACTTAGGAGGAAAAATAATACTAATCATGGGAGATTTGGAATTAATCATAAAGAAAATAAATGGAGATTATTTTGTTTATAATCCTAGACTAGCCAAATATAGAGATACAGTGATAGATTTAGCTGATGAATTATTGGAATGCAAGTTTGCTGCTGTACCTAGAAAACAAAATATTCAAGCACATTGTTTGAAAACTTTTTCTAGTACTTGTAACTTACCGTTCCAACCAACTCATAGGTACACTACTAAGGTTAAACATAAACCAATTATCCCAGACAACCTCAAGTACTCGCAGATTTTCTCTCAGGATGAACATATTTACCATTTCTTAAATAATGAGGAATAATTTCAAAATTTCAAAATAGATACAAACTGTAATATAGATTCAGATTTTGATTGTGAAATAGATAACATAGATGTACATAAATTTAACAAACCAACTATATTTATTCAATATGATATAGATAACTTAGAGAATATATATATTGAGGAAATCATTGAAGAAGAAATTGACATGTTAGATCTAAAAGATAATTTTTTGCCTAAAGGTTTAACCCCTTTGGAAGACCTTTTTGATTCCAATGATGTGCCTAAAAAGCCAAAAATGGAACCAGTTAGGTCTAACATTGAGGAATATAATATTGGGACAAAATTAAAACCAAAAATGATTAAACTGTCTAAATCCTTACATCCAGAAGAAAAGGAAAAATACATTGATCTTTCAAAGGAATACCAGGATGTGTTTTCTTGGAGTTAGGAAGATCTCAAAGCTTATGACACAAACATAATCCAACACAAGGTTCCTATAAAATATGATCAGAAACCATTCAAACAAAAATTAAGGAGAATTAATCCTGTTCTATTACCTTTGATAGAAAAGGAAGTAAAACGTATGTATGATGCTCAAATCATTGCACCAATCATATATTCTGATTGGGTTTCAAACTTAGTACCAACCAGAAAGAAAAAATGTGAAATTAGATTATGTGTTGATTTTAGGAATCTCAATAAAGTATCTTTAAAGGACAATTACCTTTTACCCAAGATGGATCACATATTACAAAGGGTAGTTGGTTCCTCAAGGATTTCTTTGTTAGATGGTTTTTCAAGATACAACCATATTCTTGTCCAAAAGGACAATCAGGCTACAACAACTTTTACCACTCCTTGGGGCACTTTCATGTATGTGAAAATGCCTTTTGGTTTGATGAATGACGGAGAAACCTTCCAAAGGGCTATGGACATAGCCTTTGCAAAGGAAATACATGACTTATTGGTTATTTATTTAGATGATATTACTATATTTTCTAAGTCAGATAATGAACACTTGGATCATTTGAGACAAGTCTTTATTAAATCTAGAAAATTTGGTATATCTTTAAACCCAAAGAAAAGTATTTTCGGATTAGAAGAAGGTAAGTTACTAGGACACATAATTTCAAAGGAAGGTATTCGGATAGATCCTGCTAGGATAGAAGCAATTTTGAACATTCATCCACCTAGAAATATCAAAGAATTACAAGCTTTATTAGGTAAAATTAACTTTTGGAGAAGATTTATTTCAAACCTAGCTCGAAAAAGAATCAATTCTAAAATGGACTGTTGAAGCCAAACAATCATTCAAATCCATAAAACAGGCTTTAACTAAAACACCAGGCTTAATCAATCTAGATTTCAAAAAAGACTTTATAATTTTTTCTTTTGCATCAGAGCATACCATTGCTGTAGTTTTATTACAGAAGAATTATCAAGGTTTTGAACAACCTATAGATTTTTTCAGTAAGACCCTTAGAGATGCACCTCTAAAATATAACATAATGGAGAAACAAGCTTTAGCCTTGGTTAAGGCCATAAAGGATTTCAGAGTTTACATTCTCTATTCCCACATAATTGCCTATGTCCCTAATTCTATAATTAAAGACATTCTTACTCAGGATGGCCCTGACAGCAGAAGAGGTAAGTGGATTGCCACTATCCTAGAATATGACATAGAAATCAAACCAGCAAAACTCATTAAAGGACAAGGATTAGCCAGATTAATGGTTGAATCTAACTGTAATGCATTAGATATAAATTTTATTGCTCAGATTGATGACCAGGAAGAGATGGTGACTCCAACGATCAGTGAAGCCTTTCTAGATTCACCTTGGTACTCAGATATTATCTTTTTACTTACCAAATTACAAGCTCCTCCTGGACTATCAAGGACAAAAGCCAGATTTCTTACACTTAAAGAAATGAGATTTTGTATTCTAGATAATGTGCCTTTTTGGAAAGAACAAAGTGGGATATTATTAAATTGTTTACTGAAAGTATAAGCTGACAAAATACTTGAATAATTTCATGCAGGTGACTGTGGAGGGAATTTATACTGGAAAAACATTGTAGATAAGATCCTTAGAGCTGGTTTTTACTGGCCTACCTTATTTGCTGATGTTTAGAAATTTGTTACTTTATGTCATAAATGTCAAATTTTTGAAGGAAAAAAGAAATTGTTACCTTTACCCTTAAAGCCTATTTCAAGTGAAATGTCATTTCAACAATGGGGTTTAGACTTCATTGGAGAAATTCACCCCCCATCCTCTAGCCAACATAAGTGGATTTTGACTGCCACATATTACTTCACTAAGTGGATTGAAGCCATTCCTACCAGACAAGCCACTGATACAGTCATTATCTCTTTCATAGAAAACAACCTTTTATCAAGATTTGGATGCCCTCCTAAAATTATTACTAATAATTTAGTAGCATTTAAATCTAAGAAAATGATTTCCTTTTGTCACAAGTACCATATTACCCTAGGCCACTCTATTGCATATTACCCTCAGGGTAATGGCCTAGCAGAATCCTCAAATAAAAGCCTTGTAAATTTCATCAAAAACTTACTTGAAGACAACAAAAAGAATTGGAATAAGAAGTTAGTCTATGCCTTATGGGCAGATAGAATTACTACCAAAAAGTCAATTGGCACTTCCCCTTATCAAATTTTTTATGGGATGGATGCCTTTTTCCCATCATCCTTAGGTGTTCCAGTAATGAAGATCATTCAGGAATCACAAGTAGAAATCAATGATATACAAAGGAGGATAAATCAAACTATTCATCTACAACAAACAAGGGAAGAAGTCTATGAAAAATATCAAGTCATTCAGGATAAAATCAAGAGATTTTTTTATAGAAGAAGTAAAGAAGATGACTTTTACATTGGAGATCAGGTTTTAAAGTGGGATTCTAGGAGAGAGGACAAAGGTAAGCATGGGAAGTTTGATTTTCTATGGAAAGGACCTTATGTAATTTATGGATATAGGAGTAACAATGCTTTCTTTATCAAAGATTTGGATGGAACATATATTCAATAAGGACCAGTTAATGGTAGATTGCTCAAACACTACTATTCCTCTGAATTAACTAGTAGTTAGTCCCAGTTACTTTTACATCATTGTAAATATCCATTGAATTTTTTAGATTGGATTGGATATTTTCTTTCCAAAGTTGAAGCCTGAAGAGAAGGCCCTAAGCTTTAAAAAGCAAGATGTCATAAATATGAATTTTTACAGAAAACAAAAAACAATTTCTGGATCATCATGGTCAAAATGGAAGGCTACTAGTCTTAGAGTTCTTGACATTTCACCATGAAATGCCATCCCCATGTGAAGCCATTGTTAGGGTCCTATAAATATAGGATTCATAATTTTGAATTAATTTTTGATAGTATTGTAAAATATGTACATACCTTGCTTTGTGCAAGTTGTTTTCCCATATTTTGAAAAAAATAAAAATCAAAAAATCAAAAATAGGGTAAAAGTCCTAAAAGAAAGATTAAAGGACTTAAAAAATATAGATCTCAAAAGAAAAAAGATGAAAATAAAACATGAAAGTGTGCAAGTCCAAATGCCACTACTTTTTACTTTTTGCAAATGATTATGGCAGAGTGTCAATAAATGCCATAATCCATGATAAGTTAAAACTGTTTAAACTTGACTTGTCATGTTTTCAATTTCCATGTTTTAGATAGTGAATAAATATTGTTCAGACAATGTAATCCTGACTAATAAGTAGATAGGTAGAGAATAAATGAGGAGCTCAACAGTTCAATCTGGGTCCTTGGATGAAATAAGGTAGAATTAGATAGTTTTTTATGCTTTAAAAGAATAATTGTTTCAAGGTTGTAAGCCTAAATGCACCTGCTAAAAGGAAGAAAAATGTTAGAGTAATGTTGGGTAGGTAGAAAGAAGTGGAAAAAAGAATGTAATATTCATCACTGGGCTAAAATCGCTAATTTACCTTTCCCTGTAAGTATTCAGTATTCTATACTACCAGTCAAAAAGGCTCAGAGCATTTCTCTGACTTTTGTTGGGACCGAACCCAAGGCTCGATGATTAGATAGTGGAAAATGTTGAGTTCTTATGATAAAATCCCCTTTTACCATTATTTATCCCTCATTCACACTTTTTAACTCGTTTTCCTAAGTAAGTACTCTTTCTTACTTAATGAAACCTAAAATCCCATTTAATTGACTTCCTTCATTCATAAAGCATACAAAAACCCTCAAAAAACACTCTATCCTAAGTAAAATAGTGAAATCATGAAATGACAAGCTTTGCTTTATTTTATTCACTTTACTTAGTCATTTAGTGTATTTTTGTGTATTCCATTTCCCCTTGTCATATTAACTTCTAATTGACTTTATTAATTCCCTAAAAATACCTTATACTATCTATATAAATCCCTTTATTTTAAATACCCCCAAAAGCCACTATTATAAATATTTTGGACCAAGATATTATCCACATGTTAAATTAAAAACCCAAAAAAAGTGCCCTTTGGTCTAAAAACTAAGCTTAATGAAATACCCCACCCCCTATGGTTATTAGACCCTTCATGGTTTAAAACTATATAATAAAATCAATTACGTGCCCATACGTATGTTTAAAACTAAACATACTCCCTCATTCATCACATTTTTAAGTCTTTTCCTTTCATTCTATCCTGGCTATGTAAAGCCCCAAGCTTTACATAGGCTAACCCATGATTAATCATATAACCCCGCCTCATTCGCCTCCACCCATATATATAAACCCTTATATATATATGTAGAATTATTTAACCCACTTTTAATATATATACCATCCCGTATACATAAGCCCCGCCTACACATACTTTAAACCTTTATCCATTGAAAAACAAAGGTTTAAACTCTTTTTAAACTAACTAGCACATAGCATTTCCCAAGTCCCACCATCCCAATTAGCCGCATCTTCCCAGCAAATCATGATCCTTTGCTCCCGATTTTCAAATCTGACGATGCAAGATCAATGTCGCGCCCAAAAAGTGATCGTCTGTCCAAATCCCAAATGGACGTGAAATGGGTTGTTTTACCCATTCCGCCTCCTGCGATGTGGCATCTTCTCATAGGATCATGCTCATTTTAACAAAAACTACTTACTGCTGGCAATGAATGCGAAAACCACAGCTAGTTTTCTCATTTTAAAATCATAACCGCTCCCGCCATTTGATGAGACCTGCATTTAATACATTTATGGTGATTAATATCAAAGGTTAAAACCTTTGATACACCATTTTTGTTGTTTATTTGCGCATTTCAATTGTGAAAAAGCTCCTCTCAACTGTGTAAGAACCCTTTGTCCCAAATTGTCGACTTATACCTAGAAAAAATCGAATTTCACCACTGATTCCTTATTTCAAGACAAGTAAAGTCATTTCCGTACACTAGTAAGCCGGACCATACTGCAGGAACAACCAAAAGCATCAGATAATCCTTTCAACCGCCAAATACCTGCGTTTAAGGTATTTTTCGACCAAATTAAAGCCTGCAAATTTCATTGGAAAGGTTCTATAATAGGACTAAGCTTTCAATTAGAAGAATTCACTGGAGGAAGTTGCCCAAAAATGCCAAAAAGACCCCAAACCCTGACCAATTTTTTCTAGGAAGCTCTGTATTGCAAAAATCACCCCTTGAAGCCAATTTCCTCAAGTTTTAAAGCCCCTGAAGACCTAATTCAAAGACATAGAAGGAATTAAGGCCTAAAGATACCTTAAAAACCTTTTTTTCAGTCAAAATTCACTCAGGAAACCCTCGTTTCCTATTTTATCCCAGTTTACATTCTCTGAAAAGCCTAATTGAGCAATAAAACCAACATAAATTATCTTTAGCCTAAGAATTGCCCAAATCATCCTGTGCTAAAAGAAAAATAATTCTGCAAACAATTTAATCTTGTAGAATTATCCCAAAATGACTAAAAAGCAGAGCACAGCTAAACCTGGAGGATCTAAACCAACTATGCCTATGGGATCCAAACCCCCTAAATATGAAGGATCTAAAGCTATTAAATCTACTCCAGTCCTTACTGCTAAATCCACTATGTCAGTGAATCCCCTCCAGCCACCTGTAGCTGCTATAGAAAGCCTCCCATTGACTAATATTGACTACAAAATTGTTGATCCCGCTGTAGAATTTAACCTCTTGGAAATACATAATTGGTGTTATGACAAATACTTAGACAAAGATGAAATACCTATTTGGGAGACTCATTTACCCAAATATGTAGTTCCATTGACCCACCCTGGCCAAGAGCTCATCAGATTATGTCAAAAACATTATGTACCAGATCAAAGGGCCATTGTCAATGCTGACAGAGAAATCCTTTTCACCATCACAGCAGAATCAATAAATCAGATGCTGCAATTACAATTTGATCCTAAGTCAGTTCCCCTATCTATAGAAGCTTTGACTTAGTTGTACTTAGGCCTGGACTTTCCCAAAAGGTTAATGATATTTCAAAACTTTTTGCCTTCCCATGTTGACATTCCTAAGATAAATCCTCCTTGTTCTACTGCTAAATTCCCTGAAGGGTCTAGACATATTATCTCTATGCTATCTCTTATACTTGGATACTTGATAGATGGATTCACTGATGAGTCCATTCTAGGCTTTCTATCCACCTTGTCTCTAGGCCAACCTGCTTCAATCATCTTTGATTTTGCTGGTTTCATAGCCAACAATATACATTATCAGCTGACCAAATTACCCATTGAAGGGGTTTTTAGATACTCATCCTATCTGCTTCACTTATTCTTATTCTTTCAAGCTGATAGAAGATGGACTTGGAGGGAAAGCCTCTATCCATTATCTTCTAGACTTCATTGCTTAGGAAAGAGGGCAATAATTTCACCTACACAGAATTTTCAGACCTTTTTCTACATCCAACAATGCACATTTTTTATAAAGCAGAGCAGCCTAGAGTCAGTGAGGAAATGAAAAGAATCCTGCAACTGTCAGAACATAATAAAGTGGGATATTGGTATCTCTATGAGAAGCATACAGAGTTAAGAATTTTTGGATCCAACTTATTACCTTATAAGTTGCCTAGATATATGAGCATGAGAATTTTTTGACTGGAGTACTTAATACAAATTCTTAATTCTGATTCTATTAAATTCATGGCTACTAGAAAAAATACTAAATTTAGATTAAAGATTCAGGTTGGTCCCTTTATCATAAACAACAGAGATGCAGAAAAAGAAGTCACAATTAGATTAGTAGAGTTCAAATTTCAAGAAAGTTTTCCATGGAACTACGATCCCCAGGGAATCCTAAGCAGTCTAAGGGTAAAAACCAAATTGAGTCCCTTCATACATGAACTTAAGCCTGAGATTGAGAAGTTTTCCATCCAAGCAGAATGAGTGGAAAATACACTAACAGATACAACTAGTACAACAAAGACAGTAGGTAAAATGGATACATCACAAGCTCTTGAATTTGTAAAGCAGCCAGGAATATCATCAAAAAGAGGCAGAGAAGAAGGAGCATACATAGCAGAAACAACTACAGAAACTAAATTCAAACTGATTTATAATAAAAGGCTTAAACTCAGTTCAGTTGACAAGGAAAAAGTAACCATTGATGTTGATGAGACAGAAACTCCAGTAACCAATGATGATATAGCCACAAATATAATCAATGAAACCCTTATAGAAATAGAAAAGGAATCAACTGCTAATCAAGAAGATACCTAGATGATTAAGAAGCAGCATAACATGGGGGCCTCTTCCTCATAGACAGTTGAGGAAAAAGATTTAGATATCAAGGATAAATATAAGAAGATAAAGCAGAATAATGAGGAAATCAAATCAGAAATATATTCTCAATTCCTCAAGCAAAAACCTGTAAATTAAAATAGGCTAATGACAACCTTTGATTATTCTACAAACAAGATGATTATGTCATTTTTGCAACCAACCTCAGCACCAAAAACAGTGGCAGATTATAAAACGGTGGAGTTTGAGGTAGACACTGAAAATGTTCATGAGCTGGACCAAATTGAATTTCATAGACATAGCTCTGAAATTTTGTATTCAAGAGTGGTGACTAAAGCAATGACTGCTACCAAATTACAAAATACTGTTCTTAATATGCAAGATCAAATGAAGTTAGACAAGGCATCTTTGTATGCAAAGGATCTAAGGATTAAAGCCTTAGAGGATTTAGTTTTACAGGTGGGATACGATCCCTCAAATATTCAAGCAGCAGAATTGTTCATAAAGAAAAAGAATGATGATATTGTAGCTTTGAGGAAATAGCTTAAGCTTCCTCAAAGTGAGCATCCACAAACCAAAGAAATCCTTCAATATCAAACTAAAAAAAAAAGAGATGATGAAGCTCATCCTCAAATTAACTACTCAGATCAAAGAAATGGAATCCCAAATGGACCAGCTTGTCCAAGAGAAGGAAACTGTGAAAGAACCTGACACTCCTATCATTCCTATAGTTATACCAATGATTACCACAACAGTGGCTTCCACATTAGGAGAGAAGCTAGCACCAAAAAAACCACTGGCAACTGCAGTGCCAGTAATTTCAACTACTATTTCAACCACAGATTCTTCTACAACACAGGTTCAACAAACAGATGGAGCAGGTCAGATTGTAAAAGCTATGGAGGAAATGTCCTTAAAAACCAATGAAATAAACAACCTAAAAAAGATGATTGAAAGTCTTGAAGCTACAAACAAGACAACACTGATAAATGCTAAAACTCATGAGCAGAAGGCAATCAGACTTGGAGAACAAATCAAGGGCTTACAAAAAGAGCTAACTTTCACTGAGAAAATTTCATACATAAAGAATCATCTATGGAAAAACATAATTGAAGCCATTCACACTCAATGGCCTTCAATTCAGATTATTTATGAGCAGAGAAATTTATTATTAGCAGCCCAGACAGAGATTCAAAAGACCAAGGATGAGTTAATTGATAAGCCAACTCAAGCTTTAAAACTCATCACATTCTTGAACAACAAGAACATGGAAGAATTGGAGGAATTACAGGTATTGGACAGAACAGAAACAATCTTACAGATTAAAAAGGTTGTAACTAAGAAGAATTTGATGAATAATCTGGAAGAGAAATGTGAATCAATGAACATTGCCATAACAAAGTTTATGGTAAAATACACAAACTTAAGATAGAGTGGCCTGCCAAAAATCCATGTTTTTAATGAAAAACTGATGCCCCATAAGGATTATGATAAAAAGATAAGGGAATTTTCCAAGGAGCAAGTCAACGAACCATTAGCACAAGGCACTCCCACAGGAAAAGTCCTCCTTCAACATTTTGAAGATTTGTTTTATTACAACATGAGATTAAACATCTATTTGTGTTCAAGCCCACTTTTGCTAGATACACAGAGGCTAATGAGAATTTTAGGAAGCTAAAGAATGTAAAAATTCCCAATGAGGAACAATGGCAAACATTTACTGATTTAATGTAACAATGAGAGGTAAAACAGTGAAGAAATATTACCTTAAAAAAAAAGTCAAGAAAGTAGTAAAAAAGAACAGTGAAATAAAAAGACAGTTTGTTGATTTTACTGCAAAAGGACAGATTTTTACAGCAGTAAACAGTGAACCTGTAGCAGCGTTAAAGAGTATCAGGCAAAGAGTATCATATGAAAGAGTGTTAGCGAAGGCAAGTCAAAACCCTGATATTTTCTAGCAGCCAGCAAGCAGGACAACTAATCAATTAAAAACTCTTTGTTAGATAAAACAATCCTATTTATTTTGGATAAGAGGACAACTTTCTAATCTGTTAAGCAGCTATCCCTCTTATTATGTAAAGATATTTTCTTTTTCCTAAATATATTCCTAGATTTCTCCTAGGATATTTGTAACTACATTTTGTATAAATACTTCTACATTAGAAGTATTCAATGTGGAATAAAATTGTTGGACTTTACTATAAACATTTTTTCTGAACATTGGAGGCTATTGTGTGTTTGATTTCAAAGTAGCAGACTGGACAAGCTGATTGGCATCATAATTCAGGATCCCTGTGATAAGCTGATGAGTGAAGTACTTCCTACTTGTCACTGTTTCCTTTCTAAGTTTCATGCATTCATTTTATGTTTTTTCTTTCTAAATGTGTAACTAGGAGTATTACTACAGGATTAGTCAAGTGCTCCCTATCTTTAACTAGTTGTCATTTTAATGTTTTCTGCTGATTTCCGGTGTTAGGAATCCTTAATTGCTCCTACTCACGTTTGACCTCTGCCTCCTTCTTCCATTTTCTGGATCAAAGGATCCTTATTTGCCCTTTATCCCGAATCATACCATTTCACCAAAAAACACTTTCCCAAAATCTCTGAGGGTTATCTATCTTGCCCTGAATACATTTGCACCTTTTTGGCCTTGACTTCTAGTGCTACTAGCTAGATTTAGACTTCGTAGCCCAACGGACAAGTTGAGTTCTGTCTAGTTTATCTCTAAGTGATTTTTTCCCACCAAAACCTTTTAAAACGAAACCAATTGTTCTTTCATAGCTAGCCTAAAAACATAAATCAAAACAAAGATAAATCTTAAAGAGAGAGCCCTCTCTGAACTTTAGGAAGGCTAGATCCTAGAGTTCCAAGTAGGTTTGTGGTTACCTCTTGTGTTCTTTGACTAAAAACTCAAAATCCCACAACTTGAGAAATTACTAGAGTGATAACAATTCCCATCACTTGGGCTTATAGATCAGCACTCCCAAAGCCACATTGCAGATCTGGCATCAGGCCAAAAGTTATTAACCTCCCAGTAGCAGTACTTCCTTCAGGAATTATGCTCTCTACCTTGCAAATCAAAAGGGAGGAAGGAAGTTGCTAGTACTTCAACTATCAATCCAGTGGAGGATCATTCCTTCACATTTCCATCAGTCTCGCCATCATATTGGAGTTTATTGCAGCATTTTTCAGCAGGCATAAGGCCTCTCTTTCCCTCACAGCGCAGTTTCCAGAGGCAGTTGTGTTGTAGTAGCTGCAATCATCATTGAAGGATCAAGAAGCAAGATCTAGAGCTTCTAGCTCATAGATCTAAAGAAGGGATTAGCCCTTCAAGCATAGATATGATCTGATATCATAGTTCAACCATCTATTTGCCAGATCTAGCTTCAGATATGTATTTCCTAGTAGATTAAGGATCAAACCCTAGGGAGGTGATTTTTCCAAAGTTGCAGATCTAGAAAATCCTTTCTGGGTTATCTTGGGAATCCATCACATTGGCCAGATCTTGAATCTTGGCATCATCAGAGCTTCGGATTTGAGTAGATCCGCATTCTCCTTTTTAGCCTACACCTATATGCTCATGTTCAGCTGAAAGGACTACACAGTATTTACTTCAGTGCCTCCACAGTTATGTTGTACCTGTTGTATGCATGTTTTCAAGGTGATCCTAGCTCATCTTTTTGGCTAGATCTACCTATATTACATACTTGTGTAACTAAATCTTCTCCAATATAATAAAATGGTTCAAATCTTTCTACATATTCTGATGTGTACTTAGATTTATTGTTTATCTTTTTGTAAGTTCTTATATTGTGTGAAGTATTACCGCATTCTCCCTTTTGGGATATTACAAGTAGCCCTATTGACCCTACTATTTCTCACAGACTCCCCTGGGAATGTATCAATCAGTCACAACAATGTAAAACCCAGTCACATACCATGTGAAATCAATATTCTTACAGATAGGTCAATTTTCAAAATTCTCATAAACTTTCAGCCTCTTTGTTTGTTGATGGTGGACAACAAAATTGAAATCCTCCACCTGGCAACTCCACAACTCTCAATAGACCTAAAGACTCCACTGGTAAAAGACTCCAGAAAGGTTATAAAGATGCAGTGACCCTTTTCTTGGACTGATTGAACAAAATGTCAAGGTTCGTGGTAGACCTTCTATATAGTGAAATTTAAAATTACTTATCAGAAATTCAGCTTGATGATGATCTCCTAAAAGTTGTATTTCTCATTTTGAGGTCAAGCAAAATTAACCCTGAAATTAAGAAAAATTTTCTAGAAATATTTGTTGAAAAACATGAAACTAACATTGAAATTTCAAATTCTCAAATTCAGTCATACAATTTCTGAGACCCTAAGGAATTCTTGGAAAGTCTCCCTTCCCCGAAGCAAGAGAAAATTGTACTACCCTTTAACTTGCAGGCTAAGGATGATTGTTCTTTCAAGAACTAGACTGAATATGAGGTTTTCAGAGTTAATATTTGGGATACAGATGACCAACCAGTCATGAAAGGCCTAAAAGCAAAAGGTTTACATCATGATTTTGTTGATCCTATAGAATATTACATGAAGGTCTTGATTGGCTCAAATTTCCAGATATGGATTCTTTACAAGAATCAAATACATCAGAAGTTGCCACTACATATGATAACCTTGGTTATCAAGACACATAATCAAGGTATACTATTGTTCCCTCTGACAAGCAGTCAGGTTGTCTACCTGTTTTTGTTGCTACTTAACTGGCTGCACTGGCACTATTGTATCATTTAGAACAACAAAAATTTCCAAGTTAGATTAGGATAGATAGGTATGCAAATAATCTCAACACTATGAGCATATTTCTAGTTTTTAGTTTTAGAATGCCGATCTAGAAAAATAAAAACACAAAAACAAAGAAAAGAAGAAAAATAGGGCAAGAAAAATAAGAGGTACATCCCCATACCAAAAAAGAATATTGATGAAAGTGGGCAAGCCTAAATTCCACTACCTTTCAGGAAAGAGTCTTGTTCAGTCATATAGCCTAATCTTGACTGAACATGTGTTAAATTTCTACTGATAGGTTAGTGAAAGAAGACTTGTCAAAAAATTTAAGCTTGGCTGGTCAGTAAACTAGATTAGGAAAGATTGTTGGTTCCTAAAGCATAAATCTGAACCAAAGGAAATGAGAGGGATGCATAACAAATTCTGAATCACAGCCCTCATGTTTTCTAGTTTTTGATTGTACAAAAATAATGTCTGTGTGCAGCTTGTCCAAATTCCACAACCCATGGAAAATCAGATTGCTTAATACTGGTTTGGTCATATTTTGAATTTCATGTCAGTAGGTTAGAGAAGAAAATCTGTCAAACAACTTAACCTTGACAGATTAGTAGACTAGGTAGAGAATAAAAGAGTTCATCAACCTAATTTGAACTCTTGGAAGTGATAAGGGTAGAAGTAGATAGTTTTTTATGATTTCAAGGGTTTGCAGTCCAAGTGCACCTGGAAGAAGAAAAATGTTAGGAAAAATAAGATGGGTAGGTAGAACTGAGATTGAAGCAATCACGTTTTCATATTTTATAAGATCATAGCTTCAAGATAACATCAAAAAATGAAGGAAGAGAGGTTTTCCAAGTACAAGTAAGAACTGGTATTCAAAACTCAGAGATCTAAACTCTGAGGTCCTGGACACCTCCTGAAAAGGAGCTGCCCTCCCCAAGTGGAGCCACTGTTAGTCATCAATAATTTTTTCTATCTGTAGATGACTAAATATTGGTCCTAGATTTCTAAAAGCAAAATTCCCTGAATATTGCGAGTTTTAGAAATCTCACTGCCTTCATTATCCTTATGGAAAATTTTTCACTATTCTACCATTTTTCCATTTCATGGTCACCCTACCACTCCTAAAAGACACCTTATGGGCTTGTGCCACTCATCTCCATCCCTTTTTCCCACCTATAACCTCATCACTCTGTCTTTCCCTTGCCCATAACACCACTTTACAACTAGGGTTACCTAAAGCCTATTCCTTCCCATGTTCACCAGTTTCCTCAAACATTGATGGTCTCAAAACTATCTCTGTAGGCTCTTTAGATAAATCAAGTACATTGGATTTTGGATATTCAATAAAACACTTTGTCAATACTCTATTTTTTCAATTGAAGACTCCAAGCCAATTTTTAGTCAAAGACTAGGTCAAAGAATCCTCCCACTAGGTCAATTAGGGTTTTACTTAGTTGAAGGTCATCATTAGTTGTTTAAGGCACTACTTTTCATTTGCTAGAAAGTTACCAAAGAAGTTTGTCTTATCAAATCATAAACTGCAGGTGAAGAAAAGGAAACAAGTTGGTCTTGAAAGGAGGACTGGGATTTTGAGTTGAATGGCCCACTTAAATGTCAAGACACTGACCACTTGCAGCAAATCACATGGAGGAGGCACACCAAAAAACAAACATAAAGAGAAGTCTTTCAGAGATTATTGGTGAAAAAGGGAAAAATGTGAGGTGAACTGGACATAAATGAATGAACTTGAAAGGGCTATAGAGAACTTAGAAGACAACACAGATAATTGTTTTCAAGCCCTCCAAACACCTAGGGTTTTGGGAAGATGATCAGAAAAGGTAAAATGGTAAGCCAAACTCCATGATGCAGGTAAAGGAATATTCAGGAGTTGCCAGTGTATGTAAACATCCCAAAGTTTGCCAAGGTAAAATGTCTCATTGCCTCAAAGAACAAGGATGTAAAGAGTATCAGTAAGAAAGGCAAATTCAAATGTTTTCAATCACTTGCAAAGCAAAATATGAGTTGACTTTAGGTTGAAGATACTAGGGTGTGGAAGCATCCTAAGAAGTTTCAAATCTCAACGTGTCATGCCTAGAGACTATCAGTAAGAAAGGTAGACTCAGTGTTTTCAGGCACCTGCAAATCCAAAGTGACCAAAGAAGGTAAAGGCATAGTTTTAATTCCATGGTGTAGGCAGAGGAGAGTTTTGAAGGTATTGATATGTGAAATCCTCCCATAGATGTTTAATGAGCTTGTTATGATTCAAGGAACAACAATAAGGTCAAGTCATCATCTCAGTCACCTGCAAAAATGGGTTTTAAAGGACTTCAATGAGCCAAGGGAAGCCAACTTTATGACTCAAAGAAAACCTGCAAAAGGAGAAGGTAAAGAGTATCAGTGAAAAGAGAGTCAAATTATCATTTCAGTCACTTACAAAGTAGCAGTTGTCAAAAATATGAAAAACATGATGTTGAGATCCAAGGTGGAAACCAAAGATGATATTAAGGTTGTTGTTGTGTTAGAATGAATGTGTCAAGTTTTCAGGATCAAAAGGAACAAAGATTTCCTAACTGCCAGCCAAGGTGAGAAAGACAAGTTAAGAAATTGTAATGGAAGCAAGAAAAAGTTTTGAAGGTGCTATCATGAATGATCTGACTCCAAGGATATCAAATGAGAATATTAAGCCTCAACAAGAAAAAATAATATTTAGTTTCATGATCTAAGTCACCTGCAAAGCAAAAATGTCAAAAAATTAGTGAAACAGGCAAAGTGAAAAAGACTTAAGACATTAGGAAATGGGTTTACAAAGAATAAATTTAAATCATAGGCATATAAAGGGTCATTTTTTTTTTCATTTGACTCATTGTTCCCTTGCAAAAGAGTTAGAAACACTCAGGAGTGATAAATTTTAGGTTTCAAGTCAATTTTTGCCTAAGCATTGAGGTGCTGTGCGTTCAGGTCAGTGCTGCGCGCTTGAAGTCGGGCACTACGCCCCTACCCATTTCTCCAGTGAATTTTATCAAAGCATTGTGCGCCTGGCAAAGAGCTGTGCGTTTTCCTAATTCATCCGACAGTCCCGGTAAAAAACCTCTGGCGCTGCATGCCTGGCACAAGCCACTGTGCCTTTGCCTGACCCGACTCACCGGTTGCCTGGGCATTGCGCACTTGGCCAAGAGGGCCTCCTACACCATGCAAACCCTCAATTCAACTCAAAACACTTTGCAGCTTCCTCAAAGGACCTCCAAAGTTATGTTAAAGGGTAAGTACAACTCATCAAGCCCTTCCTCAATCATTTTTGGTATCTTATAATTAAGAGAAATTTAAGACCTAAGGAGGAAAACCTAATTTTCATGCTTAAACATCATTGTTTAAAACACTTCTCCATCTGTATGCAAAGAATACCAGTGATATCCAGAAGATTACCTTGTTTAAAGATTGTTCAATCACCTAAAGTTGTGCCTACACACACTCCATTCATTCATAAGCTTTTTCCCCTACAATACAAAGAGATTGACCTTACATTGCCCTCTCCATTTCAAATTTGACATAAGTGCAAGGTGTGTCAATGTAGAGTTTTCTAAAAATCAGCAAGGGTGGTCATTAAGTTTTTCCTCTCACTCACAGTCATATACCTTCACCCTCACTCACCCATCTCATTCACTTGTAAAAAGCTGCCTTTTTCATCACCATTCCATCACCTTCTTCCATATCAGTTTCATAAGTAGAGCTAGGGTTTTAAAGGAAGAGTTGTTAAAATGTCAAGAGAAGGTAACAATGGTAAGTGAAGGAGAAGGCCAAGTGCTTAGGAGGCATCAACACGAAAGTGGAAAAATCAATAGGTTTGAACCCCTCAACACCTTAGAGTTGATGGCCTCTCCCATGATTGTTTCATGTTTTCAGAATGTGGGATGTTTTGATTTTTGTGAAAGGATACAATAGGTGCAAAACCACCTTGAGCTAACCAGGCTCTTCATACTTAACTTGCATGAGAAACAAGTTGACCTTGCAGGAGTAAACTTTGAGTTGTCTTTTAATTGAGAAACCAATGAAGCAGAAACCAATGATGAAGCACCTAGCAGTCAAGATAATGAAAATGAGGCTGAGGTAAATGAGGCCAATATTAGTGAGACAGAATATGTCAGTGAAAGGGAAATCAGCAAAGAAAAAAGAAATGATGTCAGCATGGAGACAGATGACAACAGCCATGAGAGAAGCCATGAAAGTAGGAATGATAAGAATGGCAATAGGTCAAAAAGCCAACAAATCAGTGGATCAAATGAGGAAAAAGAAACAGAGAGCAGCAGTGTTGATGAGAGCCATAAGGATAGTGAGGATACCAATGATGATGACAGTCATGATGGAAGCAATGTTGAAGGCATGTGTTTGCTGCCCTCAAGAGGCAAGAGGCCATGCCTTCTACTTCAACCAAGCAGCTCGACAAAGGCAAAGAAAAGGTCATGCAGGAAGAAGAAGAAGACGAGCATGAGACTGAGCAAGAATTTGAACTCATTCATGTTGACAATGATGATGAAAATGAGGCAAGGATCTCAAGCATGTTTCTCAAGAGCAGAGATGCCCAATTCAAATATTTGCAAGCCAATCTAGCTAGGGCTAGGAATGTCATCCACTATTATGAGATTGAAAACAAGCAGCTGGAGGCACAAAAGGCCATTTATGAGGTTAGGGAAATCAGAGCCCAGAAAGAGGTTGAAAGGACCAAGGTTAGGCTAGCTGAGGTCTTGGGTCTTTTTGATGAAAGTGAATATGAAGAAGGGCAGTTGTCTAGGAGAAGGTCAAGAACACTGGGCTTTAGGAAGGCCTTAGCCAAGGTGAAGGAGCAAGAAATAACATTGGCACATCATCTCACTCCAAGTGAGCTGCTTGCCATGGAGATAGAGTATGATCGGGAACCTTGTTTAGAGAGGGAAAATATAGACTTGGAGGATCAGCTGGAAAAGACACAAAGACACCTTGGCCTTAAGAAGAAAATGGAAAAGCACTATGCCTTAAGAAATCAAATTGCAAGGGTCAAGCTCAAAAGAGCCCTTGCTAAAATTCAAGCTCTCAAGGAGGCAAAAGGCAAGAAAAACCTTGAAATCTTTTCTGATGCTTCCCTACAGGCATCCCAAACACCATAAGCAAGGCAAATTCAAAATTTTGGCAACTTTTGATAATTTTGGTGTTTTACTATTTTGGAGTGCCAAGGGCGCAATGCCCCTGGCTCTGCGCTCTTTTTTGGGGCACTTTCTTGAGGATTGGTTTACATTTTTGTGTTCATATTTTCAATTACATCACACAGAGAAGATTTTAGATCATTTGGAGCAGATTTGGTCCCCCAAAAGGGTCAAAAACATGAAAAAATTCCCCATTCTGCCCTATTTTCAGAGATGGCGCTGCACCCTAAGTAGTCTTGGGAGATTTAGTTTTTGGACAGGAAACTGGACACCAAATGAAAAACTAAAGGCCTTTTTTGAAAGTATACTTGAAAAGCTTTCAAACAAGCTATCACGGAGCTCATTTGGACACCAGGAAGGCCTTCCAAACTTAGCTGCAAGATGATCTATTTTTCTGGTGCAGGTGTTGTGCCCTTGGACCTCAATGTTGTGCCCTTGCCTGCAAAGTCAACAAAACACACTTGAAGATATTTTGGAGTTATTGAGGAGCCTCAAAGTCATTTTTTGTGAAATTTAGGTGTTAGAAGTTATCTTTCATTTATTACATTAGATATTTTGTGCCTTGGGCCTTGCATGGTCTTAACAGACAAATTTGGAATTTATGATGTAATTATGACTTCTAGAAACCATACCTAGGGTTTCCACCTCCACATTTTCAAGTTAAATACTGCATTGAGGCTTCATGTTTTTTTTTTGGTTGGTTGGTTGCTGAGCATATAAATATGATCTAGACTTTGAGTTTGTTAAAGAAATTGGCTTTGGTGTGTTGTGATGGTTTTGGATGGAGCATCAATGGATTAAGAACATTCCTAGGATTCATGAGCTCTGTTAGATGGTGGTGTTACTCCACTTTTGTATTTGTTTCCTTTGGTTTTCATTATGTTCATGGTTTCTTTGATCTTAGGACAGAAATTTTAGAGTGGGATATGCTTTCTTGGCACCCTACTTATGTCTGCATCCTATTATCTCTGTGTTTTCTTCCTTGAAGTTTAATTAAAGAATCCTTAAATACTATTTAGTTTAACTAAATTGTTATGTTAAAAGCTCTATTTGTTTGAAAGTAATGTTCAGAGAATTCTTAGCTGTTCTCTAGATTTACTTATTTGTTGTTTTGAGGTCTGTTTAGCAAAAGTCTAGTTGAAGAATCCTTCATTTCTCTTCAAGTTTTACTATGCTATCATCCTGAAAGCTTTTATTGTTTCTAGTATGTTGAAGGATCCTTAGTTTCCCTTTGAATCTACTGCACCCATAACTTCATGTTAAATTAACACTCACTGAACCTACTTAGATCCATTTGGCCTTGTTAACTTGCCCTATGAAACACCCTTGGCCCCTTGTTGTACTTTTCAAGACCTTTTGTAGACTCCATAGCCCAATTGTCTAAACCTCTCCTATTCTATCTATTTTTCTTAACAAGCAGCCCAACCAAACAAAAAAAAACAAACAAACCCTAATCCTTATAACTAGCCTAAAATCAAAACCCTAAAAGCTATCAAGTTATATCATTTACACAAACATAGAGAGAGCCCTCTATGAGTCCAGGAAGGCTAGGTATTAGGACTCCAAAGACTGGTTTGATGTTACCCTTGTACATTTGGTCTTGCCAATCTGACAAATTATGGGGACCTAACAGAAGCCATTGTCTCAGTAGCAGGAAGGAAATGGACCCTTGGAATCGAACTCTAGACTCCCCCTCAGGCCCGTCTCCAACAATGGAAGAGATCTGCAGTCAGTAGGAGGCCCAACTGGCCCACCTACACATAAATCTAAACAACCTCTTTTTCAACATAAGAGACAAAGACAAAACTATCACAGATAGGATGATATTGTAGGAGAGCAGGCTTACAGAGCAGGAAAAATGGATGACCTGTGTAAGGAGAGAGGTTCGAAGGCTCCGCCAGTAGGTGGAGCAAGAGGAAAATGGCAAGTAGACTGGAACAACAGTTGACCTTCTGGAAACAATGGACATGTGCACCCAGACTAGAGAGGACTTGTGCACCAGAGAGCCCAGCAGCCAATATCACTGTCACTTAGACAAAGCAGACGGGGACTGTCCCTACGTCACGGGTTATAATCATTTCCGCTAATTTTCCTTGATGTCGTGTTTTACAATTTTTATTTTAGGGTTATACCATAAGGTCTATAGTATATCTTGGAAGCTTAGAACTCTTGGAGTAGCTAGAAAATGCAATTCTGAAGCAATTGTGGGCATCATTTTTGTAATAATCTCTATATCTGAAAGACTGAAACGATTTGTAATATTTTGCAGCTGGACAAGAATCCATCAACTTTGAATTTTAATATAAAAACCATTTCCGTTATTTAAAAAAAAAAATTGTCTAAACCATGGAAAGCTGATTTTGCACTGTAAAATAATTACTGTAGGAAACTAAACAAGTTAAACTAAACAACCTAGTAAAACAATTATCTATAATGAATTTATAAACAAATACTATCAAAAATAAATAACATAACTCAGCAACTGCTTATCAAAACCTGTCACTAATTGTCATTATTCTACACATGAAAATCTGCTACAGAAAAACCACTAAACTATTGAACATCAAATCTCTATTGTTGATCCATACCCTCATATTTATTTTATAGAAATGAAAAGGGCAGACTAGGGTCTACAAAATTATATATAAATCATAGATATATTGATCTGCAAGAGGATGATGTTGTGCACTCCAAGCCAAGAGTTCAAATTACCTTGGGATCTGCACCATAACTAAAGGTCGAACTCCAAGACAGAAAAGTTTCTAAAACTAAAATTGTACTATCCCGAGCCTGCTATCTACTTTGATTGGAGATCAAAGACATGGATAACCTTATCTTGTCCTTACCCTACCTAAAACTGGTGCATGCATGCACACTAACTGATACAAGGAAAACTTATGGTTGTGTCATCTGGTCTTTTAATCATGGTTGCCATCATCTACAGATTAGATTTGATACTAATGTAATAGGGAACACCAAATCTTGTCTACTTACTCCAACACATAGAATATTATCATAGGTGTTAGGACTGCAATTTTTCAAAGTATTTTTCAAGGTCTTGTCATCATTGTAAGTTGTGTCTTTGATCCTCTCTTGTATCCTAACCTATGGTTGAAGGCTTTGGAAGGTTAAAATGTATTAGTTTTAATCATTTTTAACCAAAACCCAAAATAATTTTGAGTCCAATAGTTTGTTTGTGTCATAGAGTTATTAGGGTAAATTCTCTTTTAATAAGTCTTTTAACTGCTTTGAGTAGTTAAGGTCATGGGTTTAGGTTGAGAATTCTTATTCATTCACTATGATGTTTCTATCCAAGGTTAAAGAAAAAAATGTTAGAGTCATCAATTTTCTTAGGAATTTTCCGTAATAGCTACCCTTTTCAGAAAATCTGGTTTTACAAGTAAACCTAGTAAGTAGCTATTTCCTGAAAAATTAGTATAAGGAGATAAAAGAGGATTTACTAAAGTGAAAAGATACTACTCTTTTAATATTGAAGGTCTGCTAAAACAAGATATATTACCTTGATAAAAGGTGGCTATTTCTAATTGTAGGATTTACTAAAAGGAGTTGGCTCTTTTATTTGCTAAAGCTAGTTAAATCTAATGCCAAAGGCGAAATATATCAATGTTGAGTTATGAACATCAATTAGTTAATAATTTGATGGAGTGAAAGGTTTGGTCAAATGAGTTGGCAGCAGAGTTTAAATCACTTCAGTTTGTGTCACTCCCTCTCACCAAGATTTAGGGCATGCAGAGCTCTATCTCCATTTACTCTTGTGACAGCTACAACAAAATATTTTCATCCTCCAGCAAAACAGTTTTTAACTGAGTGCCAGCAGTTAGGGCTTTGTGGAAGGTTGTTGTTCCTTGTTTTATTGAAATCAGATTAGGTTTTTATGAATGGTGGAGTGAAAGAAAACACATAATTTCTACTTTAGAGTTTGATCAAATGCGCAAGTCAAAGGGTGTTATTGTTAAGTCAAATGCGGGAAATAACACATTGCTGGTGAAGGTTGCAATTGAGAGTCTACTAGAGAAAAGATGGAATTCATGTGTTATTTATTACAGATGATGACAAGAATACAACAGAAGACATATGCCATGAGATTTTTAAAATTAACCAAGAAGAAAAATACTCAGCAAAAAAATCAAGCACATAAGAGGAGGTCAAACAAAAGGGTAACTAAAGCTGAAGCTATTAGAATATTTTCCTCCATATTAGACCTCTGATGAATGAATATACAGAGCCTTGAAAACCCGAAGGAGCATTTCATTTTTGGTTTATATTCAATATTTTTGGATTACAGAAAATCTGGTTTTTACAAATAACTTAGTAAGTAGCTATTATTTTCGGATTTTATATATGGAGAAGAAACGCTGTTTTCGGTTCTATTCTCACAAGGATGACACTAAAGATGATGAAGCGAATGTAACCTCTATGATGATGAGTTTTTTATAGGTGTTAGAGAACTTCCAGTTGGTTATCCACTCCTATATTTTAGCAAATATGCATACTTATGTTCACAGGTGTTCCTTTCAGTTGTTGGATTCCACCTTTTTTTTAGACAATTTTTAACAAGCTACGAGGGCACAGCCACATTTACTCAGCCAACTTCAGCTCCATGATGCCATACTTGATCTTATTTCTATTTTCATTTTCCTCTTTAATTTTTTATATGAACTCTTCTATACATAGAGAGTTGTAATAAATTCCTTAAAACAGATTTCCACTTTTATTGGAGGCTTCTATACATAACTCCTATTTTGTATATATATGGTGTAATGCAAAGGCATAGGTGTTTGTTGGTTGTATTTTTCAGATCATACTATGTTATATTTTGAATATATAATATATCAAAAGCACTCTTGAGGACTTATGAATGCTTGATGTGTGTATTGTCTACTTATCTCATGTATTTCCATATATGAATTCTTCAGTTCCAGACTGTGACATTAACATTGTTTAATGTTTTTGTTAGTATCATGATATATCTATGCATAATTATCTAATTTTATCAGTCTTTCTTGGAAATATTTCTTGATAACATATGTATGGTAGCTTACCCATGAGCATTCCTTGTGACATAAACATTTGGATGTACAATGATTTTTTTTAAGTCTTGTAAAAGATTTATTTTGTTGATGCATTAGCAATCTGGATCTTTTGTTACTCCTTCATCCAAATAGTGGACTTCTATCCTATAGATCCACTGTCCTTTTGCATATTATCCTAGCCAATATATTACAAATTTAACCTCTCTAACACATCAAGCCTTAGTACCCTCATATGTGTGAAAGAGAGTTATCTGTTTGAAACCCTTTCAGCAAATGTCAGATTCAACCACCTTCCATTAATCCAATCCAAATAATAGAATATCCCTTGAGGTTAAGATGTGTCTAGTCAGGAATTTGTCATAATCCAAGTGCCGATTCCAAGGCTAACATCTTTTGGTGCGTCTACCGGGAGACGAAGGCCTTGAAATGTAATATTCTCCCGAGTCTCTTGTTTTAAATTGATGATGACCAATTCTTGATGGTGAACAAGAATTGGAAAATTAAAGAAGATTGTGATCTTTCACCTGGTGACTCCATGACAAAGAATCCATAGGCGACTCCATTTTTTTCAGATCCAACACTCTGATTGAAGCGATCCTCACTAAAAGATATGCCTTTTGCAATTTTTAAAAGATAGATGGTTTTCCTAAACCTTTACCAGATAGAAATGAATGGGAATTTTCTCTTCTAAGGTTTAGTGGACATGATTGGGAAGTATCAGCTGAGTTTTTATGGGATTTTCATGACTGAATTCATAGGCTGCATTTTGTTCATGAAGACGTAAATATTAAGTTGTTTAGATATTCTTTGGAGGGTGAAACCCTTGATTGGTGTAGAGATCTTCCTAAAAATAACATCACTTGTTTGAAAGAGTTTCATGATGTTTTTAATTCCTTTTATAAAGATAGGTATCCGGTCGAATGTTTCACTCTAGAATGTTTCTATCAGTTTGATAAGAAAGTTAAAAGTGATGATGAACAACATAAATTTAAATAAAAATGGTTATATCGCAAGGTATTCAACAACCCTTTTGTTCTCACAATTTTCTTCAATCTCCTATCATTCAAGAAGAGGATAAACATTAGATTATTGAGCAACATGACGAGATATTAGGTGAACATAGTGAAAACTTCATAAATCAGCCTTTGTTTGATAAATATCCTAATGATGAAGAGCAGGTTTTATGTCACCTTGTCTTAAATTTTACAATTATGATCCAATCTATGATAATAATGAATCTGAATCTGGGGAAGAAGATGATGCTCAACTCATACAAAATGTCAAGAAATTATCACCTTTTCTAAATATTGATGATAATAAAAACAATTATGAGCCTGTGTTTGAAATGTATAAATCTAAGTTGTAGATATACAGTGTCGAAGAATAAATTTGTAAAAAAAATGAAGAACAAGCTTTTCATCAAAGCATTGTTCTATCAGAGGAAAGTATGTGTCAGCCTATCCTTGAACTCAAAGATGTTTTGAGTAAGTCTCCTTGTCGATTTTTTGATCTTATTGTTGATTATATGGAGTTTAGTTTTCTGAAAGTCTCTCTTATTATTAGTATTGGAGTACTTCTCGTCCATAGCAGCAAGTGTGAGTCACATTTAGAGATTATGCTTCATACTTTTCAGTCTTTTAGTAGTGGACGTGAAGACATGTCAAGAAATCAATTGTTGAAAATTTTCTTTTGGAAGTTTGTATACACTTGATCAAGTGAATTTCAGCCAATTAGAATCTGGGATGTATATAAATAAGCTTGAAACTCGAGCATTTGTTTCAATTTTAGATTACAGTTTGATTTAGTTTTCAGTTATGTTGAAATAAGTTGTAGAAGATTGAAATCTAGCTTATGACTCCATTACCAAATGGCTAGGCATGCTAGTATTTTTGATCTAATGGGAAAAATTGTTGGTTGGAGAAATAAGGGCTGGACAAGGCACTGAATCTACAGTCCTTGAAGCCTCATAGGGAGGAATTCATCCCCAATAGGAGCCACTGTTAGCACTGCAATTTTCAAAGTATTTTTCAAGGTATGGTCATCAATGTAAGTTGTGCCTTTGATCCTCTCTTGTATCATAACCTATGGTTGAAGTCTCTGGAAGGTTAAAATGTATTAGTTTTAATCATTTTTTAACCAAAACCCAAAATAATTTTGAGTCCAATAGTTTGTTTGTGTCATAGAGTTAATAGGGTAAATTCTCTTTTAATAAGTCTTTTAACTGCTTTGAGTAGTTAAGGTCATGGGTTTAGCTTGAGAAGTATTATTCATTCACCATGATATTTCTATGCAAGGTTAAAGAACAAAATGTTAGAGTCATCAGTTGTTTTAGGAATTTTCCCTAATAGCTACCCTTTTTCAGAAAAATATGGTTTTAAAAGCAAACCCAGTAAGTAGCTATTTCCTGAAAAGATACTACTCTTTGAATATTGAAGTTCTGCTAAAACAAGAGATATTACCTTGATGAAAGGTGGCTATTTCTAATTGGAGGATTTATTAAAAGGAGTTGGTGATTTTATTTACTAAAGCTAGTTAAATCTAATGCCAAAGGTGAAATATATCAATGTTGAGTTATGAACATAAATTAGATAATAATTCAATGGAGTGAAAGGTTTGGTGAAATGAGTTGGCAGCAGAGTTTAAATCACTTCGGTTTCATGCCACTCCCTCTCACCGAGATTTAGGGAATGCAGAGCTCTGTCTCCGTTTACTCTTGTGACAACTACATCAAAACATTTTCATCCTCCAGAAAAATAGTTTTTACCGAGTGCCAATAGTCATGGCTTTGTGGAAGGTTGGTGTTCCTTGTTTTACAGAAATCAGATTAGGTTGTTGTGAATGGTGGAGTGAAAAAAAACACAGAATTTCTACTTTAGAGTTTTATAGAATGCGCAAGTCAAAGAGGTTTATTTTTAAGTCAAATGCAGGAAATAACACAATGTTGGTGAAGGTTGCGTTATGTGGATTAATCCCTCTTTTAGACAAGAGCGATCTCCCTAGTATTCTACAAATAGCTAGAAACAAACATCCATTTGTAAATCATTTTATCTAGATTATTTGCAGTTCATAATTATTATAAACAAAGAAAGAGGACATGCCCCTACCTTGAAATCCAACGTTCGTTGCAGTCTTTTATCCAGTCGCTCCAAAGAGGCTTCTTCAGTAAGTAGAACTTGCAATTGAAGAGACAAAAGAATTAAAAGCACCTGCAACATATAATAATTAAGAAAAATTAATCTAACTTAGTGATCAAGGAGTCTAAGTATTGAATTATTTAAATAAGCACAAGAACAACTCAATGAGAAAAGGAGATCCATATGTATTATCTTGAATGAAAAGAGTAACTTTACAACTTGATGCCTTGATGTCATACAAGTTTCTCCCGGGGTCCTGAACAATCGTTCCTCCTTCAGTTTGACAAGCCTTCCTCTCTTTGAACCAGCATGGAGTTATGGACATAAGGGTATGATCATTCTCATGCCAAAAACAAATAGTGTAGAGAGTATGCTCTCTTGAGAATTTCTTCAGCAACTAACATGTATGTTATACCATTTTTTGGTCATCTAACCCATTATTATTAGATGAACCCAAGTACACCATGTAAGACCAATTTTACCCTAAGTAAAATTGCTTTCACCATGAAAAATAACATTTATCTATATTTCCCGGTCATATTTAACCCAAAACAAGGAAATTAATTAAATAAATCATTATTTATTTGATTATTTCCTAAGAATAAGTTATTTAAATCATTATTTAAATATTGTTCCTAGTTAAATTTGACTAAATCATTTTTAAATAATTAAATAAACCATTATTTATTTAATTATATTCCCATAATTCCCTTAAAATAATAAATAAATCATTTATTTATTTGTTATTTATAAATAAAGGAATTGACCCAAGTCAAAAATCCTTTTCCCTCCAACAAATATAATAAAATATTCCTAAAGGGTGATTCTAGAATTTGATTAATAATATTTTATTCATGCACCGAGTTCTAGAACGCCCCAATATTTTGTTATAAATAGAAGGGTTTTCCCCATTCATTATTCACCTCCATTGCATTAGATCACACTAGATCTACTCTTGGTCACCTTTTTCCATTTTTTGTTTTATGAACTCCCATTGAGTTCCATGTTTGTTTGGGTTTTCCACATTAGCAAGAGAGAGGAATCATAGATCTGAAACACTGAGGACTTCCCAGAACCCATCCCACTGAGGAGAACTGGAAAACACCTTTCTTGTTTTCCTCTCAGGTGCCCCATTCTTTAATATAATATAAGATTCTTTTTAAATACATTATTCTTGTCTTGGCTATTGGATGCATGGAGCCATTTTATATTTTATCTGCTTAATGTCTTTTGTGCTTAGATCTAATTTTATGCAGCAAACTTAAAGATATTTTGTAGCCATAATCAATGTTAGGGCTATTTGTTATGCGTATCTAAAGTGATCTTTTACGACGAAAGATTCATACTAACAATGTATGTCTACCATCTACAAGCTACACTTGAGACTGAAACATGAGCTCAATTTATAAGGAAATGGAGGTAGTTTTAGTTCCATGAAGAGGGGGATGGATTCTTCTCATGAAGGGATTTTAGCTCCATAGACCAAGGGATAAGCTCCACGAGTGGAGGGATAAAGCTCCATGAGTGGAGGGATAAAGCTCGAATTGATCGCGCCTCTAGAAACTTCCAGTTGGGAGAATATTCGACCAGTTGGGCTTCTAGAACTTAATTTTTGCTTTATTTAACTTTTTACGGGGGTCCACAGGTTTTATAAGCAGAATGTGAGGGAGTTGCCACAGGCTATAGAATACGTATTTGTGGACCCGCAGGAAAGGGCTAGGAAAAGTGCGAAGTTATACTTTTAAGGGTTTTAATGAGCTTTTCTCCAATTCCAAGACTTGGTTTAGGAACAATAGGGTGTTTGACTTCTAAAGGAGCACAATATAGGTAGTGATGAACCTATATGGACAGTCAAATGTCATGGTGACAAAATAACGTGTAACAGATTGCCTCCTAAAGTACGAAGTCTAAGGTTGTTCTGAAGAGTGAAGTGCTTTACCATTCCGAGGATTGGATTGTGGACACATAGGTCGAAAACCTATAAAAACATTCAATGCAAGCATATATATATATATATATATATATATATATATGCTTGCATTGAATGTTTTTACAGGTTTTGATGTAATATTAAAATCATATTTGTACCAGAACATTTAGTTAGTTTTGATCTGAGTATGGAAATGCCTACCTTAGCGATGATATATATATCATCGCTAAGGTAGGCATTTCCATACTCAGATCAAAACTAACTAAATGTTCTAGTACAAATATGATTTTAATATTACATCAATAGTAGACACAGTATGGACATAGTCATCTGTCATAAATAGTCTACTGTATCATGAATAATAAAACTCCTCATAGCTTGGATGGTGGAAACTTGATGCAGGTGCATCAAAGCTAAATTTTCATTATCCAATGGTGTAATTAAGGGGGTGAGATATTTTAATTATTTTATTAATTAATTTGCTCATTTTTAATAAATTAGGAGAGAAATTATAAATGCGAGGATTATTGTAAATATTCCTTAAATAATTAAGGATATGAGTGGGGTTGAATTAGGTAGATAATTTAGGGATGAGGAATTCCATAAACAGGACTTAGTTGGGTCCAAAAAAAGATAAATCTAAATTAGATTTTAAGTTGAGATTTATGTGGAGGAATTTATGGAGTGAAATAAATTCATTATTTATGTATAAATAGGAGGGTTTTGTGAGGATGAAAGACATCGGAGAGAAGAGAGGAAGTGAGGAGAATTAAGGAATGGATTGAGAGCTTTTTGTAAAGGGCTGAGAGCTGAAAGGCAAATTATTGAAATATTCGGCCAGATGTTGGAGTTTTTAAATTTTATTATATTTCTTACATATCAGCATTTTGTTTGTATAACTCTCTTTCCATTATGTATATTTCAAGCTGCTGCAAATTGATTGTTTAAATGAAGAATTTAATTGAGAGTTTAATGTGTGTAGGAAGCATTCGAATTTTTATATGCTAGGATCCATTTAACCCAGTACCCTGGCATCATTTGGTATCAGAGAAAGTTCCATGCCTGTGCGAGTCGATTGCAATAGTAGTAGAGTGCATCTGTGGATAGTGAGTGTGGACTACACTTGGAGCTAGAGCCGGTGTAATTTCTCTGCAAGAATTGTGATTTTATTGCTCAATTTGAAGTTGTGTACATGCTGGAAAGAAGCCACTATGTATGTTCTCGTGCCACCGAAGCTGAGAGAACTTTACAATCTGACTTATTTTGGAAGGGAAATTTTGATCAGGCCTAGCTCCAAGTCAATCGCTAAACCCTCAAGTATGATGGGAAGCCGAGACCATAGCATGTATCGAACACATGGATGGCAGGAGACAATGCAATTTAAGGACTCGTGAGATTAAGAGCCAACTAAATGTAATTCACTTTTGTGGCACGCTATGTGGTATATGGTGTAATGGAGTTGATGGAATACTAGTTGAGCCTAATGACATCTCCATATCCTACTATGGTACCCTTTTCATTTCCTCATTCTGGCATGTAGGCTTGTGTGGCATCTTCAAGATATGTGTGTTTTCCAATGTTAGATCAGTATATCAGATATGTACATTTGTGCAGTAAGATCTTAATTAGAGTGTGGAAGTTATAGGTGGGGTATTAACAATAATAGCGATGAGTTGCTGGTGTTTGATTTGTATTACCCTGTTTTTGGATTGAATTCATGATATGGAGCGCAATGATCCAGGAGGAGAATAGAACATGTGATCTATTCTATCGTAGAAGTTACTGAGTAAGTCGCGGATGCAAGAGAAAATTTTTGAATCAAAGTTAATTGAAAATCCTGAGAACTGTTTTCTGGATTTCAAAAATATTTTTGTGAATATACCAAGGAGAAACCGCAGCTGGAATTCTTAATCCGTGAATCAACAACGTAAATCACTTAATAATGGAGAGCTCATAGTTGGTTCAAGGATCTTTTCTAGCTTTAGTTTATGAAATTAAAAGGTGTAATCAATGGGAGTCCATGGCGATGTTCTTGAGGAGGCGATCTGCAGAGAATCCGACCATTTTGGTATGATCGAATCATATTGACTATGGAAGAGGAGGAACATATGTTCCGGGAGACTCTTCTACACATCCTTGCAGATTGGACGTGTTGGAATGTGTGGCTTTTGTCTTAGAGTCTGCGTGGAGAGTTAACACAAGACCATGGGAGCAAGATAGTCTCCATCGTGACATATGGTGTGGTATAAGCAGTAGAAAAATTTTCAAAATTCTTGTGTGACTGCATGAGGAACTAACGTAGTTCCTGTGGGCTATGGTGAGAGTGATTTTAACATGCTATGATTGGGGTGTACGCCATTTAGTTCTTGGAGTCTGTGTAAAGACAAGACCCGTGGAAGTCATGGTAAGAAGTAGTAATCGACATGTTTACTTTGGACAACGTATTCCAATGTGAATACAACCAATTTGACATTGCATTATTTGGTCACGTTTGTTATCATTGGTTGCTGTGTGATGGTATGTGCAGCCAGTGACTTAAAAAATATTGTAGCGCTTGTTCCCTAAGCGAATGTAGCACTTTGTTTTGATATGCCTGTGTGAAAGGTTTGTGTTGGCAGCGCTTGCAATAGTACAACATTTTCTTCCAAATTGTGTATTGTGAAGTAACAAGTGTTGGATGCTATGTAGGTGTATTGGTTGTGTGACAAATTTATGGAGTACTCTCTATGTGAGCAGTGAATGGTTTTCATCGCCATCTATCCATGATCCAATAAGTGCCCACAGAGTTCATGGTATCCACAAATTAAGCAAGAATAGTTGTGTTCTGAGGGGAGATGGAGATCGGTGGAAGATCTCAATGATTGCAAGCACAATCATGATTTGTGATAAATAAAGGCCATGGAGCAGTAAAACTGAAATTGCAAATTTGCAATTCGCCTAGATAGAGAATATGAATTAGAATGGCGCAGCGGAATTATGAGTCAATGTAAAAGGTATGAATGAGCATGTTATGTGTTGAAATTTTGGGTTTTTTTAACCAAAATTGAAATTATAAATAAGTATTTTTGCATATATGTCAACATGCGGTTCAAAATTAAAGTGAAAATATTGTACATGCGGAGGTATAAGGTTTTATCACCACAGTAGCTTTAAAGAAATTTAAGTTTCGCTTAAGTGAATGGAAAAGGAGAATACACTAATCCTGGGTGATATGAAGAAAAACATGCATTTGAGAGGATTTATTATGCATAGGGTGAGTTCTTCATAGTTTTGGTTAAGTCATTTTGGACCAAAGCTTGTAGTTGGAATGAGAGAATTATTTTGATTTGTGTTTTAAAGATTATAAACACAATTGTTTGATGTGTAAAATCTTTGTTTTACCATCATGTGGCGGCATCTAAGAGGTGTTATTCAGAATGAAGGTGACATACGAGTTGTACATTATTCATCGAAGACGTTAAAAACATGTTCTCTGTACATTGGTAAAGAGATGTCAATTGATGTTGTATGGTGCATAAAAGTGCAGGGAAATGTTTGCATTAAGATGACGAGCTTATGGGAATGCGAGTATTTATAGTGAAAAAGACATCACAAAAGAGTGGAAACCAGAGGGTTGAGACTACAGAGAGGAAGGTTTATTAAATAACCTTGACAGAAGCATGAGGTATGATAATTCAGGAAGGTATTTTTGAACATTGAAGATTGAAAGGTTTATTTATTTTCACCTTAAAATAAATCTTGAAAAACCTGAATTGCATTTCGACTAAAGACTTCAGTATCATGTGAAATGATAAGGCAAACCAATTATTTTTAATAAGAATGAAATATGAAAGAAAGTGAAGATTTTACATCCTAAAAATGTATTAGGGGTGTATGATTGTTGGAGGATCGTATAACTTGAATTAAATCAAAATATCCATTGCCATAATTATTGGGTCGAGTCTTGAAGTGAAAACAGATGCTAGAGTCAAATGAAAGTTTGGATAGTTTGAGTTAAGATTGAGCATTTTCATCCAAGATGAAGAATTGGTGTAAGTCTGAAGTCAAAGAGTCGTAAGATAAGTCAAAATTCTGAATGTAATTGGGTGCATGATCGGCAGAGTCTGACACCTAAAGAATTGGTTATTGTAACACATGAGTTACTAAAGTGTTGTTTGTAGCAAAGTGAAGCAAGAGGGTTGCCACAGATTGGTTCTAAGACAGAGAACCAAAAGAAGCCAAGCGCAGGAGGAGAACTTTCATTTTTGATAAACGGCAAGTGTGAAGGATTGTTGAGAAGTGGATTAAATGAAATCCACACGTGAACTGATGAAGTTCACAAAGGAGGGGAAGATGACTGTTGATAATCATTTCTGAAGATCTGATGAAGACCACAACAGAGGGAATAAGAAGGAAAATGCCAAGGTAAGTGGCATATGTCAGCAGTTGATGGATGAAGAGGATGAGCGGGAGAAGGCTGAGATAACAATTCACCTTGAATTGTTAATGGAGTTGTTGCAGGAAAATGTGAAATACTAGACACATGGTTGGACCATGAGAAACAAGGTAAAGTGGCAGAGGCTACACGTAAATAGGGAAAAGTAGGTAAACATATAGTTGACATAAGAGCTGAAGAAGCTCGAGCAGATGTTGAGTTGTGAAGAACCTAGAGAGGCTGAGTTAAAAATGGATGTTTCCATTTGTGGCCCAGAACATGGTGAAAGTCTAGGTGAAGAGATCAATGAGGAAGATATCATGAACTATTGGGATAGTTCAGAAGCATCTAAAGATGTGTTGGCGAGAGAAGCAGATGAGGCTATAAAGCCTTGCAAATTTTCTCACAGTTTATGTATGTTTGCAGGATGTGCGAAAGATGGTGAGCAGTCTGATGAAACTATCACAGAGGAGAATGAAACTCTTGAGGTGGAGTCTGATGGCACCAGTACATTTGGGGGAAATTTTGACACTTGGTTCCGACGCTTTTGACCAAATGTCGGAAATTTCCCCAAATTTTTTCAATCCCGCCCGAAACCGTCTCTATACCGACATTTAGAGAAAAGTGTCACAATACCGATACTTAGACAAAGTGTCGCAATTGCGACATTTGGAGGAAGACGTCACAATTGCGACACTATGCCCCAAAGCGTTGCTATTGCGATGGCTGCCTCCAAACGTCGCAAGTGCGACACAATGTCTAAGTGTCGCAATTGCGACGTTTGGAGGGATCCGTCGCAATAGCGACGCTTTGTCCGCCGTCGGTATAATGAGACTTATATGCGCGCTACATAAAAATACGACACTTATATGCGCGCTACATAAAAATGATTTTATTAAAAACTACATTAACGGCTGATATCACGCGCGCATTCACCCTCCTCTCTTGCAGAACAGCATTCGCCCTCAGCATTCTCCCTCAGCTCCTGCAGAACAACATTTTCCCTCAGCATTCACCCTCAGCTCTTGTAGAACAGCATTCGCCCTCAGCATTTGCCCTCAGCTCTTGCAGAACAACATTCGCCCTCAGCATTCTCCCTCAGCTATTGTAGAACAGCATTCGCCCTCAGCATTCACCCTCAGCTCTTGTAGAACAGCATTCGCCCTCAGCATTCGCCCTCAGCTCTTGCAGAACAGCATTCACCCTCAGCATTTTCCCTCAGCTCTTGCAGAACAAAATTCACCCTCAGCTCTTGCAGAACAGCATTCGCCCTCAGCATTCACCCTGAGCTCTTGCAGAATAGCATTTTCCCTCAGCATTCACCCTCAGCTCTTTCAGAACAGCATTCGCCCTACATTCGCCCTTAGCGTTTTCCCTCAGCTCTTGCAGAACAACATTCGCCCTCAGCTCTTGTAGAACAACATTCGCCCTTAGCTCTTGCAAAATGGTAATTTCCTACTGCAGGCCCTTCCTCCTATAGTAGGGTTGACTCTATTTGGGTTTTTTTGGTTAATTCCATTGGATTGTGTTAGGCTATAGGGTTCTCTCTAGATGTCTTCCAATGTTCTTTCAGATGAGTTTCAAAGAGGATTTGTAAGATGTGTTTGTGCTTGCATGAATTTGACTCCACCAGTTTCATGAAGTTTAAGCTATGGATTTTAGTTCAACAAACTCATCCATCTCAACACCCAGTAACGAATTTCCCTTGGCCTGATCTATATTGAAGGTGAAGTGCAAAGTGGTAGAGAATGGGAGATCGAAAGTCATCAACTTTATCACAAGAGCAGTACTCCAGATCGAAAGTGATGAGCTTTAGTTCTCTAGATTTGGGGATTTTCTAATATTTGGGGATTTTTTGATGACATACCAAAGGTCACATCCATACAACTATATGAAGGTCAATGTTGAGATCATTCTCATATAGCCTATAGGTCACTGATATATAGGGTTAATATCATCATCACTATCCATGGAAACCGAATGGTTACAAAATCTGTGATTGTGGTTGGCTCATTTATAATTAATACCCATTTACAGTAGAGCATAGAAACACTAAATATGGCCCGAGCAGAGCCTTTACAACAGGCAATGGAATTGCAGCTGCTTCATCAATAACCAATAGCTCCACTTGAGAAAACTTTTCATAATCTTGGGGATGGATATACTGCAGAGCAAACAATTGTAGTTATCATTCGTGCTCCAATATATTAATATACATTTTACATTGAACTAAAGAAAGGGAAACAAGTAAATGCTAGCCATCATACAATGCTTTGACATAAGAGTTTTGAGTGACATACTTGAAAAAAGAACTCATCCACTGATATTTATAATCATTTCAGTTATTCAAGTTAAACAAAATGTCCAGAATCAAGATTCAATACCCTCTATTATCTTCATCACCCAATACAAGATTTAAATTTTTCCCAAAAGAAAAGATTATTAAATTGGTTATGTACCATTATTTCTCCCTCGCTTTAAAAACCCTACATTTAAATGAAAACAAGCATTGCATTTCAACTAAAAAAATCTATTAGTGTTCAAATGTACATGTGTGCATCACTTCTGTATGGTATTCATTTTCCACTTTCACATTATCTAAGAATGTGTGCAGTATAGTTCATATTTTTTATGATTTAGATTATCTTGAAAAAGGAAAGGTAAATTTTTTCGCATGGAAAAAGAAGGTTTTCCCTTTTTACTACTAGAAATGGTACAATAAAGTTCCATTTCTACCTGAAACTCCTGTGAAACAGGAACCAAATAAAGGCCATGTCCTCAATGGACATCATTTGACTTTGAAAATGGCCATTGCATCATATTGTTTCTTATATTACATCATGATAGTTTCTTAGGTCATTTCTTGTTTCTTAAGATGAAAAACAACCAAAGAAATTGTGAAGATCCTTTCAAGAAATAAATGACCATTTCTCAATCATATCTCAACTATTTTTTATTTTATTCCATGGTTGCTTACTTTGAGAGAAATTTTACACTTTTATGAGGAATATAACATAAAAACACAAAATGGGAAGGAATTGATGAGGTAGATGACCTTTAGTTGTTGTCAATTAAGAATTGATAATATACGTATGCATGCCCCGTACTTTTTCGTGCTTCCTTGCCCGGAGTTAGGACACAGAGTATTGAATCAAAGTTGTAGTTTCTAACTTCTTGTATTGGTTCATCAATTCTTGAAATTCGTACATTGCATGTCTTCATTGCTTCATGTTTGAATAATTTGCATTATATCATACAATAGAAATTAGGAATTATGATTATTATTACTTTATGGATCTGTTAAGTTACTTTTAAGTTTGCATGGTTTAGTGTGAAATTATTCTTGTGTGCCCCTAGGCCCAGGTGAAGGAATGCCAAGGAATGAGAACCATAGTTTTTAAATGGTATTATTTCTTATACCCAAAAACCCCTCAACATCACTTCTTATTAGTTCTTAACAATAGTGTTGTAAACAATTTGAGAATTGATATAGCAAAATCTCACACTTCTCTAGATGAATTCCTAAAGCTAAAGTGTGGTACCATGTGTAATTCAATAGCCCCATTGTCACCTCACCAACCTCTTTTCACTTCGGGATAGCTCTCCTCCAACTCAAGGGGGGTTCTCCCTAGTAGATGTTAGGGATATAATGGCCCAACCAAACCAAGTCAAGAGCCCCCTAACTTTCTATGTTTACTACTATCAATCAAAATATCAACAATGTGGTCGACATGCATCCCGAAGATAAAATTATTAGGTATTTTTGGGTAATTTCAAAGGGAAAGTCCCCAAAACACATATAATAAAGGAATTATAACGTGATTTCAAACATTAAATATCAACAAAATCGTTCAAAGGATATTGAAAGGAAAAAGGTGATGAAAGATAGAAAGTGCCTTACTTAAATGCTCTAAGGATTTTTCAATAGTTGCTCCAAAAGCTTCACTTTAAGGCCCTTCAAGATCATCTCCAACAATGCTATACCATCAGATTCAACAATGTTGCTCCAAAAATATCCTCAAGGTCTTCACAACAAGTTTACAAGAAGTTGCTCCAACAATATATTCAATAAGGTCTTCATTGTCAACTCATCTCTTGTTTAGGTTCCTTAATGTGCAATGACATGTTTCCAGGACTGAATTCAATGCAAGGCATATTTGAAACTCTAACTTTGTCTTCCAATGTCTTATTAGAAATTATTTTAGTTTTCATTTTGTGTTTTCAAGTTAGATATTGTTTTCAAGTTTTTACATTTATAATTTTATTGCAATGTGGCAAACTGATCAGAGCAGTGCAGGAACAACCCCGAGAAGGGATGATCGCGGAAAGAGGCCAGCGGAAGAACATGTAAAGTGCCAACATTTCTCTATCTTCAAGTATTTTATTTATTTACATAATTGAAATAATAGTAATTTTGTTCAAATATGCAGAAACCTAGCCATGGTACACCTGATGATTCCCTCTTTGAGGAAGAGCTTTCTTCATCCCTATCTCCAGTGTTCTTGTTGCGAAAAAAGGCACGATATGCAAGGTCGGAATTTAATACTTTGACAGACACACCTCAAACACCCGAAATGTATGAGAGATAAAACAACTTATGACCCAAATTTCCAGAAACATATCAGGTAATAATAAAAAATCAAAAGGATATTTTTTTTGTTCTGCATGAGATGAATTATGATAGTTTGATTTTTAATTTTTACATTGACTAAACTAACAAGAAGTTCTTTTGTATGTAGTGTTATCTGAAACTTGCTGAACCTGGTGTTGGTGGTAGTGGGACACAAGGGCAAGATATTTCCCAACAACCCTCTCATTCACCTTCTACTCCTTTAGATGCCAGCCAAGAAACACACCCTGCCCAAGCAAACACCCAGCCAACCACTGAATGTGTTGGCAGTGATGAGGCTGATAGGGCCAACTACATTATTGCGTTTCCTGGAGCTACACGTGTTAGTTCCACGGGGACCATTAATGGCACGTTGTTGGTGAATAATGAAGGTGTCCCTATAAAGCACATACAACTCCCAAGTAAGTTTTAATATTTTAACTATATCATGTACTCTATCTAAAACATATTTTATCATGATTTTTATTTTTAAATTAATGATAATATCTTTTTTTTCTATGGAGGAAACAATGAGTTCTACAGGTTTTTGGAGAGCCATGCGTTGGTAATTTTTGGCCCAACCATACACACAAGGTGGAACTGCCAGAATTCCAACCTAAAAAAAATAACTTCTAGATTATCTAGAAGCCCTTTTTGGGGTGGGCACATTTGACAGAATAACGATGGCTCAGGTAGCTGGAAAATATTTGAAATATACTGTGGACACCCATAGGACGCAATTGCAAATTAACCCTAGATACGAGCGTCCTCTCATTAGCCCAGAGAGTGAGTGGAGAGCACTCATCCATGACAGAGAAGATAAAAAGGCAAAGAAAGAAGGAAAAATGCCAACCGGACCCGCAAGGTAAATTACAACTTTAATTCAATAGCTTTAATTTTCTCTATGTCTAAAATAAAAGTGTGCTACGTCATATCTAACTTCAATATTTTGATGCTAGGTTGCCTGACACCTCGAAGGCAACCAAAGCTAGGATTGAAAAAAGGGCCATCACAAGCTAGGCCAGGGCGGCTACTTGAAATTAGTCACAAGAATTGTAATTAAGTAGCTAAACATCTTATAATGAATTGTATCACCTTCCAAAATTTTTGTAATCCTATCAAATATGATTAAAAATACACAATCATATGTAATGTAGGGTGATGACTTCAGAACATAAACTACAGAGGAAGATAAAAATATCGCTTTCCATTTCAGCTATCAAGCAGTAGTTGAACGTCGCAGAAGCTTGGGGCAGGTCCCAAGATCCAGAATGCCTAATAAGGTAAAACATTAACCTTTCAATATGTTTGTTTTCGTCCATAAATTTAATGTCTAGCAACTGTGTTTAAATCAGGGGAGCAGTACTACCGACGAGGAAAATAACCTAGTTTTAGAGCCAGATGTAGATGATTCTCATGTGCAACCTGATCATTGTAGTGGGGACCAGGCTGACAATGCTACTATCAGTGAGGGCCGTGACGGTAATTAATTTCCACTTATAATTTTTTCTAATTATACCTTGATGGTTGTCCTTATAACTTTTTTTATTTAAATGATAGAGAATGTTTCCCTTGAGGATCTTACCACCAGAGAGGAAGACAGGGCAACAGTCCCAACGACGACAACTGGTGCACCAGGTAAATAATCTCATTGCAATTTTTTTTATTAATATTACCGAACTAGTTCAATGATATTTAAAAACCGACAATTAAAATTTAATATTATCTGTTTTTGTAGGCGATGCCCCATCACTGGATGAGACCAGACATCGTGACTATGCAACTAGGTCAGCAGTGCGGGTCGAAAGGCACGAAACAAGAGCAGAGCATGATGATATTGATGATGTAATTAGGAGCTTTAGAAATAGGAAGAAGAAAAAGAAAATTCGATAATGTAAAATATTGTATTATTATAACACAAACGTTACCATACTTGGAACGTTTTTTGCGTTATATAAAAAACTCATTTATCATACTATTTTTATGTCAAGCATTAATTGCAATGTTTCCTTGCGTACTTTTTGTTGAATTGTTTTTTTATTAGTTATTGAATATTTTTTTTTATGCTCATGAAAGTAAAAAAATGAAATATAGATTGGGTATTGGGGAATTGAGAGTGATGTGAGGGGGAGGGGCCATAAGAGCTTCCAACTTCACGTGGTTGGCCCTGTTTAGTAGAGAATAATTTATTGGAGCGATTTAATCTTGGAGCAAACCTCCCTCGATCCAGCGTAGCAACAAAAAAGTCACTGTTGACTTAGTTGCTACTCTTTTAGATCGTGGGAGGCTTGTTCCAAGTTCATGCGACTCCAATAAATTGTTCTTGAAACGAAGAGGAGCTTATTCAGGTATGTTTTGACATTTTCAACATATGTTCTAACATTATCATAAGAATGCATCTTAGAGTAAAAAATACTACATCAATTATTTTTATTTATTGTATAGATAATGATGGATTTTGATTGACTTGGCAGTGCAGGTACAAATCCTCTTGCATCATGAGCAATACAACTTGTCAACCAGGGTCATGTCCAGGATATTTTTGCTTGTGCGCTTGACCAGGTTCGTAATGTCACATTTTGTAAGTTCCTTTACAGTTCATAATTCAATATCAAGCTTGTTCATGATTATTATCTAGGTTTTTTGTATGTGTTTTTTCATCTATTTGATTGTAAGCAACTTTGCATGTTTCCTGTTGTTCACTATGATTTCTCCCATTACCACTCCCAAGATGAATCTGACTTTATTGTTACATAGTTTACTTTATTGTTACTATGATTTCTCCATTTACTATTTCATAGGTTACATCATGTAAAGTTGTCAATCTCAGGTTGGTGATGAGCTTTAGTTCTCCATATTTGGGGCTTTTCTGATATTTTCTCCCTCATGTCAGGGATCCATCAATGAAGTCATTACATGCCAATTCTTCCAACTATCTTGTTCAGACTTGGAATTTGATTTAAAAAACTAGTACCCAACTTTGAGTTCAACTGTGTTCTAAGAACGTTGGGTTTGGGAAGCATGGTTGAGACTCGCAATATTCAGATGCTGTCTTCTACCATGAACAGTGTGCTTGCCCAGTTGAATGATACTACCAGAATTTCAATGATAAGAAATGTTACATGGGCTCTGTCAAATTTTTGCCATGACGTAAACCCCAACCACTATTCGAACAGGTAAGCAAAATACATTTTCTGCCTCTTCTTCTTAGTTTGCAGATACTGTGGATTTTTTTTATAGATCTTGGTGCTTGGTAGATTTGGACATAATATGGACCTAGGCGCTTGTTCATTACAATGACTCTGTCATCAGGTTTTAGAAAATGCTCAGAAATTTGGGTTTCACAAGGGGATTACCCTTGCTTGCAATTATCTATTATCAATCACATTCAAAAAAATTCTTTCATAGCATTGTTGAGCTCTTTGTAGGTGAATTTCCGTGGAAATTTCACAATATCTGAACTAAATTTGTCTGTCCTTTTCAATACTCTGCGCTTGTAACAGAACCAGACAAACAATCTAGTGGCCAATGCAACAACAACAACACCTCCTATTGCAATGCCTACAATTCACCCTCTCTGCACGCATGAATGACTATGGCACCCTCTTTTGTGAATAGGTACTGGAGCTGAAGGTACTGGTTTCCATTAGGATCGTGGAATTCAACATCCAAAATAGTAGCAAATTCCACTGCAATAGTATTCCCCAGCGAGGGCAACAATTCATTGAGACCTATTGGACTCATCACCCCCAAATAGCCTCCAGGGCTACCCAGAGTGTGATCATCTTTGTTGCTAAGTATATTTTTATTTTTCAGTGAGAGTTTAGGGTTTCTCTAACATAGCTTCAGAAATCCGATTCAGTGCCTGCTTGAATATCGTCACATAATACTCATGGTTTGGATTGATCAGCATGTTCTGAATGGTTGGTTGATTCATAAGAACCACCCATATAGTCATCTTGAGATATTTCAGAAGTTTTCTCGGGTTTCCTTTTTCACCGTTTCTAGTGGGTGGGATGGTGTGGGGTGATCCATCAATACCGGTGCTCTTGTAGTAGGGAATTTGTTTTTGGGGATATAAAGGAGCATTTGATGTAGATATCCCATTGGATGCATTCATAGATGGGCACGAGAGGTCAAGAATTTAAATTAAAAATATGCAACCTCTAGCATGGCAACTTGAAGGCTGCGAGAGACACTGGTTAAAGATTGTTTTGTGCTGGCCTTAATATAGTCGTGATTTCTTTCTATTATCTTAATGCAAATATATAGTCCGGTCTCATTAAAATGAGGATTGCGGTTGTATTTATCTTTGGTTGTTTCTCTCTTAATGCTCCAGAAGTTGCCAAAAATTGCAATAATTGTTTAGTTTGCCTGTTACAACTTAAAAGTGGTTTTTAGCAATGGGAGTTATGTTTTTTAAAGTTCATACTAATATGAAGATCTTGTAATTCTATATTTAGGATAAGAGAAGATGGTCTCTGCTTTGGGCAGTATGACAACAATTGCCACATCTACCTCATTGGGTAACAATGGAAAGGGGAAGAAGTTGGGTGCAATGTTGGATAATTATGGCAGACAATTGTCTTCTCTTTCAGTTTTTTCACCCACTCAGTGACAAAAAAATTGTAGGTCAGAGAAAAAATTATGTTTAAAGGAAGGTCACCTGCACATGAAACTTCACTACGGTGGATCTTTCCTTGTCCACTTATATTCGATTTTAATGTGTTATTTTAATTTTTCATGGAGGGTTGTTTTGGCATATGGTCTAGCATTCAATTGCACACTTATTGAAAGCATTATCAATTTGTCTTGTAGGCGGTGTGAACAAACTTGTTGATCTTGTTGGAGTCACCCTTGGGGCGAAGGGAAAAATGTTGTCTTGGAGAGCAAGCATGGTTCTCTGAAAATAGTTAATGATGGTGTGACAGTAGCTAAGGAGGTAATTTCTAGATGTGTGCTTTGGTTTTCTTTTTAACGTTGTATTAGTTTCCCCTCTTAAATGTCTTAGATTTGGTAGGCATAATTTGAAAACTTAAAGGTGAAAGGAAACATATTTGTTACCCAGTGGTCTACTTGGCCTATGGACTAGCCACATTAGAGTAATGCATAAAGCTTTTCACAACAATAAAAGGAAAGGGTTATGGCTGAGTCAAATTTTATTGTTATTGACAGTGTAATGAAATGTATCTCAATGCTATGGTTTTGGCCTTTTTATTGGTTGAATTAGAGGACCTAGTTGAAAATATTGGGGCCAAGTTGGTAAGGCAAGCTGCGGCAAAGACAAATGATTTAGCTTGGGATGGAACCACAACATCTGTTGTTCTTGCACATGTTGGAATATTGAAAAATTCCAAAACAATGAATGGAGAATAAATCTCCCTTCCTCTAACACAGAGAAAATAAAAATTTCTTTGACAGGAGACAGAGTTTCAATACTTTGAAAAAAAACTTCTATTCCCTTCAATAACTCAAAAAAAACTATTACACTTCTTCCTCACTGAGAGGGATTACAAAATTATGACTGCTACAAAACGCAGTGCATAAAACCAACTCACTGTCTGTTCAAAACAAACATTCTCTGTCTCTAAAACACTCTGTTGTGTTTTTCACTTTCGCACTGTTGTGCATACACACTTAAAAAGTTACACTCAGTCTTTCACTTTTTACACACTACTGTGTAATAAAAAATTTACGTATTGTCTATAAAAAAAACTACCAAGCTTTTTTGTCCTTTTTATTTTTATATGCCGTAACATATAAAACATATTATAATAAACCCTCTTTTAAAAAAAATAAAATTAAAACTAAATTCTATGGCCCACCTTTCATTTCGCATATGATATATATATAATATATGTTTAAAACATATGTATATATTAAACTATCAAAACATTAAAGAACCCTTTCTATCGGACTTCAAAAGTCTGAATAGATTGAATTTCAAACCAAATTCGCGTTCCAAAATGGGATGCTGACGTCTGCCTAATTTGTAACGTGAATTCTCAATCCAATGTGCCTTATAAAAAATTCGGGTCCAATTTTCAGGTTTTCAGATTCCCTTCAATTTCATACGATCCAATATTAATGCTCCACGTGTCCTCCTTTTGAATTTACAAATCTGGCGGGTAAATTTCTGTTTGTTTAATTTCTGGTTGGTGAATTGCGTTAATGCTGGTTGTTGTGTTTAAATACAATCTTGTACAGAAATATGGCTGCAACCGTCTACAAAAAAAACTTGCAGGAATTTTAAATGCTGAATTAAATTTCTGGATAGCGTGCAAGCAACCTCCAAAAAAAAATGTTGTTGCTGCATCCGTCCTTCTGCTGCAGCAGTTGAAGTTAAAATTCAACAGCATAGGGTTTAATAAGTGAGGGTGTAAAGGTAACTTTTTTTCGATAGTACTGGATTAAGATCATCTATTCATTTTTGTAGGGTCTTATGGTGTTTGGTTTTTTAGTTTTGGGTTGGGCTTATTGAGTCTAAGATAGTTTTTGAGTGAAAAAATTGCTATCAGGTATTAAAATTTTTTGGTTCTTTTGTCAAAATTTATGAGCTTGTTAGGAAATACAAAACTGACAATGGTTGTATCTTAAATTTTTGGAAAATAATTTGAAATGAAACCTTTTTGTTTAGGTTTTTGTAGCAGGTGCAAACCCCATTCAAATTACTAGGGGCATTGACAAGACAATAAAGGCCCTTGTTTCGGATCTCAAAATTTTGTCAAAGGAGGTAAACGCTTGCCTTTTGAGTAGGTTGGTTTTCCTTTTTGCTGATTGGTTGGTGTATCTAATTGAATTAGTTGCCAAAGGTATTTTTGGTTGCAAACTCCTTTTCATTTTTCATACAGTATTGGCCTTGTGGAATACATTTGATTGTGTGGTCTTGTTAGATCTACAACATTTGTAGTTGTTTAGTCTTATGGCCGAAGTGCACTTTTATTATGGAAATAGTTGATGCAATATTGTCATTTAATCCTTACTGCAGGGTAGCATGTTGAGAAGTTTCTTGTGAAACATTTAGTATTCAAAATGACACTTGATCCTATACAACATCATGCACTTGACTTCAAAATTCATATTCAAAGTGTGCCAGACAATTCTTGCAAAATTTCAAATATTTATGTTGTTTTAAACCATTATCTTTTTCATGTATTGGATGCTGAAAACGTGAAAAATACTTTGGTATAAAAAACCACTTCCAAGACATGATTTAGAAGTAGAACATATGTACTTATGAAGCATAGAAAGATGTCCTTGATGCATTGTCAATGTTTGACTAGGGTTATTTTTGGAGAAAATAACTCCTTATTCCTAGAATAGTGATCTTCAATACAAGTAAATTTCTTTCACGGACACTTCTGCCACTTGGCTTATTGTTTATGTACTTTGAGCTCTACAAAAAAAATCTACAAAATTTGTCTATATAAATGACCACAAAAATGTAATACTTACCTTTATATTTCAGTAACCCTGTAATAAAGTCTATTGATATATCTTCTAGTTTTTGAATATGTATGTGGAATGGTTGAAGTAACCCTAGAGATTTTACTATCTCTCTTTTATTTATTATGCAAACCTGACCTTCTCTTACAAAATTTTGAATATCTTTCTTCATTCCTTCCAAAAATATATTTTTTGATCCTTTGAGATGTTTTAAGGAACCCCGTGTCCTACCATCAGAGAGACATGGGACTCCCTTAATATTTGTTTATTCAAATATGCTTGCGTGCATAAAAATATTCTACATTTGCACCAAAGTATATCTCTCTTTCACTCCCAATGCTCCATAGAGTTCATCCCATCCTTTATAAATTTTAGTTTTTGTTTAGCACTATTGTCATTTTTCCATTATGGCAAGCTTCTTCTAGCCACCTAGGAATAGAAAATGTAATTGGATATAAATTTGAGGCCTCTTCTATTTTAGAAAGAGCATCATGTACTAAATTTTCCTTACCCTTTTTGCAGATTATCTCAAAATTAAAACTTTGAATTTTTTCTCCTCATTTTTGTTAATCTTCCAATGAAATCCATAGCTTCAAAAAATACTTTATGCTATCATGGTATATCTTGACTTTAAAGTACCTCCCAGTGATATACTATCCCCATTTTTTATCGCATGTAATATTGCTTCCATTTATTTTTCATACGTAGATTTCACCAAATATTTTCTTTGAATTCCTTGCTTTTAAAAGCCAATGATATCCCTTATTGTGTTAATGTTATGTAAATTCCTTGTCTTAGTGCCTCACACTCTACTATGAATGTTTTACCAAAAGTAGGTGCAACCGATGTTGGTGTAGAGACATGGCATCCATTAAAAGAGAGAATGCCAAATTAGCCTCATCATTCCATATAAATGATATTTTCTTCAAGAGATATGTGAGTGGACTTGAAATGCATGCATAATTCTTAAAAAATGATCAATAATATCATGTAAGTCTAAAAATCTTCTAAGAACCTTGATTTTCTTAGGAATAGGTCATTTTGTAATAGCTTGCATCTTTTGAGGCTCCAACTTCACTCCTTCCTTTAAAACAATATGAACCAAATACTCGAATTCTTATTTCCCAAAAGCACATTTGGATATTTTTACATAAAAATGAATGTTCTCAATATTTTATATAACTTTTCCACATGTTTACTGTGGTATTCCCATGATTTATTATAAATATGTGTATTATCAAAGAAAACCAACACAAATTTTATAATATGGGATCAAACAAAATTTTTCTTAAGTCGAGCCCGCCAGACTTCAAACGGCAATAAACCATAATTCAAACCAAATTCGCGTTCCAAAATAGCCTGCTGACGTCGGCCAATTTTGTGACGTGAAAGCCAAATGAATTCTGCCCTAATCGTTTTCGGGTCCGAAGTTGGGCTGGGGTACAGAGGGAGAGTTGTGACGCGAATTTCTTATCAAATTTGCCCTAATCTTTTTCGGGTCCAGATTTCCACTGCGCTAGCGGCCCAAAAAAATATCTGCTCCAATCAATTTCTACCACGTGTCCTCAATCAAAAGTTGCCCTGTTCTTGGATGCGGGCGCATTTGATGGCGTTTAAGGTGATGGGACATGGATGTGGAAATTTTATATCAATCACATTAAGTTTTAAAGTTGTTCAATTAAGTTCCAAGGTTTTCACATCAAATCTCATTAAGTTTTAACGCTGTTCAAGATTGGACCTCCACTCCTGTTAGCGATTCCGCATGCTCCAATATGCTCCGGCCTTCGGATCTCATCAATGAGAGATTTATGATGGGTGTTCTTCGATGCCATTGTAGTCGGGTCGATAAAATGGCGTTTCGCTATGGTTTTTCAGACGAGCCGCAACATTTGAATTGCAGATGCTCTCCGGTTGCTGGGTTACACTGCCTGCTCACTATGACGAGAAGGAGAAGCCAACTGAACTGTTGCTTAGACCTTGGTGCAAATATGCATTTCTCTCGGTCTGGTCTGTGTTTGTCTTCCTCAGTTTCTTGGAATCCTGCTTCTCTATCTCGTCTTGTGCCCACTGCTGAGACTGCACCCATTCCTTGCCTGTGTCAAAGGATGCGTTGCCACAGGGGGAGCACTAGAGGTCAACCCCTGCTCGCTTCCTCCAGCCCCTCAACTGAGTCATCTTCCCAGTCTAGTGATTATTACGCAGGTCACTATCCAGACACTAGAAGTGGGCGGGGTCGGGTTCTAGGATCTGGCCACAATATGGGCTCCCCTAATTCTCATTTCCCCACCGCTTCACCTTCTCCCACGACACGCACTATGCTTTTTTCCTTTAATTTCTCTCTGAACCACCCACGAATCACAGCTTCAATTACTTTTGTTTTCCGTGAGGAGGCCCAAATGGAGGAACAATGCACCCATCTGGCGGGTTTGAGCTCAGAAAAAGCCGGTCAGCATTTGGGCCTTCAGGAGGGGAGCGGTGGCATGAATGTGGAGATAGCACTTGGCGATCCTGGACCTTCCGAAGGATGGTGCCGAATCATCGAGGAACCACCAGAGGACTAGTTTGGTTAATTTGGTTTTCTTGCTTCGCGGCCCACTTAATTGGGCATGTTTTAGATTATATTACTGTGCTGGACCTTTGTAATATTTTTGAATTTTGTAAACGTTCAAGACTGGTTTCCCCGTATGAGGGCAGTCTTCTTTTTTGATTTTTTGATGAAAAATTTTCCATAAGTCTGGGCAATGTTTTTGACTTCGGTCATGCTGTAATTTTATTCCCACTATTAATAGATTAACTTTACTTAGAAAAAAAAATGTTGCCCTGTTTCTATTTTAAACCTATTTTTTGAAATACAGAGCCATGTTTATATGATTTTTTATAGTCGAAGCGCTGCGGGGTGGTTTATTATATTAATATTTCACGGTTGAATTATGTTCATAACAATTGGAAAAAAAAATGTTGCCCTGTTTCTATTTTAAACCCGTTTTTTGAAATACAGAGCCATGTTTATATGGTCTACGTATTATACTCTTTCTCTGTATATCTACAGGAACCTTTTTGCTATGAACAGGGTGGATGCTGTAGCGGGCTACTAATGGAAACAAGCGAGCCTAAACCTTACATCTTGGATGCAATAGATGGTTACCAATTTTGGAATCAAGCGAGCCTGATCTTACAAGCGAGCCTGGGTTTCTGCAGATGGTTTTTATTTCCGGGAACAAGCGAGCCAGAACATACAATCGACCCTGGGTTTATACATATTTTTGCTCTATCATGGATGCTTTCTGTGTGAGGCGTATATCAACAGTACATGTCTCTGCACATTTCCTGTATCCGCTTTATGATACTATTTTATGTGTTGACAAGTTATCACTCAGCCTTCAAAACTAGCGATGTTGGTCTATGTTGCTGGTTTATTGATATGGTCCGATGGTCTTTTTATATTTTGGACATATCACACTCCTCACATGATTAGCGTTTTTCTCTGTTCAAGGATTTTGGGTACTTTAATTTGTATTTGGAACAATGGACGTCGATACTCTATCTGTTGCTTTACTATTCTACATACCGCTATTTCACTTTCTTATAGATGCCTCGGGCATATTTGGATGCTTTCTCAGATTGTCGATAATCTCCATGTGGACCGTTACTGGGTTTTATATCATGTCCCTGTATGTGACATGGGGTATTTTTCTATCATTGTCTGGGGTGGGACTTCCACTTTTCTGGATGGATATTTGAGTTCCAATCTTCAGATGTGAAAACGTAATGACTTCATGGACTGTTTTTCTTCATATAATATATTCAAAACAACGTTTTTTCTCTTGTTAAAAAAAATGATTGTTTATAGTCGAAGCACTGCGGGGTGGTTTATTATATTAATATTTCATGGTCATTGGAATTCCCATAATTCATAACAAATATTGGAGATTTACTGTCCTGTTTTAAAGTTTCATTATTTTTTTTTTAAATTGAACCCGCCGTCGGTATACCGACACTTTGTAAGCGTCAGTCTTCCAATGTCTTGAACGATTTCCATTGTTCTTACTAGGGTCGGTATTGCAACGCTTTTGGAATGCGTCAGTATTGCGACGCTTCTGGGATGCATCGATCTTGTGACACTTTTTCAATGCGTCGGTCTTGCGACACTTTTGTACAACGTCGAAATTGCGAAAGCTTAAAAACGTCGGAAGAGTAACAGTATAAAAACGTCAGAAGAGTGACGTTCAAAACATCGGACCACATTTCGTCGGAATTGCGACAGTTTACAAACGTCAGAAGAGCGACGTTCAAAACGTCGAACCACATTTCGTCGGAATTGCGACAGTTTAAAAACGTCGGAAGCACGACGATTTGGGAAATGTCAGAAGAGCGATGCTTGTTTGGAAGTGATGGAAAAAGTGTCGGTAGTGCGACACTTTGTCAGTGCGTCGGAATTGTGACTTAATGGCAAACCACGTTTTGCCCATCCTCGAACTGTCGCTTTTGCGACGACTATGTGTTGGAATAGCGACGAAGTGGCTGTCGGAAATTGGGCCAAATTTTCTAGTGTGGAGAATGCCTTTCAGAGGAGGAAGGTACTGATTTGTTACAGCAGGAAGAAATCATAAATGAATTCTTGTTTGGGGTAATACAACAAGTTGAAGCTGTTATGGAGCATAAGAAAAATGGAAATGTCGAAGAAATATTCCAAGGAGGTAAACAAATTTATTTGTTTAATGAAATTGCTAACGAAATTTTACAATGTGATGGAACATAAACCAAGACAACTCAGGAAGATTTCCAGAAGAAGGATGAAGCTAGAAATGAAGGTTGTGACGAAGTGCCAAGAAGATTTCATAGGGAAATCGAGTTCTTGGAACAATGGCTTAAGGAACCTGATGGAGAAGTAAAACTTGCAGAACTTAATCCAGAAGAAATTACAGTTACTATGCATGATAGAGATGAAATGTTTATAGAGTTGAATTAATGTTATAACTTTTCAGATAATGATGTAAGTGTATGTACAGAAAGCGACATTAACAGATATAATGTTGAAGTCAGGGAAATTGAGCATCAGGTACAGCAAGGGAGTTGTGTCCATGGAGACAAAAAGGAGGCAGAAATATTAATCCAATAGGATGAAGATGGAAGCAGCCAGCAGTTCAAAACAGGATCTATTGAAGTCCAAAAATTCGATGGTGGAGGATCGGTGCTTGAAGCATCAAAAGAGACTGAAAGTTCTTATCTTTTTAAAACTAACAGTTTGTTGGTGGATGCAGATATTGCACTGGACGAGAAAGTTGTTGCTATAAAAGCAACCAAAGACTACATTTGTAATCAAGAAGGAGTTCTTGATTATTATTCATTGCAAGAAGTTAAGTATTCAGCTCAGTTGGAGATGAAAGAATTCGACAAAGAAGTATTACCCCGAGGAATTGGCAAAAGAAAGTGTTGTAGGAGCCGATGGAATCCGATTGATAGAGTGGGTGATGAGTTACCAAATCGAGTTGATACTTCAAAGGACCAACGACAGAACAAAGTTTGGAATCCTAGAGGGAGAAAGTCATCAGGACTTGTGGTTATCGCATTGTTATAGAAAAGTGACAGACCTCATAGACAGGAGTCTATGAAAACTTCTCTACATGGGGAGTCTGATGCAGGAGCATCAAAGATAAATTTTCATTATCCAATGGTGTAATTAAGGGGGTGAGATATTTTAATTATTTAATTAACTAATTTGCTCATTTTTAATAAATTAGGAGAGAAATTATAAATGTGAGGATTATTGTAAATATTCCTGAAATAATTAAGGATATGAGTGGGGTTGAATTAGGTAGAGAATCTAGGGATGAGTAATTCCATAAACGACACTTAGTTGGGTCCAAAAAACGATAAATTTAAATTAGATTTTAGGAATTTATGGAGTGAAATAAATTCATTATTTATGTATAAATAGGAGGGTTTTGTGAGGATGAAAGACAACGGAGAGAAGAGAGGAAGTGAGGAGAAGTAAGGAATGGAATGAAAACTTTTTGTAAAGGGCCGAGAGCCGAAAGGCCAATTATTGAAATATTCGGCCAGATGTTGGAGTTTTTTTATTTTATTATATTTATTACATATCAACATTTTGTTTGTATAGCTCTCTTTCCATTTAGTATATTTCAAGCTGTTGCAAATTGATTGTTTAAATGAAGAATTAAATTGAGAGTTTAATGCATGTAGGAAGCATTTTAATTTTTATATGCTAGGATCTGTTTAACCCAGTACCCTGGCATCAAAATTAGATCCAGGGTCTTGATTTCTGCTTCCCTAACTAGTAGAATTCTATCCATGCGATTGATTGTGTCAAAGTCGAACATGGTATAAAACACTTGATTACCATTCAATGATGTGAACTATTAACAAGTGTGAGAGAAACCCCAATAATGACAATGGCTCTCAAAGTACTAAGTAGAATCTATGAAGTGTGAATGAATGATTTGCAGTCGAAATCTTCACAGGATTATTTGATCGAAGGTTAATGATACAACTTGTCATCGAAGGCGAGAAAACTGCCATTAGGACATGCAGATCCCAAGGTACTAATAGGATTCTAGATCAAATTTCTAGATGATGAGCTGTCGTCGATAGAATGTGACCCGTCGCAAGAAAGCCCACAACACGAAACCATTAGATCAAGTTTTGAAGAAATATTTGCAAGGACTGACTCAGGGATGGTCAACGTGAATGGAGACAAATGTTTGCAATGAATGGTTTATTTGAACTGTCTCTTGAACACATAACGACACTGCAGATGGTTTGGTAGCAATTGACCTAAAGCTAATACCCAGAAACTGGCTGAAGACTTTCAATGTGGTTTGATTGACTGTTAGACAAAGGATTTTCCCAACTCAGGTACAAGTGTGACAAAGTGTCATGTTCAAGAGTGGCATACTGCTTTTCAAATAAGGGTGATAACTGGATTCTTTTTCTCTCATTTCCCCCCACCATTACGGGCAAGTACCTCTTTATTTTGGACAAGCTTGAGGATGATAACATTTTCTTGTTTGTGTAAGCTCATCCTTCAGATGAGTCCATCTTAGTATTAAAATGAAGCCCTAAGAAGGAGTGATTCGGCCCTGTTTGTAATTGACAGGTCCTTTACTGCTAAATTTTAATGAGTCTAGTATAGGAGAAACACAGTGTTTTTCAATTTTAGGGAGTCTGAAGGAAAACATAAGTAAACTCCATGGTTGTACTTTTTCGTAAATTTAGTCTCTCAAGCCTGAAAAAAGATAAAATAATATAGGAGAGAACTCTATTGACCATGATTAGTCAACGTATACCTTTTTCGTAAATAGTCCATTTCAGTCCGGAAAAGGGGTAAACTTATACTGAAGGGATGACTGTTCATTTCCTTTAACGAGTTCGAATAGTCAAGTACCTGACGATCTTTTCAAATTTAGAGAGTCTGAAAAGGGCTTGAAAGAGAAATCCATGGTTTCGTTTTTTCGTAATTTTCAAGAGCCCGAAAAAGTGATAAAAGTATACTCAGTGTCAAAATAATTATTTTCACCCAAAAACCAGTATCCTGCACAAAAACTCAAAAGATTACACATACTTGTTTCCAAGAAGTAAAAATATCGAAAAATAGCCTTTTAAAGTGAAAAAAAAAATAAAATATAATATTTTAATCATTCAAAAACTATAAAAAGGAGTTTAACAAAATCATTTTCACCTTTTGTCTTCAAAGCAGTGAATTGAGAGCTTTTGGCAAAAAATTTCTGGAGATAATATCGGAATAACTGGCCGTTCATTCCGTGATTCGTCAGAACCAGGTAATCCACATCATCTTTCTCTTCATTTCTATCCATTTCAATTCTCTTTTTTAGCTTTAATTTCATTTGTTGGAAGAAATTTATATTAAAAAATGCACTCTCGGGGGTACACAGGTCATGTGCGTGCTACCTGCGGACCCCGATAATTTTTCAAAAGGAAAATTATCGGGCTACCGTGGTTTTTTTGTGGAGCTCGTGTAGACATCCACACTATATCCACACAAAAATTGTGGAGGTACCGTGACTGTTTTAAAATTTACAAATTCTCTTAAAAATGTTTAAAGTTTTACACTCCAATGGTTTCTAACTTTCAAATTGTATATTTGTAGGATATTTCACCATGCTAGAGTGGAGAGAAGATGAGCATGAGGCTGTAGAAAATGAAGCCATGAATGATCCCGCAACAATGCGTGCTTAAAAATTGTGGTTTATATAAGTTCTAGGCGATCCAAGGTATGAAAGCACAAGTAGAGCTGATGACATGGTTAGTAAACACATGGAAAGTTCAAGATCAGTGCTTTATCATTGGTGACCATCATCTTGAAATCGAACTCAAGGATATTATTGAGGAGGTAAATCCCCTCTGCGGACAAAGGCGATCCCTACTAGCCCAGTAGGGGTCTAGCAACAAACAAACAATGCTATGACGCAAGCTCCTAGTTACGAATGGAAAGACTAGGAATAGAAGCCTACCTGGATTCCAACGTTATAATCTGAAGAAGAAGTGTCCCCGTCCTTCAGCCCTGGCAGATCACAATCCTTCCACGATCTCCGCGGATGAACACCTGCACATAGAAGAAACGAACAGATACAAGCATAGAAACCAACATACGTAACTAAACATCGGTCAGAAAAGACATTACTCGCATTAACATGATGGAAAACGGAGTGGAACCATAATCATAGTCATCTATTAAATAATAAACGAATAGAGGTTACAACCAAGTTCTGACGTCGCAGCCTCCTTCGAACGGGTCCCCGGTCATCCACGTCTCGCAAAGCTCGCCAAGGAAAGGGAAAACCTCTCCAGAGTCTCGTGACAATGGTCTCCTTACTTGAGTTGGCCTTAAGGGAAAGAGAGGATTCTTTACAGCACAAAGGCACTTGGGAATATGGAGATGCAAAGCTTCAGCACTTCAAGACTAGCTTGCCATTGATTTGAGCAAGCTTTTATAGATGGGGAAGGAGGAGTTGGGATCCCTATTATTATGGGATTGGCCCTATCAACAAGGAAGGTTCCATGGGAGGTGGCAAAACCACTTCCCTCCATAGAATTCCCGCAGCCAACCTCCCAACTCAAGATAGGTGATGGTTTGTGAATTTGTTAGAACTCAACTCCCGCCATCCATATTTAAAAAACAACTCCCAAATTGGGTGGCGCGACTACGGCTCTATGACAGAGCGCCAAGTGGCGCGACCCCTTTGCAGTAATTTCTCCATTGGTGCGAGTGCTGAACTGACTGCCCACGCCAATGCCAAAAGGGCTGTTTTTCATGACTTTTGCAAGGAGATGTCTCAAGGGAAAATGAAGCTCATGTTCAGAGGGATGCATTGATGATGATTTCAAGGCATGACACTGTCCACAGGTCACAGAATGGGTCCTCCATTATGCGGGATGGGGAATGGTAAGGACGGTGAAAAATTACTGTGTAACAGATGCCCCCTAAAGTATGAGGCCCGAGAGAGAGAGGGGTGAAATGCTTTACGAGAACATGTTCAACTGAAGGCCCGCCGTCGGAAAACCTGCGCAGAAAGATACAACTGATATCTCAAGTACATGATGTATATGTGGTATGGACGCAGCCATCCGAAACAGAGTATGCTATAATCCGGATCCGGGGTATGGGCGCAGCCATCCAACTAAGATCAAACAAATAGACTCAGGTATGGTCGCAGCCATCCAATCAGTGAGTCATGTACATAATGATAATAATCCACAATCGCAGCCTGGATTACAACATACACAATCCAGGGTCTTGCGCTCCATCTCGACCCAACAGAGTACAAGTTCAAGCATGCGAATATGTGAGCTGAAGTCGAACATGCAAGAACATCGTCTGATTACCAGCCAATGATGAAAGCTGTTAACAGACGCGAGAGAAACCACCAATGATGACAATGGTCCTCAAGGTACTAGAGGTACAATCTACGGCGTGCGAATAAATGAGCTGACGTCGAACACCCGCAGAATCACTCGATCGGAGGTCAATGATGTAAACCTCACGTCGAATGCGACGAACCTGCCATTGAGGCATGCAGGCTCCAAGGTACCATCGGGAGTCTCTAGACCAACTTCCTGGATAATGAGTTGAAGTCGACAGGAAGTGACCTTGATCGAAGGTGGGCCATAATGATTCCCACATCATCGACACGAGACAGAGGAACATGATGTTTTTTGTTGTGAATCAGGATCGTATGAGGAACAGAGGAAGGTTGATATTTGCAGAGGCCAACTTCTCTTGAACATATAAACGGTACGACAATGGACTTGGCAGTATTTGACATCAATGGATCAGAGGTCATGGCGATGAGGCAGTGAACAGATGAGAGGTCAAAAGTGATTACCCAAACCCATGGAGGCAAAGTGAAGCAACGAGATGAGATGTCCCCAACCCGACACGAGTGCGGACAAGTGCCACGTTCAAGAGCGACATACTGCCGACGACAACGACGATGGTTCCATTTTTCCCCCACCATTTCTGGCAAGTACCCCAATTATTTTTGATAACAAGCTTGAAGGGGATAGCATATGCTTGTGATATAAGTCCACCCTTCGGGCGAATCCATCCTAGTGCATTTAACGAGTCCTAGGAAGGAGAAACTCGGAGAACGTCATTTCGACGAAATCCAATGTCATCAGGGTTTAATGAGTCTGACAAAGGAAGAACTCGGCGTCTTTTCATGTTTAGAGAGTTTGAAAAGACAACGGAAAAGAAAACTCCACAGGTCCCTTTTCGTAAATAGTTTCCCAGATCCGAAAAGGTAGAAAACAATATCCGGGAAAACCTCCTAGTCGCGATAGGCTAGGGTATTCCTTTTCGTAATCGATCCAGCCCAGCCCGAAAAAGGGTTAAACTTATACTGGGTGAATGTCGATTCGTGTCCATTTTAACGAGATCGAAACGACAAGGGCCTCGACGATCTTTTCATATTTAGAGAGTCAGAAAAGAGCTGAAAGATGACTCCAGAGTGACTTTTTCGTGTATTTACCGAGTCCGAAAAAGTATAAAATACAACTCGTCTCCATCATTTAAGTCGCAAAAACCTGTCGCTGCACATACCAAGTAAGCGTAAAATCCATTTTCGACATAGCATATGCAAATATTTGATAAAAATAACTTTTTAAAACTCATTTAACGTCGAAAAAGTTATAAATATGTCAAATTGGTAAAAACAAAATTACTTTTACTATTTACCTTGGTAGAAAGCAACAGTGGTCCATTTGGAGCAGAAACATTCGTCGACGATTGCGACCAATCCAGGCAACCATTCAGCTTCTCGTCTGTCACAGGTAAAAGGCGCTCCCATGCTCTACATTTTCATTCATTTTTTAATGATTTTCCCTTAAAAATCAGTTATGTGAGGCCACTCTTAAAATTTTAGGGCCGGGCCCATTGGCGCGGGTATCGGGCATGGACCCGCGCCAATGAGCTCTCTTTTGTAAAGGGCTCGCGCCACGTGGTGCGACTGTTCGCAAAACAGCCGCGCCAGCGGCCGAACCTTAAATTGCGCCCAAAATTCCGGTATTTAAACCAAATTTCTTGAAAATTGAAGCTTATCAAAGATCTAATCAGGGGTTTTTGACCATGTGAATGCAGATAATCACTCAAAATGGCAATCGAATGGAAGGAACGAGAGCACGGAGATGAGGATGAATAGGCCATGCAAAGCCAAGCTTGCATGAACGCACTTAGAGACTGTGGATTGAAAAAGTTCTTCCTCACGCCATGTTTACGAGCTCAGCCTGAGCTCCTCCAATATCTAATCAGCATCTGGGATGAAAATGAACAAGTGTTCAGGCTACGAGACCAGGTGTTAGAATTGGAGGTCACTGACGTTTATTTCATCACTGGATTGTCCCGCCGAGGTCCAATCCTTGTACTGACTGGAAGCAGACCATCCGGAGAAAAGATGGAACATGTAATGGCACGGGTGTGCCGAGGGGCACAAACAGGATCAGGAAGCAAGAAACTGGATATCCACACCATTCCTGATCTAGCACTGAGAGTAGTTCTCCATACCATTACACGGGATGCTGGGTCGCAAGCTCCGCACGAGGCCTCGAAGACCCAACTCTTGCTGGCCTCAGAATGCATGGGTCCTTTACTGTTCAATTGGGTAGAAGCAGTAACTATCAACATGAAAAGGCAGCTCACAAAGTGAAAACAGGGGAAACTGAAAAAGTTCGGTTATGGTTCCATCTTGGTATCATTCATTCTGGAACGCATACCAATCTTCCAGGGCCAAGGGGCCGCAGTGGCGAGTCCGATACCACGAGAGCCACGAATGGCTCGCTGGGCAGCACTGATGCCCAGATCTGGAGGTGGCCAACAGATGTCCTGGAGGCCAGAGTTCTTTAGGTGGCTACGGCGCCAGCTGATTGTCGTGGAAGATTGGCCCTATTCGGGAACTGCCTTTACCGGGGACCCAGACCTCCCGCTACCAGAAGGAGATGACTGGGACGAGGAGCTGGGTAAGACCTCATATTTTGATTTTATGTTTATATGTTTTTTTTTGTAAATACACATTCGTCTTAACACAATTATAAATGCATGCAGATGTAGGACCTGAGAGACCAGCCGGGATGTCTCCAATCTCCTGGAGGACACAACTCACCCCTGAGATTCAGGGGGAAGGCACCGGAGGAGAGGAACTGATCCAGAACCTCGAGGGGATTGCTCATGGGATCCCGGACTATGCCCGGCTATCGGACGTACCGATGGCATACCAGCGCCACACGGTGGGAGTTCCGAATCGGATCCACCGAATCCTGAGGCGCCTAGTGCGTGCAGTGACGTGCTATCATGAGCACCATGCGGATTAGTCCTTAGGATTTATGCCACACCTATTTTTTGAGAGACATAGTGTCTCAGGATGTACTAAGACGATTATGTATATTTTTTGAGTTTTATGATGCACACTGTGCAAACATTTCGACACACATATATATATATATACATATGACTATTTTGGACGGATCTTTCTTTACATGTGATGATGTTTTCTATATGTCATGCAAATGTCTAATACAGATGTAATCTAATGTATCAGTTACATAACAAACGACCCAATGCGAAATGTATTCACACAATGTATCTACTCACACATTTCATTTTTACGCAAGCTTAAAGGCACACATGAACACACACATATGAAAACTATGCTTTGAAATGAGGAAGACGGGCATGCCCCCCAGCATGATGTCTCAATTCGAGGTGCATGCCCCCCAAGCTTCAGTCCATTGAAAATGGAGTGAAGGTTCAAAACAAAAGTCGAATTGAACATGCTCGTGTTTCATTATTTTAACGAGGTGGACACACCTAAAAGAACTATCCTCAAACAACTTGTTTCATTATTTTTAGGAGCTTGACATAAGTGGAGGAACTATGCTCCGAAGACCTTGTTTCATTTTTTAAGGATCTTGACACAAGAAAATGAACTGTGCTCCCCCAACCTGGTTTCATTTTGTAAAGAGCTTGACCCAGGGAGGAAACCGTGCTCTAACCGACTTACATCAAAATGAACAAGAAGGCGGCGCTTCCAAGAGTTCCACTCCCGATGGAAGGAAAACATCTTGGAAGTCAGGACCCAATGCCCCCAGCACCTGATGCACGACGGCATCATCACTGACCACAGGCACGGGGTAGGTAGACACATAGTTGACCTGCGGTGGAGCAGATACAACGGGTGGGTAAAAACCAGGAGGGGGTGATGGCGGACCAGTTGCCACATTAGGACCAAAGAACGACAGCTGATCAATGGTCACGATATGTCCTTCATGTGGAAAGCACATCACGCGAAAGAGGGAGGAGACAAGTGCTCCCATGGCATAGGTGTAATCGCGCCCCAGGAGCAGATTGAAATCCAAAGGGCCTGGAACGACCATCACGTCCATATGGACGGTTTTACCTCCCAAAGTAATAGGTAACCTTGGAAGGATCCCCAACGGTTGACTCGTTCTTCTATTGAATGTCAACAGATTCTGCGTAACGGGCGCAAGCGGCGGCGAACCGAAAGCTTGCCAGGGAGTTGATGACAGAATACTAACAGAGGCACCTTCGTCTATAATGGTGCTGGGTACAACCAGACCAAGAGCCTGTACTGTGATCTCGAAAGGCACATAAGATGGAAGGCGAAATCCTGCAAATCGATTCCAGTCAAAGGAAGTGACCAAACTACTCGGAGGAGCTACCATCGATATGCGAAGGTCTTCCCCTGATGTTACGGAAGAAGAAGCATCCTCCATGACCTCCATCTCGAAGGCGGGAGGGATATCCTCTGGATCCTCTATCATGGGAGGCGGAGGAGGGGCTTCTTGAAGTACAGGGACAGGAGAATCTTTCTCCAAGTCTGAGGAATCTGAAGAGATCAGAAGGACATGGGGGGTGTGAGGTCCACTCTCGACAGAAAAGACCTGGTGTACCGCGGACGGGGCCAGTTCAACCGATCCTACGACCAATGGTTGGTCAGGGACAGATTCGTGAATTTGAATTTCTGGGGGAGTGGGATCGACCAAGGATGACTCTTGACCAATCGTAAGATCAGCTGGCGGAGGACTCAAAGAAAGTTGTTTATAACCAGCTGGAAGGCGTGGTGTAGAAACAGTTGAGTTGTCCAAAACTTGCTTGGCTTCATCCATATAAGGACAAAGGTGAATGGCATGACGCCCTTCACACAACTTACAGGGATTGGTGATCTTACCCTGCTTCTTAGAGTTCTTATCAACAGCAGCTGAAGACGTGCCCCCAACTTTGCTCCCGGAAGTCAGAGCCAATGGTGGACGACCGTTGGACCATGCTTCAAGTGCCTTGGGAATGGCAGGGCAGTCTCGAAGAAGATGGTCTCCCGTGCACAACAGGCAGGGGAACTTGACTTTCCGTGGAGGGTTGGAAGGTTTATCGGCAGGAGATATCTCGGAGGCAGTGGCTGCACTTTTAGCCTCTCGCTTATCAGACTTCTTCTTCTTCGTCTTCTTCTTCTTCTTCTTAGCCACCTGGTTACTTGATTCCAGACTTTCACCAGGCGAAGTAGAAGATGAGGACGCAGAAACAGGTGAAGAAGGGGAGAGGTCCACCTTGGAATCAACATGATTTTGTTCCGTCGGAGGAACTGATTGAACAGTAGTGGAGACATTCGAAACTACAGAGGTTGAGAACAACCAGACAGGTAACCCAACCGTTAATCCAGGAAGGGACAACGTCGCCATGTAAGGAGCACCAACATTTCCAAAAGGAGGAAAATGACCAGGATTCCCTTCTGAGGGGATTCCTTGGTTGGTAAACTCTGAAAAAGTTGCCATCAAGACTCAAAACCACACACAGGCTGAAAACGAGTTAAGACACACGATCAAACAGTCAACAAGCAATGTCTAAACGGGTGTGTAAACGTGGGCGATTAATTTTACCACATTGGAAAATAAGAAATTCTACCGTTTCATATTTTAAGAGTCGAGAAACGATAAAAAGATGACTCTATCTCTTTCAGAGTTGACACAAGCGTGAAAGGACAAGCGCTTGACGGTCTTTTCAAGTTTAGAGAGTCAGAAAAGACCAAATGACTGCTCAGGAAAAACTAGGCACAAAGGGTGTACCAAATATCCGTGAACTGCAATATACACCTTGGTTTCAAAAAATGAAACAGAAATCGACCAAGGACTTTCTGTACGTGCAGGTAGTCTCCCCGAATGCTGTGTTCGGTGTATCACGGGTATAGGGCGGCAGACTCGGCTTCCTGTGGATAAAGGATTGAAAACCTATAGAGGTCTCCCTTTATATACGCGACGGTACGGGGAGCGCAAGTCCGTACTAGCGCTGTCTAAAGCCAACAGGCGAACGACAGCTGCTAGGTTTAACGACGCCGGAACACGTCTCTAGCCTAGACCTTCTAAATATGTTTCGTTAAGTTCCAATGTTGCCTTAGGTTAATTGAATAAATTTCACAGTTGATCTTCAATTAAGTTTCAATTTCCAGGCCCTATCGTATGTAGTGTCTCGAAAGACTCCTAAATGCAAGCTATATGCCACAGTGCAACATTTCGTTCGATGAAAACTAGTTAGATAAGAGTTGAGAGCTTTTATGCAAACGAAATGAACGGAAAACAAACAATAAGATCTCTAATGCAACTAATGCAATTGAAAACTCTTCATTCAAAACACTAATCACTAGCGATATGGAAAAGATCACAATTTGCACTAATTTACAAAAGCAAAAGAGATTTTTTTTTTGATTTTCAATGTTTAAGAGCTAATATGCACTAAACAATCTTAAAAACAAATGGAACAATTTGGGAAATGATATCCAAGAGAGCGAAACAAACAAAATTCACTCAACAATGCAAGCAATCAGATCCCCAAATCGACCAAAGTCTCTCAAAGCGAAGAAAAGACTCAAAAGCTTCCAATGGACCATGTGATCCAAGTCCAAAGCAAGACCAAACGAGTTTCGAATGAAGAAATGAAAAATCACCCAAAAATCGCAATGAAACAATGGACAACTACTCAGAGAATGTGGAGAATCAATCAGAAAGTTGACAGGACAATCCAAACACCAAAACTCCCAAGGAGGGCTCGATACACCAAGCCACTAGATGACCTAGGGCTTAAAACGTGAAATCGGTAGATAGAAGCAAACAACCAAAGGACAGAGGTGAATTCCCAGCCAAACAAGACTCCAACAGACTCAGGCAGTCGGAAAATCAAGAAGAAAAACACTGATCAACTTTAGAGAGCTCAAAAATGAGAAAACTCAAAAAACTTACGGGGGTGGCGCGACTGTAAGAGTGAAACTGGCGCCAGAAGGCGATTGGCGCGGGTTGTACAAAGGCAACATGCGCCAAGTGGCGCGACTGTCGGGTTAAAAACCGCGCCAGTCGAGTTTCTCAGCAAAAAATTAAAAATAAGCTACTCCAGAAACAGACCAATGCAGGCTAAGCAATCCAAGAAGCAAAAACACACAAAAAATCCAACCCAGAAGGTTCATCAAGCAAGGAAAAGCAAGATACAAACGGCAAGGCAAGACAAAGACTCCAAGTCGTTCAGTCCGTAAACCAAACCGGAGATTGACTAAAGTAGCGTTGATCTACTCCGCTAATGCAAGGCAGAAGCGTTTCGAAGGCTATCTGGCTGTACTTCAGGCTCCGTCTAAAGTTTACAAATCAAACAACAAGCTGGATCCCCAGCGGAGTCGCCAATTTGTTGAGGAGGTAAATCCCCTCTGCGGACAGAGGCGATCCCTACTAGCCCAGCAGGGGTCTAGCAACAAACAAACAATGCTATGACGCAAGCTCCTAGTTACGAATGGAAAGACAAGGAATAGAAGCCTACCTGGATTCCAACGCTATAATCTGAAGAAGAAGTGTCCCCGTCCTTCAGCCCTGGCAGATCACAATCCTTCCACAATCTCCGCGGATGAACACCTGCACATAGAAGAAATGAACAGATAGAAGCATAGAAACCAGCATACGTAACTAAACATCGGTCAGAAAAGACATTACTCGCATTAACATGATGGAAAACGGAGTGGAACCATAATCATAGTCATCTATTAAATAATAAACGAATAGAGGTTACAACCAAGTTCTGACGTCGCAGCCTCCTTCGAACGGGTCCCCGGTCGTCCACGTCTCACAAAGCTCGCCAAGGAAAGGAAAAACCTCTCTAGAGTCTCGTGACAATGGTCTCCTTACTTGAGTTGGCCTTAAGGGAAAGATAGGATTCTTTACAGCACAAAGGCACTTGGGAATATGGAGATGCAAAGCTTCAGCCCTTCAAGACTAGCTTGCCATGGGATTGAGCAGGCTTTTATAGATGGGGAAGGAGGGAGTTGGGATCCCTATTATTATGGGATTGGCCCTATCAACAAGGAAGGTTCCATGGGAGGTGGCAAAACCACTTCCCTCCATAGAACTCCCGCAGCCAACCTCCCAACTCAAGATAGGTGATGGTTTATGAATTTGTTAAAACTCAACTTCCGCCATCCTTATTTAAAAAACAACTCCCAAATTGGGTGGCGCAACTACGGCTCTATGACAGAGCACCAAGTGGCGTGACCCCTTTGCATTAATTTCTCCATTGGCGCGAGTACTGAACTGCTTGCTTGCGCCAATGCCAAAAGGGCTGTTTTTCATGACTTTTGCAAGGAGATGTCTCAAGGGCAAATGAAGCTCATGTTCAGAGGGATGCATTGATGATGATTTCAAGGCATGACAATGTCCACAGGTCACAGAATGGGTCCTCCATTGTGCGGGATGGGGAATGGTAAGGACGGTGACAAATTACTGTGTAACAGATGCCCCCTACAGTATGAGGCCCGAGAGAGAGAGGGGTGAAATGCTTTACGAGAACATGTTCAACTAAAGGCCCGCCATCGGAAAACCTGCGCAGAAAGATACAGCTGATATCTCAAGTACATGATGTATATGTGGCATGGACGCAGCCATCCGAAACAGAGTATGCTATAATCCGGATCCAGGGTATGGGCGCAGCCATCCAACTAAGATCAAACAAATAGACTCGGGTATGGTCGCAGCCATCCAATCAGTGAGTCATGTACATAATGATAATAATCCACAATCGCAGCCTGGATTACAACAGACACAATCCAGGGTCTTGCGCTCCATCTCGACCCAAACAAAGTGCAAGTTCGAGCATACGAATATGTGAGCTGAAGTCGAACATGCAAGAACATCGTCTGATTACCAGCCAATGACGAAAGCTGTTAACAGACGCGAGAGGAACTACCAATAATGACAATGGCCCTCAAGGTACTACAGGTACAATCTACGGCGTGCGAATAAATGAGTTGACGTCGAACACCCGCAGAATCATTCGATCGGAGGTCAATGATGTAAACCTCACATCGAATGCGACGAACCTGCCATTGAGGCATGCAGGCTCCAAGGTACCATAAGGAGTCTCTAGACCAACTTCCTGGATAATGAGTTGATGTCGACAGGAAGTGACCTTGATCGAAGGTGGGCCATAATGATTCCCACATCATCGACACGAGACAGAGGAACATGATGTTTTTGTTGTGAATCAGAATCGTATGAGAAACAGAGGAAGGTTGATATTTGCAGAGGCCAACTTCTCTTGAACACATGAACGGCACGACAATGGACTTGGCAGTATTTGACATCAACGGATCAGAGGTCATGGCGACGAGGTAGTGAACAGATGAGAGGTCAAAAGAGATTACCCAAACCCATGGAGGCAAAGTGAAGCAACGAGATGAGATGTCCCCAACCCGACACGAATGCAGACAAGTGCCATGTTCAAGAGCGACATACTGCCGACGACAACGATGATGGTTCCATTTTTTCCCCCACCATTTCTGGCGAGTACCCCAATTATTTTTGATAACAAGCTTGAAGGGGATAGCATATGCTTGTGATATAAGTCCGCCCTTCGGGCGAATCCATCCTAGTGCATTTAATGAGTCCTAGGAAGGAGAAACTCGGAGAACGTCATTTCGACGGAATCCAATGTCATCAGGGTTTAACGAGTCTGACAAAGGAAGAACTCGGCGTCTTTTCATGTTTAGAGAGTTTGAAAAGACAGCGTAAAAGAAAACTCCACAGGTCCCTTTTCGTAAATAGTTTCCTAGATCCGAAAAGGTAGAAAACAATATCCGGGAAAACCTCCTAGTCGCGATAGGCTAGGGTATTCCTTTTTCGTAATCAATCCATCCCAGCCCGAAAAAGGGTTAAACGTATACGGGGTGAATGTCGATTCGTGTCCATTTTAACGAGATCGAAACGACAAGGGCCTCGGCGATCTTTTCATATTTAGAGAGTCAGAAAAGAGCTGAAAGATGACTCCAGAGTGACTTTTTCGCGTATTTACCGAGTCCGAAAAAGTATAAAATACAACTCGTTTCATCATTAGCTAAAATCATGTTTCTATAACAAGTAAGTGAAATCATTTTCTATAATATATGCAAGAGTTTATAATTAACTTTTTAAACTCGCTGAATAAAAGAATATTTAAATTTGTAAAAGCAAATTATTTTACCATTACCTGTAGAAAGTAAACATGGTCCATTGAGTAACTTTCGCTACTATCAATGAATCCAGTAATCATTCAAATGTCTAGCTATAAAGAAAACTCATGTTTCATTTATCTATTTGAACATTTTCCTAAAACTGTGCTCTGGGAGGCCACTCTAAATTTTAGTCGTCTATCAAGGTGTATCGGCACGACCCGCGCCAATGAGCTCTTTTTGTAAAGGCTCACGCCACGGGCGCGATCGGTTTCGCAAATGCCCGCGTTTGGGCTAGCCGAACCTTAAATTTCGCCTAAAATTTCGGTATTTAAACCAAATTTCTTGGAATTTGAAGCTCATCAAAGATCTAACCAGGGGTTTTTGACCATGTGAATGCAGATCATCACTCAAAATGGCAATCGAATGGAAGGAACGAGAGCACGGAGACGAGGATGAACAGGCCATGCAAAGCCAAGCTTGCATGAACGCACTTAGAGACTGTGGATTGAAAAAGTTCTTCCTCACGCCATGTTTAGGAGCTCAGCCCGAGCTCCTCCAATATCTAATCAGCATCTGGGATGAAAATGAACAAGTGTTCAGGCTACGAGACCAGGTGTTAGAATTGGAGGTCACTGACATTTATTTCATTACCGGATTGTCCCGCAGAGGTCCAATCCTCGCACCGACCGGAAGGTGACACTCATCCGGGAAAAATATGGACTGTGGGACGATACCCGGTGTGCCGATGGGGCACAAATAGGATCGTAGCAAGAAAGTGGATATCCACACCATCCCCGATCTAGCACCGAGAGTAGTTCTCCATACCCATTACACGGCTGCCGGGTCGCAAGCTCCGCACGAGGCCTCGAAGACCCAACTCTTGTCGTCTCGTAATGCATGGGTCCTTTACTGCTTAATTGGGCGTATGAACTATCAACATGAAAAGGCAGCTCACAAAGTGTAAACAGGGGAAACTGAAGCAGTTCGGTTATGATTCCATCTTGGTATCGTTCATTCTGGAACGCTTACCAATCTTCCAGGGCCAAGGGGCCGCAGTGGCAAGTCCGATACCACGAGAGCCACGAATGGTTCGCTGGGCAGCATTGATGCCCAGATCTGGAGGTGGCCAACAGATGTCCTGGAGGCCAGAGTTTTTTAGGTGGTTACGGTGCCAGCTGATTGTCGTGGAAGACTGGCCCTATTCGGGAACTGACTTTACTGGGGACCCAGACCTCCCACTACCAGAAGGAGATGACTGGGACGAGGAGCTGGGTAAGACCTCATATTTTTGATTTTATGTTTATATGTTTTTTTGTTAATACACATTCGTCTTAACACAATTAAATATGCATGCAGATGTAGGACCTGAGAGACCAGCCGGGATGTCTCCAATCTTCCGGAGGACACAACTCGCCCCTGAGATCCAGGGAGAAGGCGCCAGAGGAGATGAACTGATCCAGAACCTCGAGGGGATTGCTCACGGGATCCCAGACTATGCCCGACTAGCAGACGTACCGATGGCATACCAGCGCCACACGGTGGGAGTTCCGAATCGGATCCACCGAATCCTGAGGCGCTTAGTGCGTGCAGTCACGTGCTATCATGAGCACCATGCGGATTAGTCCTTAGGATTATACCACACCTATTTTTTGAGAGACATACCGTCTCCGGATGTACTAAGACGATTATGTATATTTTTTGAGTTTTATGTGACACACTCCTATGTAAACATTTCGATATCTATAGATATACATATCTATTTCTGGATGGATCTTTTACATGTGATGATGTTTTCTATATGTCATGCAAATGTCTAATACAAATGTAATCTAATGTATTAGTTACATAACAAACGACCCAATGCGAAATGTATTCACACAATGTATCTACTCACACATTTCATTTTTACGCAAGCTTAAAAGCACACATGAACACACACATATGCAAACTATGCTTGAAATGAGGAAGACGGGCATGCCCCCCAGCATGATGTCTCAATTCGAGGTGCATGCCCCCCAAGCTTCAGTCCATTGAAAATGGAGTGAAGGTTCAAAACAAAAGTCGAATTGAACATGCTCGTGTTTCATTATTTTAACGAGGTGGACACACCTAAAAGAACTATCCTCAAACAACTTGTTTCATTATTTTTAGGAGCTTGACATAAGTGGAGGAACTATGCTCCGAAGACCTTGTTTCATTTTTTAAGGAGCTTGACACAAGAAAATGAACTGTGCTCCGCCAACCTGGTTTCATTTTGTAAAGAGCTTGACCCAGGGAGGAAACCGTGCTCTAACCGACTTACATCCAAATGAACAAGAAGGCAGCGCTTCCAAGAGTTCCACTCCCGATGGAAGGAAAACATCCTGGAAGTCAGGACCCAATGCCCCCAGCACCTGATGCACGACGGCATCATCACTGAGCACAGGCACGGGGTAGGTAGACACATAGTTGACCTGCGGTGGAGCAGATACAACGGGTGGGTAAAAACCAGGAGGGGGTGATGGCAGACCAGTTGCCACATTAGGACCAAAGAACGACAGCTGATCAATGGTCACGATCCGTCCTTCATGTGGAAAGCACATCACGCGAAAGAGGGAGGAGACAAGTGCTCCCATGGCATAGGTGTAATCGCGCCCCAGGAGCAGATTGAAATCCAAAGGGCCTGGAACGACCATCACATCCATATGGACGGTTTTACCTCCCAAAGTGACAGGTAACCTTGGAAGGATCCCCAAGGGTTGACTCGTTCTTCTATTGAATGTCAACAGATTCTGCGTAACGGGCGCAAGCGGTGGCGAACCGAAAGCTTGCCAGGTAGTTGAGGACAGAATACTAATAGAGGCACCTTCGTCTATAATGGTGCTGGGTACAACCAGACCAAGAGCCTGTACTGTGATCTCGAAAGGCACATAAGACGGAAGGCGAAATCCTGCAAATCGATTCCAGTCAAAGGAAGCGACCAAACTACTCGGAGGAGCTACCATCGATATGCGAAGGTCTTCCCCTGATGTTACGGAAGAAGAAGCATCCTCCATGACCTCCATCTTGAAGGCGGGAGGGATATCCTCTGGATCCTCTATCATGGGAGGCAGAGGAGGGGCTTCTTGAAGTACAGGGACAGGAGAATCTTTCTCCAAGTCTGAGGAATCTGAAGAGATCAGAAGGACATGGGGGGTGTGAGGTCCACTCTCGACAGAAAAGACCTGGTGTACCGCGGACGGGGCCAGTTCAACCGATCCTACGACCAATGGTTGGTCAGGGACGGATTCGTGAATTTGAATTTCTGGGGGAGTGGGATCGACCAAGGATGACTCTTGACCAATCGTAGGATCAGCTAGTGGAGGACTCAAAGAAAGTTGTTTATAACCAGCCGGGAGGCGTGGTGTAGAAACAGTTGAGTTGTCCAAAACTTGCTTGGCTTCATCCATATACGGACAAAGGTGAATGGCATGATGCCCTTAACACAATTTACAGGGATTGGTAATCTTACCCTGCTTCTTAGGAGTCTTACCAGCAGCAGCTGAAGACGTGCCCCCAACCTGACTCCCGGAAGCCAAGGGCAATGGTGGACGACCGTTGGACCATACTTTGAGAACCTTGGGAATGCCAGGGCAGTCTCGAAGCAGATGGTCTCCCGTGCACAACATGCACGGGAACTTGACTTTTCGAGGAGGGTTGGAAGGACTATCAAGAGGATATTCCTCAGGGACAGTAGCTGTACATTTAGCCTCTCGCTTATCGGACTTCTTCTTCTTCGTCTTCTTCTTCTTCTTCTTAGCCACCTGGTTACTTGAATCCAGACTTTCACCAGGCGAAGTAGAAGAGGAGGACGCAGAAACAGGCGAAGAAGGGGAGAGGTCCACCTTGGAATCAACATGATGTTGTTCCGTCGGAGGAACTGATTGAACAGTAGTGGAGACATTCGGAACTACAGAGGTTGAGAACAACCAAACAGGCAACCCAACCGTTAATCCAAGAAGGGACAACGTCGCCATGTAAGGAGCACCAACATTTCCAAAAGGAGGAAAATGACCAGGATTCCCTTCTGAGGGGATTCCTTGGTTGGTAAACTCTGAAAAAGTTGCCATCAAACTCAAAACCACACACGGGCTGAAAATGAGTTAAGACACACGATCAAACAGTCAACAAGCAATGTCTAAACAGGTGTGTAATCATGGGCGATTAATTTTACCACATTGGAAAGTAAGAAATTCTACCGTTTCATATTTTAAGAGTCGAGAAACGATAAAAAGATGACTCTATATCTTTCAGAGTTGACACAAGCGTGAAAGGACAAGCGCTTGACGGTCTTTTCAAGTTTAGGGAGTCAGAAAAGACCAAATGACTGCTCAGGAAAAAACTAGGCACAAAGGGTGTACCAAATATCCGTGAACTGCAATATACACCTTGGTTTCAATAATGAAACAGAAATCGACCAAGGACTTTCCGTACGTGCGGGTAGTCTCCCCGAATGCTGTGTTCGGTGTATCACAGGTACAGGGCGGCAGACTCGGCTTCCTGTGGATAAAGGATTGAAAACCTATAGGGGTCTCCCTTTATATACGCGACGGTACGGGGAGCGCAAGTCCGTACTAGCGCTGTCTAAAGCCAACGGGCGAACGACAGCTGCTAGGTTTAACGACGCCGGAACACGTCTCTAGCCTAGACCTTCTAAATATGTTTCGTTAAGTTCCAATGTTGCCTTAGGTTAATTGAATAAATTTTACAGTTGATCTTCAATTAAGTTTCAATTTCCAGGCCCTATTGTATGTAGTGTCTCGAAAGACTCCTAAATGCAAAGCTATATGCCACAGTGCAACATTTCGTTCGATGAAAACTAGTTAGATAAGAGTTGAGAGCTTTTATGCAAACGAAATGAACGGAAAACAAACAATAAGATCTCTAATGCAACTAATGCAATTGAAAACTCTTCATTCAAAACACTAATCACTAGCGATATGGAAAAGATCACAATTTGCACTAATTTACAAAAGCAAAAGAGATTTTTTTTTTTGATTTTCAATGTTTAAGAGCTAATATGCACTAAACAATCTTGAAAACAAACGGAACAATTTGGGAAATGATATCCAAGAGAGCGAAACAAACAAAATTCACTCAACAATGCAAGCAATCAGATCCCCAAATCGACCAAACTCTCTCAAAGTGAAGAAAAGACTCAAAAGCTTCCAATGGACCGTGTGATCCAAGTCCAAAGCAAGACCAAACGAGTTTCGAATGAAGAAATGAACAATCACCCAAAAATCGCAATGAAACAATGGACAACTACTCAGAGAATGTGGAGAATCAATCAGAAAGTTGACAGGACAATCCAAATACCAAAACTCCCAAGGAGGGCTCGATACACCAAGCCACTAGATGACCTAGGGCTTAAAACGTGAAATCAGTAGATAGAAGCAAACAACCAAAGGACAGAGGTGAATTCCCAGCCAAACAAGACTCCAACACACTCAGGAAGTCGGGAAATCAAGAAGAAAAACACTGATCAACTTCAGAGAGCTCAAAAATGAGAAAACTCAAAAAACTTACAGGGGTGGCGCGACTGTAAGAGTGAAACTGGCGCCAGAAGGCTATTGGCGCGGGTTGTACAAGGGCAACATGCGCCAAGTGGCGTGACTGTCGGGTTAAAAACCGCGCCAATCGAGTTTCTCAGCAAAAAATTAAAAATAAGCTACTCCAGAAACATACCAACGCAAGCTAAGCAATCCAAGAAGCAAAAACACACAAAAAATCCAACCCAGAAGGTTCATCAAGCAAGGAAAAGCAAGATACAAACAGCAAGGCAAGACAAAGACTCCAAGTCGTTCAGTCCGTAAACCAAACCGGAGATTGACTAAAGTAGCGTTGATCTACTCCGCTAATGCAAGGCAGAAGCGTTTCGAAGGCTATCTGGCTGTACTTCAGGCTCCGTCTAAAGTTTACAAATCAAACAACAAGCTGGATCCCCAGCGGAGTCGCCAATTTTTTGAGGAGGTAAATCCCCTCTGCGGACAGAGGCGATCCCTACTAGCCCAGCAGGGGTCTAGCAACAAACAAACAATGCTATGACGCAAGCTCCTAGTTACGAATGAAAGACTTGGGATAAGAGCCTACCGGGATTCCAACGCTAGATCTGAAGAAGAGATGTCCCCGTCCTTCAGCCCTGGCAGATCACAATCCTTCCACGATCCCCGCGGATGAACACCTGCACACAGAAGAAACGAACAGATACAAGCATAGGAACCAGCATACGTAACTAAACATCGGTCAGAAAAGACATTACTCGCATTAACATGATGGAAAAAGGAGTGGAACCATAATCATAGTCATCTATTAAAATGATAAACGAATAGAAGTTACAACCAAGTTCTGACGTCGCAGCCTCCTTCGAACGGGTCCCCGGTCGTCCACGTCTCGCAAAGCTCGCCAAGGAAAGGGAAAACCTCTCCAGAGTCTCGTGACAATGGTCTCCTTACTTGAATGGGCCTTAAGGGAAAGAGAGGATTCTTTACAGCACAAAGGCACTTGGGAATATGGAGATGCAAAGCTTCAGCACTTCAAGACTAGCTTGCCATGGATTTGAGCAAGCTTTTATAGATGGAGAAGGAGGGAGTTGGGATCCCTATTATTATGGGATTGGCCCTATCAACAAGGAAGGTTCCATGGGAGGTGGCAAAACCACTTCCCTTCCATAGAACTCCCGTAGCCAAACCTCCCAACTCAAGATAGGCAATGGTTTGTGAGTTTGTTGGAACTCAACTTCCGCCATCTTTATTTAAAAAACAACTCCCAAATTGGGTGGCGCGACTACGGCTCTATGACAGAGCGCCAAGTGGCGCGACCCCTTTGCAGTAATTTCTCCATTGGCGCGAGGATTGAACTGCTTGCCCGCGCCAATGCCAAAAGGGATGTTTTTCATTACTTTTGCAAGGAGATGTCTCAAGGGAAAATGAAGCTCATGTTCAGAGGGATGCATTGATGATGATTTCAAGGCATGAAAATGTCCACGGGTCACAGAATGGGTCCTCCATTGTGCGGGATGGGGAATGGTAAGGACGGTGACAAATTACTGTGTAACAGATATCTATTTCCTCACTTGATTGTCTCGAAAAGGAGAAAACATATCCTTGTTTTGGGCTAGACAGGGTGGCCTACCCGTTGCTAGCTACAAACAACAATTTTGCAATGATGAGGCAGATTCAAAGGATAATTTCATAGACATAAAAACTATCTTGCGGTTAGATCTCAAAGTGATTTCATTCACGGTAACCAGGTTGTGTGGAAGTGTGTCTCCACATTTAGCCACTAAATCTCAAATGCAGACCACGGTAGGTTGTTTTAGAGGCACCATATTCAACTAGTGTGAAGGGGTATTGACTAACATGAAAGGCCAACTAACTAGAGCAAAGAATGCAAAGTTAAAAAAATTTGGTTATGGTGCCATTTTTATTTCTTTTTCTTTAAAGAGAATCCCGCTTCTCTCCCCTCAGCTTATTCCAGTAGATCGTGGGGAACCTGGGAACCTCAAATGGTACGTTCGGTTGCATTAATGGCCCGCCATGGTGGCGATGGCAGTTCAGTGGTTTGGTTCACTCCGACGTACTTTATGTGGCTAAGGAACCAAGTCTTCACAATTGAAGACTTCCCTTATGCAGGTATATATTTCAGAAGTGATCCTGAGATTTCCTTGCCTCCAGGGGCACATTGGAAAAATCAGGTAAGTGAACTATTTTGATGTTTTTAATCTAATTTTTTATTTTTTTTTTATCATCCAATACTGATAACAATATTTAAATGCAGATGTTGGTCCACAACGACCAGCTCCACTCCGCCATTTTGATAGGCGACAGGCAGAGCCTATAGCAACACCACAGGATCAGGCAACAGAGATCCTAACTAATATGGAACATAACCTGGAGAGGTTAACCATAGATATTCTTGAGACAGGGACAGATGAAATTCCTCTTCGGCTTCAGAGACATGTTACAGGTGTTCCAAGATAGTTTAGGAGATTCCTGCACAAGGTGGCGCATGCCATAGTCTATTACCATGATCATAATCATGGATAGTGGATGATCATTGTGGATTGACATGATTTGTTTTTTGTATTAGTATTTATTAGATCATTTGGTGTTTGAACCTATGATCATAGACTATGTAATATTTTTGAAAACAAACTTATCTATGATATTCCTACTTTCTCTGAGTATCTTGTTCAACATGTATCGAATGTTGTTTTTTTTTACTATTTTAATGTTTCAAATGTCTATTTAGAACACAATTAGCTAATGCATTGGCCAATATGTTTAAATTTCTTGAAATGTGTTGTTATTCGATGTAATCAAACTATTGTTCCAAGAGACGAAACTTCAAAAATAATCTCAATAACACTAGATTTTTAATTGTGTATAGTGAGTTTAAACGTAATACAATGAGTTCTGAATCCAACATAATGATAAAACATCGAATACCAAATGAAATGGCATCAAATAATAACTCAATGACTGCGCTATATTCTTCAATATTTTTTGTTGTTTGACCAAGGCTTACCCCATGCATAGAAACTAACTCATCAATAGGTGAATAGATAACCCAAGTTGCGGAAGAGATATTTTGTGTACTATGACAGGCACCATCAGAAAAACCAATATACGTCCGAAGGGATGTCGACATCTGCAATATCAAGAGTAATCAAGATAAGAAGTGATAGTAGTAACAACAAACTTAATCTAGTTACTTATCTAATCTAAGGCACACTATCTAAAAAGTAACTAATGTACAAGTGAGATATTCACACGAAAGTCAAGCATAATATCTCTTAAGATAAAGACCATTTCTGGGCTTATCTAAAGAGACCCCATCATAATCAGTCAATTCATAGGCCCCTTTTGCAAGCACATGCTTGAGAATGTAAGGACCATGCCACATCGGTTCAAATTTCCCAGCACCTAGCTTATCATTAGCTTGATCATATACTAAGACTAGGTCACCTTCTGAAAAAGCATGAGGGGTAACACTTCGATCATACTGAGCCTTCACATGTTTCTTATGAGCTTCGGTAGCTAATGCAGCGGTGCACCGAGTCTCATCTATTTGTGCTAAGTACAAAAAGTGTTTTTCCTCTTCAGAGGTAGCTGGTAGTAACTCTATGGCTAATTGGAGTGACAATATTTTGCATTCAATGGGTAACACAACTTCTAAATCATAGACCAGTTGAAAAGGAGTGAAACCTGTAGCAGTTTTTGCTGAGGTTCGGTATGCCCATAATGCCGAAAAAAGCATGGTATTCCAATTCAATTTGTGAGTTCCGATAATCCGTTTAATCATGGTGGTTAAAACCTTATTGACAGCTTCAACCTGACCATTAGCCTGTGGGTAATATGGAATAGAGTTATCATGGCGCAGTCCAAGTTGATCGGAAAGTTCAGCCATCATTATATTTCGAAAATGACTCCCATGGTCTGTGATAATAGCTTGGGGTACACCGAAATGATCAATCACATGATTGAATACGAACGTGGCTGCAATTTTTCCATCTTCCACGAATGTAGGCATCGCCTCAGCCCATTTGGTAAAGTAATCCACATAGAGAATAATATACCCATGCCCCCCGGCCGAGTGAGGGTTACATGTAATGAAATCAATGCCCCATTTTGCAAAATGACCAACAACAATGATTGGCTGAAGAGGAGCTGGAGGCGCACACATATTTCAATCAAAAATTTGGTAGTTGTGGCATTTTCAGACTGCAATAATACAATCTTTGAACAATGACGGAAAAAAATAACTAGCGCAAAATATATTTTGGGTTGTGGCAAACCCAAACATATGACCACCACACACTCCAGAGTGGCATTCATTCAAAACCCTTTCAGCCTCTTCGTGAGTTATACAACGTCGAAAAATAGAATCCGCACCACGATGATAAAGTGTGTCCCCAACGATATTGTATTGTTGGGATTGATATCGGATTCTCCGTCGATTTGAACATGAAAGCTCTGGGCGAAAGGTTTGGGTTTGAAGATATATGATGATATCTCTATACCATGAATCTAACGTACTGATAAGAAATAGAGATTCATCTGCGATGGAATTCTCTACCATGATTTCTATCTTAGTATTGGAAAATTCACACATGAGTTTTGCAAACACTAGTGATTTATTTGATTTAGATTTTTCGAATTCTAAATCAAACTCTTGTAGGATAACAATCCATTTAGAGTATTTTCCCCCGAGTGATTATTTTTTCAAAATATACATCATCGGGTTGCAATTAGATATTACAATTGTCTTACGTAACAATATGTAGTGACAAAATCATTGGAAAACTTGAACTACTGCCAAGGCCAATTTATCCACATGCGAATATTTAATTTCGGTTGGCTTCAGATTCCGACTTAGATAATAGATCACATGCTCATTGTGAGATTCATCCTCTTGAACTAGAACCATTCCAATGGTGGAATCAGAGGCTGCTAAGTATAAAAAATAGTCCTAGTAGTAATTGGGTGGATGCAATAACGGTGCATGGGTTAATGCGTGTTTTAGAGCATCAAAAGATTGATTAGCAATCTCATCCCAAATAAGAGGAAAATTCTATTTCAACAACCGAGTAAAACCTTTTGTTAACTCAACATATTTTGAGATAAACCTACGTAGAAAGTTTGCTTTCCCTTGCAAACTTTGGAGTTGGCGAAGTGTGTGTTAGTCTCCTATACCAATAGGTTTCATCTTTCATGATTGTCTTGATTGAACTATGGAATATGTTCAAACCTTTTTTCTTGAGCAAAGGTGTTCCATATTCTTGAAAAACCAAAAAATCAAAAAAGTTAAAACAAGAGGGTGCTCAAAAAGAAAACTGTGGGTAGAAAATAAGTGGTCAAAAAGAAGAGAATGGAACCCCAAGCAAAAATGTGTGTGGGTGAAAGTGTGTGCAGGCAAACTCAGTCAAATTACTATTTCTATTTATAATAAAGAATTGTGTGCAGTTTAGCTGAAAACGTTTGCACATAATTCATGAATGGGTTCATCTGTTTAAACTTGGCTTACTCATATTTCAATTTCATGTTATAGATTAGAGAATAAATATCTGTCCAAACAGTTTAACCTTGGCAGATAAAATAGATAGGTAGAGTTGATAAAAGGTGCTCAACAACTTAATCTGAGCCCTTGGATGTAATAAGGGTAGAGACAGATAGATTTGCCTTGTAAAAAAGAAAAAGATTGATAAGGGTTTGCAAGTCTAAATGCACCCTAATAAAGAAGAGAAAATGGTAGTGTTAAGTAGATAGGGTAGGTAGATGGTGCTGCAAAGTGTTATCTGATGAATGATGTTGCTACATGTTTTTGATCCTTTACTTTCATCACAAGTACTAAAGCAGGAAATACACTGGAAAAGCACAGCAAGCAAAGTCAAACTCATTAACTTCCCTCATCACTTTCCCCTCAAAAGTTTTACTAATTTCCCCCAAAAGTACTAAGGTATTTGGAGATCAAAAGGGCTCAAGGAATTTCCTTGACTTCTGGAGGGACCGGACCCTCGGCCTAATGATCAAAAAGACCTAAGTACTTGAGATAATTCATCATTATAATCATCTATCTTTAACCTTGTCCTAAGTAAGATCCTATTTTACTTAGGAAACTCATGCAAAATTCCATAAAAATCCCTCAAGATAACTTGCTATTCTAAGTTTAAGTGTTGAAGATAAGATATTGCAATTTACTTCAGAAGTTATCACTTTCTTAGATGTGCAAAAATATTTTGAGTTTCCTTGTCCTTTGCCATATTTACATTTAACTCTATTTTACTAAATCCCTAGTAAAATACCCTATCCTAAGTATATAACTCCCTTTTTATAAATAACCCAAAAAACCCCTCTATTATATAGTTTAACCAAAGTAATTATTTCCCCGTGCATTTAAAAGAAAACCCACTATATAAGCCCTTTGGTTAAATTATACCTTTATACAATAATCCCACCCCTATGGTGAATTAATTGTATTAATTAATTTATCATATAATAAAAATATATATGAAAAAATCAAACTTTAGACATACAATATGTATGTTTAAACCCAAAAATACAAAACTCGAAGTTTTATTTTCTAAACTAAACTTTGGAAAACCCCGCGCCAACGTGGCTCATCCACCTGGCATCTAACGCAGCATTTTAAACACCCGCACCTAACAAAATCCCGCCACGAATCCCTTTTCATTATAAATACGGGATTAGTTAATTATCTGAATTAACTAATAACCTTATTCTCCGCCTATTATACATCTCCCGGGGTGATTAGACTAAACTTTAAATTGTTTTAAAGCCCGACGGGCCCACGCTTTAATCCTCCGCGATCTCCCCATCATTTCAGCCGTTTGATCACTCCTCCGTAGATCAACGATCCCTGTCAATCCCGCTACCCATCCCTCGTCAGCCTTTTAACCAGCGGGGGATGGGTGGTATTTGAATAGTCCACCGTCCACGTGGCAAACGCTTTGTGGAATCGCTGCCCTCCCGACTTAAACCACCATCATCCAAAAGCGGTGCGGGGTTACCGATTACCGCTTACCGCCCGACCCCAACCACACGTCAGCTCATACTAATATGATGTCATTCCTCGAAAAAATACAAACCCCTTTTTGACTTTGGAAATAAAACAAATTTTCGTGTTTTTTATGTCATTTTCATCATTTGAACGCGACTGCACCTTCTGCTACGAATTTCAAATTTCCACTGAAATCTACTGTTCCATTTGATTTCGCTCCAGAATTCCGCTCGACTTGTGTTCGAGTATCCTCCTGCCATCGCCTGATACCTGTTAAAACCCAGTTTGCCTCCAAGAAACAGGAATTTATTCTATTGCACCCCGAACTTCAAAGAAACTCTGTGTTCCTTGTTTTTCCGCTGGATCAGTGTTAAAATCTTATTGCTAAGATCATTCCCTGATTTTTAAACTATGAATTGTTCCCCCCGAACCTGCAATTGTGCCAATTTCCCTCATTAAAACTGAAATCGCGCTCAGTCTGTGAAGAAAACCCAGAAACTTCCATTTTGAATACACAAGAACCAAAATGGAAGCTCCGGGAGCCCTGAATGTAACCCCATTGAATGCCCCTCATAGAGACCTGGATTTCATTAACAAATTGTTTGATTTTAGCAGGTTATCATCAGAATATGGATTTGGACCAACAATTTCAATACTAGTTGACAAAATTGTTACTCCAAATTCTCATATTTTAATTCAATATCCTCATTCAACAAATAGTTTGTATACAAAGTCAGAGAGAGATTAGAATGATGAAATGTGCACAGTGAATGGTAAAAGTGAAATGAGAAATTACAGGGATAGGAAAAAGCATAACAGTTAAAGAGTATCAGTGGTTAAAGTGTATCAGGTAAAAGTCAGAGTGAAAGTTAAAATGAAGTAATTACAGAGGCAGTAAAATGGTAAAAAGAGATGAAAATACTTTCACCAACATTGAAGTTTATCTAAAGTGAAAGTAAAACAGTCAAAGGAACAAAAAAAGTGAAAAGATGAAAAATACAACAAGAAGGAACATTTTTGCAGAAATTGCATATTTTAGTCATAGTTTTGCAGAAACTATTGTGATCAATCCAAGATGAATTTTGAAAAACTGAAGGAGGTTTATGTTCTTAAGAGGATTATATACAAAAACCTCTCTCACGTTTCTAACAGCTATTATGGTTTTGGAAATATTAAACAATGATGGAAAGCACTTTTTGCAGAAAATACCAGTTAAGTCATAATTTTGCAGAGAATATTGTGGCGAATCAGAAATACATCTTACAAAACTGAAGGAGGTTTTTGTTTCTAAGAGACCCATCTACAAAAACCTATCTCAGTGTTTGGACATTGATTTCCGACTGAGATATACATGCACATCTTTAGAGGCTATTTTTCAGACTCTGTAAAACTCTGTTTTACACATCTTTTTGCAGAGCCTATTGCGCATAGATGGAGAGGAATTTTAGGAAAGTGAAAGAGGTTTATCTAAAAACCATATTTATCTACAATAAACTCTTTCACTTTTTACATATCTATTACGGATTGAGAAATAAAAAGATATCATTGGACCCCAAGTTTGCAGAATTGTTGGAGCAGATTGCACAAAGAAAGGAAGCAGTTAGTGACTTGGATGCCTTATCATCAACTAAGAGTTGGATCAAATTCGAATTCTCCTCTTTGTCATCACCTATCCATACAAAATAGTGCCAAATAGATGCATTAGTTTGAGTGTCCTTTAATTAAGTTCTATTTATGTAAATAGTTGGAGAGATTTGTGAACCAATTTTGATATTTGTTTCAAGATATTTTAGTTTAGAATTTGTATAAATAAACCCTCAAAGAAAGTGTTGAGGGTGGATTCTATTACTCTGCTGTAACATTGAGGTTTTCGGAATAAAAGCATTTTGGAGAAATTTATTCGTGGCTTACTGGATGACGATTTGAAGCACTGGACTTGTTGCAGGATTCATGTGTTGGACTACAGTTCAATAAGTTTTTCTACCTTTTGTTTGAAATACTATATTAGTTTATAATACCATCATATCCATTTCTGAATAGTTTACATAAAGGATTGAAACAGAATTTGCTTAACTGTACTCTGTTTTCAAATGTGATTATTCTTAATGTTTTCTTCTAAATTAGTTATAAGCATGAATTCTTAAATGCTCCTGCTTTGCTAATTTAAACATTATTGATTACTATAATAAAGAATCCTTCATTGCTCTTTGTTTGTAGTCATTTCACTTCTTTCTTTTGAACATGGTGAAATATTCTTAACTGCCTTTCATCCCTTCAAAATCATCCCATCCACTTTAAATTTCAAGGATTGTTCTCTGTCCAGCTATCTTGCCCTGTAATACCATCTTGTGTTTAGAATAGAAATCCAGTAAAGCCATCCTTTGACTCCATAGCCCAATGGACTAAAAGCTCTCAACCTTGCCCTTAGTCTGTGGATTCCACCATTTTACCAAAACGAAATTTGGATCTATAACTAGCCTAAAACCTTCCAAGAACAAAGATAAATCATAAAGGAGAGAGTCTTCTCCGGATGCATTGGCCAGATTCCGTATCCAAAAGGTTGGTTTGTGGTTACCTCATGTATACTTTCCTCTTTACACAACTTCTAGGAAAAACTCGAGTGATAACATAGTGGCGACCATACTCGGGGATCTGAATCATTTTATTGATACTATTATTTGATTTATAAGCTATGTGATTTAGGTCAAGATCGCCCAGTAGCCTTTGAAATTGCTTTGCTCGCAATTGCAAAAGTAAATAAAAGTCGTCTTACTTCATCTCTGATTTAGCTTATACATTGAACCTTAGTTTCAAATGTTTAATCGACTCTCTAGTTTAATAAATCTTTGAGAAAATTTTAATTAAAATCTTAAATTTCTTGGAAGAGTTTGTAGAAGTTGTTTTGAAAAATTGGCCAAAAATTTGGCTTTTCCTCGAAGAATTAACTTTTTCTTCTTAATTGTTTTACAGTTTAGATCTGATCTACGATGGTGATTGGGGGACTTACACTACAAAAGTTAAAATCATCCACCCATACTCCAAATCCATTTCACAATTAAGACTCCACCGGAGGAATGAACCCGGAAGAACAATATGGAAAAATCAGCTTTCAACTTGGATCTTAATCCAAGACATTATGTTCTTTCTCGTTAAGATTCAATATGTATTGTATTTGGTATAAGGATTTAACTTGGTTGTATAGATAAAGTGGCTTTTATTATGGTCGATTTTCAAGATGATCAGAACAAAACGAAGATATGATCCCATGAGCAGATCACATACCCGGATTTCCACACAAACTACCGAAGGTAAATTGGGGTGAAAATCTACCCATGTTTCAAGATGAGAATATTGATGATCCTTTACTACATCTCATTAAATTTCATATACACTCATCAAGATTGGAAAGGTGATTGGCATGAGGATTGCCTCATGAAGATATTCATGGGAACCTTAGAAGGAAAAGCAAGGAAATGGTGCAATGCGAAGCTCTTAAACCCTAAAAGTTTGTTTTCTAAAATATTTTCATAAGGTATTTTATGAGCATTACAAAGAAGATTTTCCATCTTTATCATTAGGCCGAAATTGTTGTGATCAAGCTGAAGATCTTATAAATTACCTTAAAAATATTGATGAAGATTTTGGAAATTGGTCTCCAAGATTTATTAGAAGAAGTCCAAAACTTTTATCTTCAAGTTAAATGTCATAATAATCAAGAGGGAGTTAAACAAAGATGAAATAATTCAAAGAGATAAATCAAGATCCTACAAAACCCCTTTGTATTAACAAATGATGTTTCATTTAATGTTTTGAATGGAGTTAAAGAAAATATTCAACCTCATGATCAATTTTTAGATAAGAGAAAACAATTGTCATTCCAATCTAAGAATCTGCATTCCCACCCCCTCACCGAAGAAGAACTCAATTTGCTTCTAAACATGCAACCATCCTCAAAATATTTTACACAATGAAGAAATTGTTTCTCGTACTTCTTCTAATGTTGATGAATGTACAAAGGTTTTTATCCATGAAGGACAAAATCTAAGAACAAGTTGATGCTCATGTTATTCTACCTTCCCAAAAAGGCCCATTGCTTGATATCATGCCTATTGAACAAAACAATGATTTTCAAACGTAATGCAACCAATCTAATCAAGATATATCGGGATTGTTGGAAGAGAAATATGCTGATCCAATGTTTATAATAAATGACATTCTTATTCTGAAGATTTGCCTAAATATGATCGCATGATGAAATAATTATGATAATTTCAATATAACAATCACTAGCTATTTTGAGGGATGAGATATTAGAACTTCAAATTGATGAGGATTTTTCAAGAGCTTTCTTTCTTCTCTTAAAATCAAGAAAATGTTCTCCTCAAGTTAAAAAATGGCTTCTTGATATAATTTCAAAATTATGAAAATGAAATCAAACTTTTGCATTCTCAAACTACCATACAATTTCCGAAATCCTGTGCACTCCTTTGGAAAATCTTCCTTCTCCAAAGCAAGAGGAAATTGTACTATCTTTGACTTGCATATTGAAGATGATTATTCTTCAACACAAGATCATAAAATAAGTTCATGGTCTAATATTCATAATTCAATTGAACAATTAGTCATTGTACGCTTCCAGGCATAAATAACATACATCATGCTTTTATTGATCCTATATCAATATATGGATAACCTTTGAGCCCAAATTTTCAAACATGTTTTCTCTATAAGGATCAAATACATCAAAAGTGGCCTTTACACATCATATCATTTATTATAAAGGCACATGATCATAACATACTTCCAATTCTTGATCACAAGTAACGTTATCCATTTATTTTTACAAATACTTGATTGGCTTCATTGGCATTTTTGTATTACCTCGATTCAATAAGATTTTTAGTATTGGGTAGGTAGATGAGTGCCAATAAACTTAGAATTTTGAGCATTTTTTTTAGTTTCCAATTTTCAGCTAGTTTCATTAAGTTGGTTTGAAAATTTTTGTGTCATTATTTTAGTTTGGATCGATTTGAGGTTGCAGAAAAAGGACCATATTTCAATTGATTTTCAACCACAGCAAATGCATGTTTGGGATTGGAACAAGGTAGAATATTTCTAACTAGGAAACAAAGTTTTAAGTGTTGAGTGGGTGGTGAATTGCTGGAGTTGAAGCCCGAAGTGAAGGCCCTAAGCTTCAAAAGTTTCACTATCATATATACAATAAAGCTACTAGAAGAAGGAGATTACATGGTTCGGTTTGAAGACATTTTGGGAGCATCGACTGCTGGTGCTGTGACTTTTTCCCCAAGGAAAAAGCCATCCCCAAGTGGAGCTAGTGTTAGTCTCCTATACACAATAGGTTTCATCTTTCATGATTGTCTTGATTGAACTGGAAAATGTTTCAAACCTTTTTTCTTGAGCAAAGGGTGTTCCATATTCTTGAAAAACCAAAAAATCAAAAAAGTTAAAAAATGTAAAAGAGGGTATACCTAAAGAAAAAAATCAAAAGGGTAAGAAAAATAAAGTGGTCAAAAAAGAAGAAATGAACGAAAAAATAGACCAAAGGAAAGTGTGCAAATCCAAATGCCTACTATTTCATTTGTAATAAAGAAATTGTGTAAACATCTGAAAAAACTTTACAATTCATGAATAAGGTAAACTGTTTTAAGCAACTTACTCCTTAACAATTCATATTTATAGATTAGAGAGAATAAATATCTAGCCAAAGCAGTTTAATCTTGTGAGATAAGTAGATAGGTAGAGTTAATAAAAGGAATTATAAACAATACGAGCCCCTTGGATGTAATAAGAGACAGAATTAGATAGATTTGCCTTGTAAAAAAGAAAAAGATTGATAAAGGTTTGCAAGTCTGATGCACCTAATAAAGAAGAGAAAATATAGACGAATATTAGAAGTAGATAGGGTAGGTAGATGGTGTTGCAAAGTGTTATCGATGAATAGTCTTGCTACATGTTTTTGATCCTTTCGCACCATGCAAGTACTAAGCGGGGAAACTTATGAAAAACATTCAAGCAAATTCAAACTCATTAACTTCCCTCTGTCACTTTCCCTCAAAGAGGTTTTACTAATTTCCCCCAAAAGTACTAGTGCTTGGAGATAAAAGGGCTCAAGGCATTTCCTTGACTTACGGAGGGAATAGGACCCTCGGCCTAATGATCAAAAAGAGCCTAAGTGCTTGAGATCAAATCATCATTATAATCATCTATCTTTAACCTTGTCTAGTAAGATCTATTTTACTTAGGAAACTCATACTAAAATTATAAATCTCCCAGAATACTTGCTATTCTAAGTTTAAGTGTTGAAGATAAGATATTGCAATTTACTTGAAGTTATCACTTTCTTGGATATTTTAAAAATATTTTGGGTTTCCTTGTCCTTTTATGTGTTATATTTAACTCTATTTTACTAAATCTAATCAAGGCCTACCTATCCTAAATACTATAACTCACTTTTTATATAATCACTTAAAAAACCCCTCTATTATATGGTTTAACCAAAGTAATTGTTTCCACGTGCATTTTAAAAGAAACCCACTATATAAGCCCCTTTGGTTAGAATTATACCTTTATACAATAATCCCACCTATGGTGATTAATTTGTAATTAATTAATTTATCATATAATAAATATATATGAAAAATCAAACTTTAGACTTTACAATATGTATGTTAAGCTTAAAAATAAAACTCGAAGTTTTATTTTCTAAATTAAACTTTGGAAAACCCAGCATATAGCAATGGCTCATCCACACAGCATGTAACATTACAAGCTTACAACGCCTAACAAAATCCCTTGCATTCCCTTTTCATTATAAATACGGGGATTAGTTAATTATCTGGAATTAACTAATGACCTTATTCTCGCCTATTATACATCTCCGAGGGTGATTAGACTACAACTTTAAAATTGTTTTTAAAAGGCGAAGCGGACACGCTTTAATCCTCGCGATCTCCCCACATCATTCAGCCGTTTGATCACTCCTCTCACGAGATCAACGATCCTGTCAATCCACGCTACCCATCCCTCGTCTAAAGCCTTTTCAACTTGATGAGGGATGGGGTGGTATTTGAATAGTCCACGAGTCCCACGTGGCTTAAGCGCTTACCTGTGGAATCGCTGCCCTCTTGAAAGCTTAAACCACCATCATCCAAAAGCGGTCTAGGGGTTCACAGATTCGCTTACGCACGACACCACAACCACACGTCGACTCATACTAATATGACGTCATTCCTACGAAAAAATACAAACCCCTTTTTGACTTTGGAAATAAAAACCAAATTTTAAAGTGTTTTTTATGTCATTTTTCATCATTTCGAACGACATTGCATATTCACTCACGAATTTCAAATTTCCACTTTAAAATCTATCCAGTGGTGCATTTGATTTGGCTCCAGTCGCTCGACGCAGTGTTCGTGAGCTATCCTCTATATCGCTTTCGATGACACAGTGAGAAACCTAGTTTGCCTCCAAACGAAAGCAATTTATTCTATTGCACCTAGAACTTCAAAGAAAACCTCTGTGTTCCTTGTTTTTCCGTGGATCGGTGTTAAAATCTGTATTGCTAAGATCATTCCCTGATTTTTAAACTATGAATTGTTCCCCCAAGACACGCAATTGTGCCAATTTCCCTCATTAAAGCGAAATCAGCGCTCGATCGTGAAGAAAAGCCCGAAACTTCCATTTTGAATACACAAGAACCAAAATGGAAGCTCTGGGAAACCCCGAATGTAACCCCATTGAATACCCCTCATAGAGACCTGATTTCATTAACAAATTGTTTGATTTAGCCAGGTTATCATCGAATATGGATTTGGACCAACAATTTCAATACTAGTTGACAAAAAATTGTTACTCCAAATTCTGTAGATTTTAATTCAATATCTTCATTCAACAAACAGTTTGTATACGAAAATTCAGAGAGAGATTAGAATGATGAAATATTAACACAAAGTGAATGGTAAAAGTGAAATGAGAAATTACAGGGATAGGAAAAAGCATAACGAGCTTAAAGAGTATCGAGTGGTTAAAGTGTATCGGGTAAAAGTCAGAGTGAAAGTTAAAATGAAGTAATTACAGTAGGCAGTAAAATGGTAAAAAGAGATGAAAATACTTTCACCAACATTGAAGTTTATCTAAAGTGAAAGTAAAACAGATCAAAGGAACAAAAAGTGAAAAAGATGAAAAAATACAACAAGAAGGAACATTTTTGCGGAAAAATTGCATATTTTAGTCATAGTTTTGCAGAAACTATTGTGATCAATCCAAGATGAATTTTGAAAAACTGAAGGAGGTTTATGTTCTTAAGAGGATTATCTAAAAAAACCTCTCGCACTTTTCTAACAGCTATTATGGTTTTGGAAATATTAAACAATGATGGAAAGCACTTTTTGCAGAAAATACCAGTTAAGTCATAATTTTGCAGAGAATATTGTGGCGAATCAGAAATACATCTTACAAAACTGAAGGAGGTTTTTGTTTCTAAGAGAGCCATCTACAAAAACCTATCTTAGATTTTGGATATTGATTTCTAAACAGGATATACATGCACATCTTTAGAAGCTATTTTTCAGACTCTGTAAAACTCTGTTTTACACATATTTTTGCAGAGCCTATTGCGCATAGCTGGAGAGGAATTTTAGGAAAGTGAAAGAGGGTTATCTAAAAACCATATTTATCTACAATAACCTCTTTCACTGTTTACATATCTATTACGGATTGAGAAATACAAAGATATCATTGGACCCCAAGTTTGCAGAATTGTTGGAGCAGATTGCACAAAGAAAGGGAAGACGATTTAGTAGACTTGGATGCCTCATCATCAACTAAGAGTTGGATCAAATTCGAATTCTCCTCTTTGTCATCACCTATCCATACAAAATAGTGCCAAATAGATGCATTAGTTTGAGTGTCCTTTAATTAAGTTCTATTTATGTAAATAGTTGGAGAGATTTGTGAACCAATTTTGATATTTGTTTCAAGATATTTTAGTTTAGAATTTGTATAAATAAACCCTCAAAGAAAGTGTTGAGGTGGATTCTATTCTCTGCTTTGTAACATTGAGGTTTTCGGAATAAAAGCATTTTTGGAGAAATTTATTCAGTGACTTCTATTTGGATGACGATTTGAAGCATCTTGGACTTGTTGCAGGGATTCATGTGTTGGACTACTAAGTTCAATAAGTTTTTCTACCTTTTGTTTGAAATATTATATTAGTTTATAATACCATCATATCCATTTTCAGAATAATTTACATAAAGGATTGGAAAAGCAATTTGCTTAATCAGATTTCCGTTTTCAAATGTGATTATTCTTAATGTTTTCTTCTAAATTAGTTATAAGCATGAATTCTTAAATGCTCCCCCGCTTTGCTAATTTAAACATTATTGATTACTATAATAAAGAATCCTTCATTGTTCTTTGTTTGTATTCATTTCACTTCTTTCTTTTGAACATGGTGAAAGATTCTTAATCGCCTTTCATCCCTTCAAAATCATCCCATCCACTTTAAATTTCAGGATTGTTCTATGTCCATACATTGTCTTGCCACTGTATTACCATCTTGTGTTTAGAATAGAAATCATAGAAAGCCATCCTTTTGACTCCATAGCGCAATGGGATCGAAAGCTCTCAACCTTGCCCTTAGTATGTGGATTCCACCATTTTACCAAAACAGAAATTTGGATCTATAACTAGCCTAAAACCTTCAAGAACAAAGATAAATCATATAAAGAGAGAGCCCTCTCTGCGGATGCAGATTAGCTGGAGTCTTGCATCTAAAAGGTTGGTTTGTGGTTACCTCGGGTATAATTTCCTCTTACACAACTTCTAGGAAAACCCTGAGTGATAACGAGTGTGGAAGGAGGAGGTAAATTGATAATGGCCTTAACTCTTTGAGGGGTCGTCATGAATGTCGACTTCGAAATGATGAATCCCCGGTAGTCATTTTTGATTTTACACAAAAAACACATTTGTGCAGATTGAAATGAATCTTGTAATGCCTACACCTCATAAAAATAGCTCATAAGTGTGTAAGATGATCATCCCGTGTAATGAGTGAGCAGGGGTAAATCATCCAGGATAAGGTGTAAAATATGTTTGATATCATGAAAAGGTTAAGACATTGCCCTTTGAAAAAGTTGCACCATCATTTTTTAATCCGAAAGGTAATTTGAAATAAGAAAATGTCCCACTAAGGACATATAAACGTTGTTTTTGGTTTATCAATAGGGGGAGTATGTTAATTTGATTATATTCGAAAAAATCCATCCATAAATGAAAAAATTTTTCATTTTAAAGGCACAATCGTGATAATTTGGTCAATATAGGGGGTAGGATAATTGTCTTTTGGACATGATTTATTAATATCCCTATAATCGACACATACTCATATAGTCCCTTGTTTTCCCGAGTAAATGTGAACTATATTAGATGCAATTCGTCGATGGAATTGGATAAATAAATCCTTCTACAGATAGCTTTTCAACTTGACTTTAATAGCATAGACTTTTTCGCGGATGTATTGGGCGTAATCTTTGTCTAATAGGCTTGGCATCAGGTATTTCTTTATTTCATGAATGGCAATCTTTTGGATCGATTCTTGCATCTCTTTTTTGTAAGACCAGGCAAATATGTCTTAGAATTATTGAAATAGGGATTTATATGTATTAATTTCTTCAATCATTACAAGAAGCGCCTATATGAATGTTTCTCAATAATTCCATGTTTAATCGATATGTCGATAGGAACATTTGTAGAAATGTTTCCCAAATTAATATCATAATCCGAATTTGTAGTCGATATGGGATTTTGTGGTTCCTTAAAGACATAATAAATCGTGAAAAAATAGTTGAAAAATCATTTTTCAAACCTATCAAGTTCAGGGGAAAGAATGAAGATCTATGGTGTAGATCATCCAGGGTAATTCGACAAAGACAAAAAATTCCTCGAATACTTTCATCAATGTGGAACACTTGTTGAAAAGGATCGAAAAGTGATGTCGAGGCCGAGCTTGATGGTGAAGAAGATTGTTCATGATCACATTCATTTGATCAGGTTTAGTTGAAAGTGTGTTAGAAAATGATTGTACTACCACATATGCCATTTTCAAAAGGACTAAAAGGCATCTCAGCCATTGAAAGAATCCGAGTTCTAACTCTGAAGGCACTACCCAAGTGTCATCGAATGGCTATAGTGCTTGATGAAATCATATTGATGTTGGCAATGGTATGCGGTACATTGGGTGGAGGCATAGAGAAAAGTTCCCATCAAAGCGGAGTCCTTTACTAAACCTACACCAACATCTTCATGTGGGATAGTCGATTTTCCAACATGTTGGATACTGTATGTAACAGGGGTCGGGATGAATAATATGAAAATCTGATCGATTTCTACAATCTTCCCTTTATGAGGAAACATGATTAAATCGAAAGACGGATGAAACGACAACGAATCTGTGGCATAAGACCAACTACGACCCAAAATAAGTTTGTAATCCATAGGGGCATCAACAACTTCCACATCTAGATTAATATTTTTTCCTTCTACTTCTATAGGTAGATCCTTGAGTATTCCATATAGATGAAATCCTCTTCCATCAAAGGCTTTAAGGATTTTTGATGATTGGTTGAGTGTTGGAGAACCCAGCATTTTTTCCAACAATTTAATGATATTATGCACGTGGATGCCCCCTCATCAATTACAGATCTGAAAAACTCATCATTTTTACTAATACACAGAATCGAAAAGCCATATCTTTGAGGAAGTCTCGGCGTAAAATTTTCTAGATAAAAGACCATGAGGTTAAAATCCCGAGGATCTATAGCTCCAATAGTGATAAAAGTAATTTCCTTTTGTCCCGGACATGATTGTAGCACTTCTAAGGCTAACATGAGTCGAAGGGGATATCACACGAGTCTTCAACAATGTTGTAATTCTAAGCAGCTCTCGCAAGTGGATTGAAAAGCTGATTTTCGAAGTACACCTTTAACAGGCAGCTTTAATCACTAGATTAGGATTAGGTTTCTCAATGTGAAGTGGATCAAAAACCGAAGGAGATAAATTGGTGTTTGACTATAATTTTATGTCTCGTTACTAGTTACAGAATTTTTACTTCCATAGCTCTTGCAATCGCGTCGCCACCATAACCTCGAGACGTCATTAAAATATCCGCTAAATGAATTTGAAGAAGATCCTATCATTTTGCTATCTTGAGTAGGAAAAGGATCCTTCAAGACAACGGTGTGGGTGAACCTTTGAAGAATTTAGAGACCTGGGACCCGATATGGGCACTCTTTGGTAAAGTGATCCTCATCACAAATAAGACAAGGATAACGAGGGTTTCCAGCTTATCATCAAATGGTTCATTCTTTTCGATTTTCTCTTTGGGAGAGGAAGTTTGTTTGATTTTATTCTTTCCTTTCTTCTTATTACGAGCTTTCTAGATTTAGTCTGTAGATGATTCTACAACATGAATGTCAGTGAAGTTTCAAGGAAAGAATCTCCCTTTTTGAGTTAATCTGGTAAATTTATGATAGGAGAAGTAGTTTTTTGGAGACTTGTTCTTACTCTTATTAGTGCTAACTAAACCAATTACATTATCTGCTACATGAGAACCTCAAGGAGTTGTAGTTACTTTACCAGGGACGTAGTAAGAGTCGGGAATTTTTGTATAACATACCGGGTACCGTGTATATACAAGATCTAAGTACTTGAGCTTAAGCAATGACACTAGTTCTATTGTAACAACCCCCTCCCTTAGCCACATCTTTAGTGATATTTGGAAGTAATGATTTAATAAACCATTCCACCCAATCTGATCCGGAATAAAAAAATTCACTAAATGTCTTCTACATATCCATTCATGTATGTGATCTAATATGTATGTAGAGCGTTTATTGTTTTAATGGAATTAGGAGTTCAGTGTCATTGTTGTAATAGGCTGAAAGCGAAAGTTTGTTAATAAACGTCTGTTGCTAATGCATTGAAATTGTTGAATGAGCCATGTGGTAGTTCAATATACCATTTTGCAGCTAAGCTCATCAGGTGTTCTCTACGAAAGATTCTTAATCGAATGGAATCATCGATTAAATAGTTGGATGTGCACCAGCAGGTGGCAAGTCATGACATGGTTTGAGGGGTCTTCTCCCGATTTACCTTCAAAACTTAGGAATATCAATAGAAAGCTGTTGTGGCTAGTAACAACCCCCCTTTTTTATTTAATAGTAATAATACTAAATAAAATGGAGACCCTTAGTTAAATCCAAAAAAAATCAATTAGGATTTTTTTTCCTTAGAAAATAAAACTTTCTATCATAAACCTACAAAAAATCCCCTTTGAAAGAATATTGTGAAAATCTTAAGTTTATGATAGATTTTAATAAAATTGCTCTTTGAACAAGATAACGCATCCATAAATAATATATACCTTTGATAAAAACGCATTGGTCGCGAGATCTCATAGCGCGTGACGGGAATTGGTTAATGAATATCTTTTGCGCTCTTTTCAAATATGCGCTTTTGCGATTTTGCGTTATGCGCTCTTTTTCAAAAATGCGTTCATACAATTTCGCGATATGCGCTTTTGTGATTTTTGCGATATGCACTTTGCGCTATTACGCGAATTCAAGTTTTTTTCGTGTCGTTGTTTATAACTATGATGACTTCATAATGCGATATTATGACAATGCGATATTGCGATATTACGCTAGACAAATCGCGGATCGCAATGTCGCAGATTCTATGCAGCGCGCTATCCCGAGGCAATCTTCCCATGTGTCAAATCCGTTATGCGCTTTAATGACTATATTAAATGATTGGATTGATTATTAATGTGAAAAGAGATTGTGTTTAGATTGAAATTCGTTTCATAATTTAAATATTATATTTCATCGCGTTTCATATTCAAAAATGGGTCTCATCACCTTTCTAATATCATTACCTCTCATTTATTCGAAAAACGCAGGCATCGAAGGAAGCGGACCACTATGCAAAGCTTCCGCTATACACTATGGGTAAGAAGGAGAAGAGCTCAAGTTCGAGAACAAAGAAATGGCCTCGTTATACGCAGACACCGCTCGTAACAAAGATGCTTTCGGTATATCCACTTGGGAAGGAATGTACAATGCATTTAGAAGATGAAAACCCGTGGTGTTAAAAGTTGCAGGCTACGACGGGATCAGAGGATACGTCCTGAGCTAACTCTTAGAGACTTGGCTTGATCATTTCTACATAGAATTGCAACAGAAGGGCCAAAGATTCTCCCATCATACGAGACATGGTGAGATGGGTCTTGGATAGCACTGAATGTCTCAGATGTGCAATTCAAGACTCGATCTGAAGAGCTCAATTGGGTCATTCACCATAGAAGATGTGAGATTAATGTATAAAGTTGCCAGGAGCCACGGGTGACTTACAATAAGCAATTCATGGAAGAATTTGCTCGTGAAGAACATCTCAAATTTGTAGAAACCACAAAGGAGTGGACCAAAAAGAAGCCGAAACATTGAAGAGGAACAAACAAGGTATGTATAGCTACTTGGTTCTCTTACCTCTCCTTATCGTTTTCTTTTCTTTGCCATGTTATGTACAGCTTTTGGAAAGCTCGACATAAATATGATTTTTACCCGAATAGCTTCCCTTGTTAAATCGCTGTCTGTTAATTCTACAATTGTAGATTGGGCCAAAAATCCTATCCGATAATCTCTGCCCACTCTATTCTTCAATACCGGTCTAAACGAAATGTTTCCCATAGGGGTTTATCAGCCTTTTTATTTGTCTGCTTATGTTATGGACGCCATTTTCTATGTCTCTAAATTTCCCTATAATGAGGCTGGAAATGGACTATCCAAGACCCTTTGCCCATTCATGTGTACCATAAAGAAGCGTAGGAATCTAAATTTGTTCCCCCATTTTTACCAAATTTGTCATGGAATCATGTCTGCTCAGTTGCACGAGAATGTTGTATAACAAGGATGTCCCAAGGTTATCCTCGAAACTAGAGGTTGATATTCTCCCGTCGCGAGATGGTTTGGAGAAGAATTGTTTCACCTATATTAGGGTTTTTGGAAGTTATGCACTTCTCCCCATGTGTTACCCCCTATATGTTCCCTGATAGACTTGTAGCTCGGGAAATTGTTTATCGGACTCATGGCCGTGGGAGGCATAACAAAAGATTTAAAAAGAGAAGAAAAAAGGGCATTTAGCTACAATTCCTGTAAAATGTGGAACATTTACAACTGTTTGATATTGGTCATGCATTTCAAGAGATAGGCAACATTACATGCCTACGCGCTTGTTCAAATTCTCAAGAAGGTTATATGACCAAAATGATATTGTTAAGAATTTTACCAATACAATCAAAGTAAAGGGAATTTGTCGTGAGGCCCCTGGGATCTCTTTTTTGATGATATGTTCCAAGCAAGAAATTCATTCAAAGAAGTTTTGAATTCAGTAGAGAGCACGACTATCCCCACCAGACTTCCCCGAGAATTCAAACTTTACAAAGAAAGGAGACTAATTCCCTATGTCCTTTGGATAATCTACGCTTAGGAGCCGCAAGGGAGCAAACTCCTAGTGTTAGTCTTAACGGAAGTTCAAGTACAAGTAAATCCAAATCAAAAAATCGTAAGAGATTCGAACTCTCCAATAAATCTAAAGAAAAGGAAGATAAAAATGGAAGAATCCATTAAAGATTCTCGCACGATCAAATGAACTTTCTCAACGAAAAATTTTGACTCCTCAACATGTAAAATTCCTCCTCCAACCAATATACAACAACGACAAAGTCACCATTGAGTTAGATAAAGAATGGGAGACCTTTAATCAATTGATTAATATAGAAGGACAGATGAATGTCTAGACTCCCTGTCCAAACAACCAAAGTTTTGAACGCGAGAACAAGCGGCAAAGCACGCAGAGTATGAGCAGCACATACCAATCACACCCTCCTCACGAAATCGTACTTAATGTAGAGGACATCCCTCCTCCGGATGTATTTTATAGCCCAAAAAAGTACAAAGCATAGTTAAAAGAAAAAGGAAAAAAGAGAAAAATAGAGAAAGTACAATTACTACTCGAACCGGGACAAGTAGGCGTTTTATGGAAAGGTCCTTCATAGAGCCTACTCGTAATCTCACTAAGTTATCTCAAATAACAGGAGCATATAGCTTGCAACCATTGATAAAGCAGATTTGAGATATAGCTTTTGTTGGATGAAAAAGAAGAACGGTAAAGGCTCTGCAACAAAGAATTGCAATAGTGCAGACAATAAGGAAGCACAATTAAAACTTGAAGAGTTGCAACAACAACTTCAAGAAATTCAAGAACAACATAAGGAGGATCCTAAGCTTCACGAATTCATTTCGAGAAACCATCTCTTTGAACAATCAACTACTTTGCAACAAGAAGAAGTTTTCTCGCCAAAAGATATTGCAATGGAATTCTTTATGCCAGGAAAGTGATAAAATCACGGAGTCATGTCGTAGATTTACGAAATGATTATGATTTGATTAATGAAAAGACAGAAGAAGGCGAGATAAGCCGGTGCACCCATCATTAACGAGAATAAAAAAGAAATATTGTTTAATAATTGGGATGCACAAATCGGAAAGCAGAGAAGGAGCGACAGAGGAGGCATCTACGAGCGGCAAACACTCTCCGATTGTGTAAATGACAATTTACACAAATCTAACTTGATTTAAGAGCGGCTCTGAGTTATCTCCCACGGGAAAATCAATTGCAACGAGAATGGAGGCAAAAGGCGGAAGAAAGAGCAAAATCCATCCAAGCGCTGACAAGATTGAATTGGGACTCATACTGGATGTACTTGATGAAGCCACACGTCACACCGGCACTCAATTGTATCATCAATGCTACGACGTAGAATATTGCTTCTACGCTTCCCAACTCTATCTTTTCGGGATGATCGAATTGCTCAAGTCGGTCAACCGCATCTTCTCAAAACTATGCTAGATGCCCGCAAGAGCAAAGATCAAGTTCATAGTTAGATAGATTTAGTTTTAATTTCACTCGTATTTTTAGCCTAGGAAAAGGACCGGTCATTAAACCGAATCCTTAATTTTTGTAATAAACTATTTTTAGAGTTAGTTAAGTAGTATTTAAACCCCTCTCATGCATTTAGAGAGGGGTCCTGGATCTTAATATTTTTTTGGACTTGGAGATTGCATTTACAGCTCCATTGTCTTATATATTTTTGAAAAGGATCACATCCGTGATTTTAATGCGAAATTATCTTTGAAGTGTTGCATTTTCGTACCTTTGAAATTCAATTTTTCATTTTAATTGCTTGGAGCTGTACATCATTACATTTGGAAGTCATCAAGATGAGCAAGGTATTTCTATCATCTTTCTTGTTGATTTCTTTTGTTCTATGATACTCGTCTTTAAGTTGCTATCATTTATATGTATTTGTTTTAACAACGCTTCCCTTTTATATCATTTAGAGTATAATTGAAACGTTATTTTTCATAATTACATGTAAATGGTATACAATGATGAATGCAATATGCTAATATAACTCGTTTAATTTCTTAAACATGAGTTATCTTTATTTGTTTCACGCACATTTCAATTTGATTAATAATACATTTTTCATGGTTATTGTTGGATTGAAACAATCTTAAGTTGTATTCACATGTTATTACCCGGGTTAGTATTAGGATTTCATTATACGTATTTAGCTTAAAATAGATAGTTTTATTTCAGTTAGTTTAGTCCCGTTTCCACCCATCCAATCCAATCCACTTAGTTACAAGGAGATCGGTCCTTTAAATCCACTCGAGCCACCATACCAAACGGAAAAGGAGCTATCCTAAGGTCCCGAACGGAGTGGTTATCCCCGATGTTTAGAAGCAGGGTAGATTTTTCTAGGCTTCAACATTTTTGGCGCTAGAAGGAGGGCTTGAGCTATGAATGGCAAGTAAATATCTATCCACAAGCCGTTACGAGAGCAAAAACACCAGTCATTAACTTCTTCAATTTTCTTACGAAATTCAAAATCCTAGAGAGAAATTGCAAAAAATATTCGGACACCCACTACCAAGATTTTAAAACATTCAGACGATCAACATCACGAGTCTCCTGAAGTTCAAGATTTAATTCATAAATTGAAAATATTCTCATTATCTCTTGAAGAATCTGAAATCTCTACGAAGGTAGTGTAACTTCAAAATTTGTTTCTTCCAAACCTCTTACTAGGCTTCAAAGTGAAAAAACTTGGTATTTCTCCCCAAAAGGAATTCCTTTACCTAGTAGAGTCAAGACAAGAAAAACTCAATTGGAATCGAGTAAGTTCAACCTCTAATATCCAAATACCTATTTCCGAAATCCCTTCTCAACAAAGTACGATCGATTCCATATCATCACCACAAACATCTTCTCCTCAATCCTCCTCAATCAACATCATCCATTCCAACAACTTCATTCAAACATCACCAGCTTTTTCTATCCCTCCAATAGTCATCCCAACAATGCGCACGAGACCATGGTCTACTCCGGGAGAGCAGTCAACATGGCACGCACCTTTACATGATTTACTAGACAATCTCCGAAAATGGCTTCCAAAGTTTAGCTCAGATCTTAACATTCCGAATTTGAAGAACATATCAATAACTTTATCTTTGGATATTAATTTGAATGGAGTCACACAGGGAGATATGTTGTAGTTAGACTATTTCCTTATACCCTTCAAGGAAGAGCGGGATCATGGTATTTTTTATTACCATCGGGGTCTATAACAAGTTGGGACATTTTTGCAGATCATTTTTTAACCAAATTTGGAGATGACCGATCAATTGCAACTTTACTAAATGATCTCTCAAATTTAAAAATTGAACTCAAGGAACCAATTAAGGAGTTTAACTCCCAATTCAATAAGCTCTTGAATAAAATTCCCACCCGATTCCAAGCCAAGTGAACAGGGTTAGAATTGAATGGTACATAAACTGCCTTACCTTCAAACATAGCGATTTTCAGTGACAGAGAGTGCACAGCTTACATTAGTTAGAAAGTATGAAAGAAGCTATTGCAGAGTGGGAAAAAGCGTATTACTTCTTGCGAAAAGAAAAATGCTCTTGAAGAAAGGAAATCAAAGAAAGGTCGACTTTAGAGATGATTCAAAGAAAAAGGCCAAAGATCCATATGACATGGAAGGTTTACGAAAGTTCTTAAAACCATGTCAAATGAAATGGTCGAAATAAAAAAACAAGTAAGCTGAAACTTCTACCAAAGAAACCATTTCGGAATTTTGAAAGGAACCAAGTTGAATTTAAACCTCCTAATGCAATCTCTAATGCAAGAGTCGAAGAAGAAGAAGAAGAAGAAGACACATCTATAATATCGAGATCAAGAGTGACGAAAATGAGGATATAGCTGAATTAAATGGAATGTGGGGATTTCATTCTCCCTAATTCGATAGTGAAGAAGCTATGCTGTAAGTACTAGGAGTAAATCCACAGTGAGAACCAGTACAAACGAGTTCCAAAAAAGAAAATTGCAACTCCAAGTACCAAAGACAAACCCACTATGAAGAAAACTTCTCCATTACCTACTCAAAATCAGCCATCTTCTCTTAATCCTCTCACATCAGAAACAAAGACTTTAGTAGTATCGAACCCATGGAATACAACATTGTCGAAGACATGAAAAAAGATCAAAGCCAACATTTCCTTACATGAACTCAGCAAATTAAAACACTAGCAAAAGTTGTTATTACAAGGAACTTAACGCTACACGATTGCTCCCCTGTACCAAAGCGGTATAGTTGCAAAAGCGACAAGAGGAACTGTAAGCCACGAGATAAGGTAGATGCTACCGATACTCGTACTCATTGGGGAAAATTCAAATTCTCAAACTCCTCCTTTTCTTTTTGACTTATAGGATGTACAATAAAAATCGCACAATTGTTTGATTGATTACTGGGAGCTTCCTCTCGATATAATGCCTACTTCCGTAGCTATGCAAATTGAATATTGAACCACGCAATCAGCGGTTCATATCGTTGATTGGATCGATCCAAAGTTCAAGTGGTAGGAGAAATCAATTCGATTACAATCAGATTAGCTTGAGATCCTAGGATTGTCCAAAGAATTGATATTTTGATTGCCGATATTCTCGAATTCTATGGATTAATCCCGAGCAGGAGGGACTCGATGAAAACTTAATGGTTACATCTCGATCGATTATTCACACATGTGGCTTCCCTACAAAGGGAAACCAAATCAAATCAAAATTGAGCGAGAAAAACATATGACACACTGCTGTCACTTAATTTGAACAGACTTTCTAATTAACTCGTGGCATTCAACAACAATATTCTTGGAGGTTATTACTCTGAATCATTTCTTGGAAATTTTAAAGCTCCTCGCTCACCTTTTTGCTAGTAAATACTTTTGTTTCTAGGGATAGAGAATTTTTTCACGCTGCCGATTCTTCTAGAATTGTAAATATTTCAGTATGTAATTATAGATAAGCCAATAGATAAATCTTTATTATAGTCATTATATTTTGATGGATCAAAGTCTAGTGATGGCGCCGGAGCTGGATGCATATTGATTGATCCAAATGGAGAAAAGCTATGTTGTCATCGTATTAGAATTTGAGTGCACTAACAATACCGCGAGAATATGAAGCCTTAATTCAAGGACTTTATAAAGCTATAAGGTTAGATGTTAAATACTTGAAAGTTTTTTGGTGATTACGAAATTGTAATTAAACAAGTTAGGAATACTATTCATTGCCTTTCAGGGGACATCTCAAACACTATCAAACCCTAGTGCAAGATCTCACCACTCATTTTTTAGCATTCAATATTTCTCCTATTCCATAGGAATCGAATACATCGGTGACTTGTTAGCTAATGTTGCATCTAAACTTCTACTCTGCAAAGATTGCGATCTCGATCGGTTTTTCTCGTAGAATTGATTTTCCGTCCATCCTGCTGCCGGATAATGTTACAAATTGGAGAGTTTTCTATCATCAGTCAAGATATTCTAAATTTCATGACTTCGGAGAAATCATATGATGATCAAATTATTGACGAAGATGATCATGATTTTCAAATTGCTTCAAAAGATAATGAAAAACCCCATTCCAAAATCAGTTGTTAAGTTAGAGGATTTATATGACATTAGAGAAAGATTCAAGAAAGTTGTTAATTCAAAACTTCAAAGTTCCACTTTGAAGTTTGAATTAGTAAATCTTAGTTCTACGATTCTAAACCTCAAAACGTTAACTTAGGACTCAATTTAACACTCGAGGAAAGGAGTACATTCATTAAAGCTCGCAAACAAGTATAAAAATGTGTTTGCTTGGAATTATGATGATCTAAAAACATATGATATCTGCAGCTTATTCAACACACAAATCCAATGCTTCCCTGATGTTAAACCCTTTGTTCAAATGAAGTTGAGGAAGATCCATCCAAATCTCGAGAGTCAAATCAAATCAGAACTCAATAAACTTTTGAAAGCCAAAATCATTTTTTCCAAAGTAAAGCACTCTAATTGGGTTTCCAATATGGTACACTGTCAAGGAAGAAGAATGGTGATATAAGAATCGCATTGATTTCAGAAATTTAAACAAGGCATGTTTAAAAGATAATTTCCCATTGCCAACCATCGAACGGATACTTCAAAAGGTAGCTGAGTTACAGACTTATGTCTTTTCTCGATGAGTTTTCAGGGCTATAATCAAGTTTTAGTTCACCCAGGATGACAGATTGAAGACAACTTCCTGAACTAAATGGGGAACTTACGCTTATCGAAAATGCCTTTTGGTCTAATAAATGCAGGAGCAACTTTTCAAAGAGCCATGGACATTGCATTCAAAGGTCCGATCAATAAATCGGCTATTTGTTTATCTTGATGACATAAATAAAGTATTCTCAAAAACGAGAACCAATCATCTACATGATCTAAAACAAATATTTGAAAGATGTAGAGAGATTTTGGTATTTCCTTAAATCCAGAAGAAATATTTCTTTGCTTTAGATGAAGGAAAACTTTTAGGATTTGTTGTGTCAAAAGAGGGGTATATATATTGATCAGGGATAGAGTAAAAAGAAATTCTCCGATATTTCTTTACCACATAACAAAAAAATCCATGCAATCATTTCTTGACAGAGATCAATTTTGTTGAAAAGATTCATTCCTAATTTTTTCTTTAATTGTTTTACCTATGCAAAATATGATCAAGAAGAATTCACTATTCAAATGGGGGCATGAAGAGAAAGAAGCCTTTAAAGCGATTAAACAAGCGATTATTAATGCACTGAAAACCTTTCGAATACTACGTATTTTCTAAAGATTTTACTTTGTATACTACGCCATTTGAACATCTTATGCGGTCGCTTTTAACACAACTCAATGATCAGAAATCGAAGCACCTATTTCTTTCTTTAGCTCAAATCGTGCAGAGTGCGAGGCTTAATTATTCGGATGTTGAAAAACAAGCCTTTGTCTGTGTTCAAATCAATAAAACATTTGGAACCTTTTCTCTTGAAGACACATAAAAAAAATTATTGGTTCCATTCTGTCGAGTGAGGCAATTATTAATTCGTAGAGAAGTAGGAGAAAAGAGAGCTAGCTGGGTAACAACCTTGCAAGAATATGATATTGATATTAAACCCGACTAAGATTGTTAGAGGACAAGGTTTTTCTGCAGTATTAGCGTGGGAGCTCATAATATACCGAGAAGATCAAGATTCAAATCAAGATATTCGAGTAAGTCGATAAGTGTTACAAACTCGGGATCTCGCGTGATCTTTGATCTTATCTATTACTTGAAAAAATGGGTATGCTCCTTCTAATCTCGGCCTATAAGAGCAAACACGCTTTAAGGTTAAAGGACTATTAAATATCGAGATCATGGATAATGTGTTATTTAGAAAAAATTATGATTCAATTTTATTAAGATGTTTGGAAAAAGACGAAAGTCGAAAAGGTTTTACGGGAATTACATGATGGACCAACAGAGGTCATTTTGGAGGTGATACCACGGCTCACAAAATAATTCGTGGCTGGTTATTACTGCCTACCCTTTTTAAAGATACGCATGATTACGTAAGGAAGTGCCAAATTTGTCAAAGCTGCAAGTGGAAGACAAAAGAAACCAGACTTTTCCTTTTACAACACGTAACTATTGAGCAACCATTCGAACAATGGGGGCTTGACATTATTGGTGAAATAGTACCTCATTCTTCCAAACAAAGCACAAATACATCCTTACATGCAGCCGGTTACTTTACAAAATGGGTATGAGGCAATTCAGTTGAAGGTAGCCAATTCAAATGCAATTATTGATTTCATAGATCAATTCATCATAACCGAGGTTTGGTGTACCTCAATCTCTTGTTTTTGATAATGCATCTTACTTTTTCCGGAAATAGTTTAATTGAATTTTGCTAAAGTCAAAAGAGGTTTTAAATTAAAATATTCAACAAATTATTATCCACGAGGTAATGGTTTAGTCGAATCCACTAATAAAAACCTTATCAAAATCATTAAAAGGACCCGTTGATCAAAATCAAAAGAATTGGCATAAATCTTTAATCTTTGTGTTATGGGGCTGATCGTATCGAAAAAAAGCTTCAATAGGGACTTCACCTTTCAATTTGGTTTATGGAAAAGAAGTCTGTGATACCTTCAAATTTAACTCTTCCATCATTAGCCCTAGTACAGAGTTTATTGAAGAAAATCCTTCATCATCTATTCAATTGAGATATGATCAAATCCTTAAACTAGAAGAAGATAGGGATAAAGCAAAAAATTACTCATGAAAAACATCAGCAACTTGTAAAATCTTCTTTTGATGCAAGTTCTACCGCTCAAAATTTTTTATCAATTGGTGATCTCGTTTTGAAATGGGATAAAACACACGAAGAAAAAGGTAAACATACCAAATTTCAGTAAAAATGTGGCTTGGACCATTTTCGGATCGTTGAGAAGATAGGCTCAAATACATTCATACTCCAAGATCTAACGAGGTAAGAGAGAATCTCTTCCTCGTAAATCGAGCTTATCTTAAAGAAATTCTTTTCCTAAGGAGGTAACCCCTTAGCTGTACATATTTCTTCTCATAGATTTTTGATTGTTTTTGTTTGCACAAATAAAGGTTGTTTATGAGCCCCTGATTGATCGTTTACTAGTTAAGAAAAATTTTCTTCGGAAAAATATTGTAAATATTTATTTTTATGTAAATAAGAATTTTTTAAAGTAATGATTACAGTTTTTGAATAGTTTAAAATAAGATGTTAAACTTTGAAAAGATTATTTCAATCATTTACATGATCTTTTTGGAAAAACTTGAAGAAAATGTAAATCATCGAGTTTATCAATGCAGAGAAAGTTATCCGTAAAAGTAAAAGATTTTTTCAAAGTTTTTGGAACTCAAAAAACTCTAAAAATTGTCATCCATTGGTTCTTAAGGACAGAAAACTATTTCACCCCATCCATTTAAGTTGTGATTTTTTAGAATATAATTCTAAGAAATTATACGAAAATTTTAAGAGACAAGAGAGTCTCATTATGAGCCGACTTACTATGTTCATAAGGAGTAATAAAGCCCCGACATTACCAATACCGCATACCAAAAACGAGGGTAGCGACTTATAAATATAAGACAAGGGGTCTCATCACGAGCCGACTTTGTTCAGGGTTTAATTATAACTAGTGAATGGCATTGTTATCAACTGGCCACCAAAAGCTGAACAATGGCTCTTAAAATAAAAAATAAATAAAAGACAAAAAAACATGAGATAATAGATCTTATGAATTTATCTTTAAAAGGTCATAATTTTTAATTGGATGGGACAATGAATGGTTAATGGTTTAAAGGTAACCCTGTCGAGACTATGAACGTTCGTCGGCATCAGAGGCAATACCTATGGCAATAGAGTATGCTATAAAACCAAAACTTGGAGAGATCCACTTACTTACATTATTAACACCAATCAAAGCTTGAGATAACCCAAAATGTTTTTATTTTTCTTGAAGAATTAGAAAAGAAATTATGAAATGATTTTTATTTCCCTTTCATAGTTACATTTTATTTGAATTATCCTAAGATAGTTTTCATCATCTTTAAAAAATCTTTACTTACTAAAGATAGAATGTTCATTTTATTTTTTTCAGAGATAACTTTGTTTCTTCAGGTGAATCAGCGATTGTTGTGGCTAGCAACAACCCCCATTTTTATTTAATATTAGTAATAATACTAAATAAAAATGGAGACCCTTAGTTAAATCCAAAAAAATCAATTAGGATTTGTTTTCCTTAGAAAATAAAACTTTCTATCATGCAAACCTACAAAAATCCCTTTGAAAGAATATTGTGAAAATCTTAAGTTTATGATAGATTTTAATAAAACCCTACTCTTTGAACAAGATAATGCATCCATAAATAATATATACCTTTGATAAACGCATTGGTGCTGTAGATCGTATAGCGCAGAAAACGCAATTGGTTAGTATGAATATCTTTTGCGCTCTTTTCAAATATGCGCTTTTGCGATTTTTTGCGTTATGCGCTCTTTTCAAAAAATGCGTTCATACAATTTTTTGCGATATAAGCTTTGCAGCTATTGCACAGTTCCCAGATTTTTGTCGTTTGTTGTTTATAATCGTGATGACTTCATAATGCGATATTGACGACAATGCGATATTGCGCAGACAAATCGCGAATCGTCATTGTCGAGCATTTTTCTATGCAAAGCTGCGCTATCCACGAGGCAATCTTCCCATGTGTCAAATCAGTTATGCGCTTTAATGACTATATTAAATGATTGGATTGATTATTAATGTGAAAAGAGATTGTGTTTTAGATTGAAAAGTCGTTTCATAATTTAAATATTATATTTCATCAGCGTTCATATTCAAAATAGTCTCATCACCTTTCTAATATCATTACTCTCATTTGTTAAACGCAGTGCACGAAGGAGCATACCACTATACAAAGCTTACCGCTATACACTATGGGTAAGAAGGAGAAGAGCTCAAGTTCTGAGAACAAAGAAATGGCCTCGTTATACGCGACACCGCTCGTAACAAAGATGTCAGTATATCCACTCTGGGAAGGAATGTACTAGATCTGATTTAGAAGATGAAAACCTCGTGGTGTTAAAAGTTGCAGCTCTAGCAGGATCAAAGGATACGTCTGAAGCAACTCTTAGAGACTCTGGCTTGATCATTTCTACATAGAATTGCGGCAAGGCCAAGGATTCTCCCCATATACAAACATGGTGAGATGGTGCTCGGGATATCGGGTATATCTTAGACGAGTAATTCAAGACTCGACTGCAAGAGCTACAATTGGGTCATTCACCATAGAAGATGTGAGATTAATGTATAAGCTGCCAGAGCCACAGAGCGACTTAAAATAAGCAATTCATGGAAGAATTTTCCAGAGAACATCCAAATTTGTAGAAACCACAAAGGAGTGGACCAAAAGAAGTGAACCATTGAAGAGGAACAAACAAGGTATGTATATGTACTGGTTACACTCTACCTCTCTTTATCGTTTCTATCTATACGTCATGTTATCAGTGCTTTTTTGGAAAGCTCGACATAAATATGATTTTACCCGAGATAGCTTCCCTTGTTAAATGCTAGGTCATTAATTCTACAATTGTAGATTGGGCCAAAATCCTATCGATAATCTCACCATCGTCTATTCTTCAATACCCGGTCTAAACGAAATGTTTCCCAGCTGAGTTTATCCGCCTTTTTATTTGTCTGCTATGTTATGGACACCATCTGCTATGTCTCTAAATTCCCCTATAATGGGCTGGAAATGGACTATCCAAGACCCTTTGCCCATTCATGTGTACCATAAAGAAAGCGTGGGAATCTAAATTTGTTCCCCCATTTTTACCAAATTTGTCATGGAATCATGCTCGCTATTGTACGTAATGTTGTATAACAAGGATGTCCCAAGGTTATCCTCAGAAACAGCAGGTTGATATTCTCCCCCATCGCGAGATGGTTTGGAGAAGAATTGTTCACCTATATTAGGGTTTTTTTTGAAGTTATGCTTCTCCCCATGTGTTACCCCTATATGTCCTGATAGACTTGTAGCTCAAAGGGAAATTGCTTATCGGACACTGTGGCCAGGGGAGGGCATAACAAAAGATTTAAAAGAGAAGAAAAAAGGGCATTTGGCCACAATTTCTCGTAAAATGTGGAACATTTACATCGTTTGATATTGGTCATGCATTTCAAGAGATAGGAAACATTACATGCTCTACGAGCTTGTTCAAATTCTCAAGAAGGTTATATGACCAAAAATGATATTGTTAAGAATTTTTACCAATGCGATCAAAGTAAAGGAATTTGTCGCAGCCGGATCTTTTTGATGATATGTTTCAAGCAAGAAATTCATTCAAAGAAGTTTTTGAATTACATGCAGAGCACGACTATCCCCCACCGGACTTCGTGAATTCAAACTTTACAGAGAAAGGAGACTAATTCCTAGTTCCTTTGGATAATCTATGCTTAGAGCACTGCAAGGAGACAAACTCCTAGTGTTAGTCTTAACGGTAGTTCAAGTACAAGTAAATCCAAATCAAAATCTGACAGAGATTCGAACTCTCCAATAAATATAAAGAAAAGAGGAAGATAAAATGGAAGAATCCATTAAAGATTCTGCACAATCAAAATGAACTTGCTCAACGAAAAAATTTTTGACTCCTCAACAGATAATTCCTCCTCCAACCAATATGCAATAGAATGACCCGATCACCATTGAGTTAGATAAAGAATGGGAGACCTTTAATCAATTGATTAATATAGAAGGATGAAGAATGTACGAGACCCACCGTCCAAACAACCAAAGTTTTGAACGTACAGGAACAAAGCAAAGAGCCGCAGTATGAGAGCACATACCAATCACACCCTCCTCTCGAAATCGTACTGCTAATGTAGAGGACATCCTCCTCCTGGATGTATTTTATAGCCCAAAATACAAAGCAGAGTAGTTAAAAGACAAAGGAAAAAGAGAAAAAATAGAAAGTGCAATTGCTACTCGAACTCAACAAGTGAGAGCGTTTTATGGAAAGATCCCTGCACATAGAGCCTACTCAGTAATCTCACTAAGTTATCTCAAATAACAGACGTGTATGCTTCGCAACCATTGATAAACGCAGTTGAGATATAGCTTTTGTTGGATGAAAAAGAAGAACATGGGTAAAGGCTCTCGCAACAAACAATTGCAACAGTGCAGACAATAAGGAAGCACAATTAAAACTTGAAGAGTTGCAACAACAACTTCAAGAAATTCAAGAAAGCAGACATAAGGAGGATCCTAAGCTTCCCGAATTCATTTGAAACCATCTCTTTGAACAATCAACTACACTCAACAAGAAGAAGTTTTTTCACAAAAAGATATTGCAATGGAATTCTTTATGCCAGGGGGAAAGTGATAAAATCAGCGAGGTCATGTCGTAGATTTACGAAATGATTATGATTTGATTAATGAAAAGATCAATGATTATCTAACATGGCAAAAAGACAGAAGAAGGCGAGAAAAGTCAGGTGCACCCATCATTAACGAGAATAAAAAAGAAATGACTGTTTAATAATTGGGATGCACAAATGAGCAAAGCGAAAAGAGCGACGGAGGAGGCATCTCGACAGCAAACACTCTCACCGATTGTGTAAATGACAATTTACACAAATCTAACTAGATTTACAGAAACTGCCCTAGGTTATCTCCCACATGTGCAAATCAATTTGCAAGCGTAATGGAGGCAAAGGCGAGAAGAAAGAGCAAAATCCATCCAAGCACCGAGCAAGATTGAATTGGGACTCATACTTGGATGTACTTGGTGAAGCCACACAGATCGACACACCACACTCAATTGTATCATCAATGCTACGTAGAAGATTTCTCCTACGCTTGCAGACTACATTTTTCAGATAGACCCCGATTTCGAAGTCTGGTAACAGCACCTTCTCAAAACTATGCTAGATGCCAGCAAGAGCAAAGATCAAGTTCATAGTTAGATAGATTTAGTTTTAATTTCACCGTATTTTTAGCCTAGGAAAAGGGACGATTCATTAAACCGAATCCTTAATTTTTGTAATAAACTATTTTTAGAGTTAGTTAAGTAGTATTTAAACCCACTCTCATGCATTTAGAGAGGGGTCCCGGATCTTAATATTTTTGGACTTGGAGATTGCATTTACGTACTCCATTGTCTTATATATTTTTTTGAAAAGGATCACATCACGAGTGATTTTTTATGCGAAATTATCTTTGAAGTGTTGCATTTATGTACCTTTGAAATTCGATTTTGCATTTTAATTGCTCGGATAGAGTATCGCAGTTGCATTTGGAAATCATCAAGATGAGCAAGGTATTTCTATCACTGTTTGTCGTTGATTTCTTTTGTTCTAAATGATACTCCTCTTTAAGTTGCTATCATTTATATGTATTTGTTTTCTAGCAACTTTCCTTTTATATATCATTTACGAGTATAATTGAAATGTTATTTTTCATAATTACATGTAAATGGTATACAATGATGAATGCAATATGCTAATATAACTCGTTTAATTTCTTAAAGCAAGAGTTATCTTTATTTGTTTCCCACATTTCAATTTGATTAATAATACATTTTCATGGTTATTGTTGGATTGAAACAATCTTAAGTTGTATTCACATGTTATTACCCGGGTTAGTATTAGGATTTCATTATCAGGTATTTAGCTTAAAATAGATAGTTTTATTTCAGTTAGTTTAGTCCCGTTTCCACCCATCCAATCCAATCCACTTAGTTACAAAGAACTGGGGTCCCTTTAAATCCGATCTGAGCCACCATACCAAATGGAATAGGAGCTAGTCCTAAGGTCCCGACTAGGGTAGTTATCCCCGATGTTTGAAGCGAGAGATTTTCTAGGCTTCACGAAACTTATTCGACATTGGTGGACAATACGAGAAGATAATAAATAATATCATTTATTAGGCGCGACAAATCAGATAAATCCAAAGTTGCTATGAATGGTAGCGACGGTTGGGGGTCCTACGAGAAAAGTGATATCCTTGTGGAAATATGCAAGTACTCGGGAGGAGGATATCCAGGGATATCCTAGAATAGCGTGCATTTGGGATTGGAATGCCTCCCGGGATAACTGATTAGGCGGACCATATTGAGGTTAGAGTTAAGTATCCCCGTGCATGTAACTGAGTACGGTTGATGTCGGTATACTAGATTACTGTGCTACGGAGTCCATATTGATATTTCCCCTTGATGTGGTTGATAAACAAAATGAGGTTGGCTTGTTACAATTATACTCTGTACCAAGTTGTCCCGTGTATCTGAATAGTAGTCTGAGCGTTGGTCCAGGGTGCTTGTGTAGTCACTAGAGGGATTTGTTGTGATACTTGAGGGGCTGCGAAATTCCGAGGGATACGTGTGGTAGGTTAAACGAGTTGGTGCACGGCTAGTTTGAGGTGGAGTTCTGGTGTGTACTCGAACCAGGCTCACCGAACAATACTAGGTGCAAATACTTGTGGTATAACTTGAAGCATAGGTTGGACGAGGTTGTTGGATTTGACTATAACTAATTGGTTGAATAGGGTTGATTATAAAGGTACTTGTACATTAGGTTGCAAATTCTGTTGAGTTGGTGTTGAGATTCCACACCGTGTTTACTCGAGATATGGAGCTCCCATTGAAGGTTGCCCTACGTAAAACAAACTATAACCGATGTTGATAATTTGGAACGTATGTTTGATAGTTGGCTAGATAATTCCCACTAAAAGATTAGCCTCCCGAAATAATTGCTATTCCTGGTAGAAATGCGGCCCTAAAGGAGGTTGTTGTCCTTGGAAAGAGCTGTTGCCCTTACATGGCATAGGAGTGCTGTCCTTGAAGAGGTTGTGGACCTTGAATAGAGTAATGCCCTTGAGGGAGTTGATATTGTGCTCCTTGAGGGTATGTACTCCGCTTGAGGTATGTCTTTGTCCCTATGAGGATTTGCCCCGGTAAATTATTACCTTGGGGATGCGGAGTGGTAAGTTACTACTTTGGAAATTCATGGTGGAGTATTCCACGACCATCATGTAAACTTGTTCGCATTCAAATTTTTGGTAGGTGATTCACTTGGACAGTGGTTGTATAAGATTTTCAAGAGAAGGAGCTGCTCTAAGAAAGTACCAAGAAACAGCTATTACTGGGAGGAGCAGACGGACCACCATAAAAATATGATTGGAGATGCATAAAACATGGATGACTCACTAGACATGTTGAATGAAGGTGTAGTACCCCTTAGTATGGCATAAAAAGGAATTGAGGGTGGAAAATAATTTGAACCCGGTGTGTTAGAAATCATTAGCGAGAATACCAAGGATATTCTTTGAAAGGGCTATAATATTAATCGAGTCACTTGGCCTAAGATCAAGATTCTTTGATGTAAAGGAAGAATAACTTCTTCTTTTGTGCTGAGTAATTTCTTCAATGCTAATGAGGTCAAGAGGAAGGTTCCTAGGTGATCTTGAGAAACTTCACTCTCAGGTGAATGAGGATGACAGGTGTTGGGTGATGAACTCTAAAGTAGGCTCAAATGGGCGGTTAGGTTTATTTGTTTTAGAAATTTCAAGCTCAGAGTGGTGATAATTACTAGTTGTAGAAGCAAGTTCAACTAGTTCGAGAAATTGATATTTTCCTTTGAGAAATTTCTGATATTTGAGGTTGATCTGCTGTATTAGGATGTATAATTACTAATGTTTCTTCATTATTAGAGTTGATCGATTTGATAGTTTGTCCTTTCTACCGATTTAAGCTTTTCTAAGCGGCTTAGTGTACTCAGGTTTCCTACATTCTATTCGTGATTGTCTAGGTAATTCGAAAACACGATTAAAAAGAACGCTTTTACGAAATCAAAGAAAATTTCAGCAAGGGAATATCCTAAAGTCTCTAAGGAAACAATAAAATTGATCACATGCATAAAAATTATAATAGAGTAATCCACACAAATAGTAGATTCCCACACTAAAAACACTAGTTGGTGATGAAATCCGATATGCGTGGGAATTCTAATGTGGAAATGGTGGTTGGAATAGTTACCAGGCAACCTACTTAATAAACGATCACGGTGCAAGTCTACTCCACTTATTCCATCTCAAAGTGAAGAGCTTCTCTGAGAATTCAAGTGAGTCTAGTCAACTTATCTGCTCTAAAGTCACGTTAGGACCTTCCCTCTGATCACCTTGGGAAAAATCCTCAAGTTTATAGTCACTAAGGTCCTGCATGGGAACAAATATACCGGGAAAAGCAGGTCCTACGATCGATATGCATGCAAGGCGATAGCAGCTCCAATCCCCTTGAGATCTCATGATATAATCCAAGGTTTACCAACCAAGTGACCTGGGCTCCTCGACAATGGTCTACTCAAGGTTTACCATTTTAATACGTGCACATCTGTTATGTCTTTTCCAATGGGGATGGGTGAGGATTACCTCGATTAGTTTACGACATGATCTCGTGCTTGAATCTTTTAAGAAGAGTTTCCCCGAGCAAAAAGTGCTACAATTGGATTTTACCATGCAATGTGTGCTACTTGTTTGTTTGAGCGTCTTAGATGTTAATTACAACTTGTTCCAAGACACTAACCTAAGATATATGTTATTTGAAAAGAGGCCTAGAAAATGTAAAATATCTAGATTAATTTTATTAAAAGCGTTGTTTTTTTTAATTTTGTTTTGTTGAAGACGAAGGAATGGAAATGAAACTTCAATGATGTTTGTGATCCGACTAAAAAAATACACCAAATGCATCTAAATGGGGTACAACTCTTTTCTTTCAATGAATCTTATTTAGGGAAAGATTAAGAGATTTAACAATTTTCACAAAGCACCAATTCTTTCATTTCATAAACCAAATCTTTGAAAAGAAGAGGAAGCGATTTCTTTGAGAAATCAATTTTACAAAAATGATATATTATCGTTAAGAAATGAAATTTCTTTATCTATCGGATCGAAACTACAAATCATTTAACAAACTATTTCCAAAAAATAAAACAATATCTAAAACTCCTAAAAACATAAATTTTTAAAATCAAAGAAAGAGTCTAATTTAAGTCTATACAAGAAATTTTAGGACGTTTTCTCTAGTTTGTGAAATCAAACCAAGAAAAATTTCTACTTATCAGTAGTAAACATCCAAAAATGGTTTGGTGCAGAAAGTAGGCCTTAGCAAGCAAAAGCTCTTCCAAATTTTTAAATGAAAATAAAGTAATTTTTTCATAAAAAGCGAGGTTGCAATAGGTTTAATGGCTTTCGAGAAAAGAGAACAGCATACAATAAGTTAAGGTAAATGAAGGTATCTTATATGGAGCATCAAGAAAGTAGAACTAAGCAGCTTACTCATGCTTTATGAAAATTGGATGATAAAACACACAAACACAAAAGTTAGCGAAAAATTCACACATAAGGTTGTGACTTAAAAGAATAGGACTAGGAGCAATAAAATCGATAATCTAGTTCTAAAGAAATTCTTATTTTTTTTTCAAAAAATTTTCCATGGAGTCTGCCGGAGTTCTAATGAAGAGCAATGACGGTCTTTTCTTTGTTTTGAACTAAAAACTACCCGGAGGAGCTACCTTGTTTTTTAAGTAAAGCTGCCGAAGCAAGGAAAAGAATGCGAGAGAAAAAATAAATATTCGACTTATTTTCATGGATTCTTAAAATTTATCTGGCAATCTCGTGGGATAATCGAATTAGAAAACTCTTAAAATTAAAAACTAAAAAATAAAAAAGGAAAAACTAAGTTCTATTCCTAAGCCCAGGTCACCATTTTGTTATGCAGTTGGCTCCTCATTACCGGACTGAGAAGCGATATCCCTAGTATTCTATGAATATCTAAAAACAAACATCCATTTGTAAATTGTTTTCTCTAGATTATTTAACTTAGTTGGAAATTATTATAAACAAAGAAAAGGGACATGCCCCTACCTTGAAATCAGCAGTTCGGTCTGAGTCTTTTATCTAGTCGCTCCCAAAAAACTTCTTCGATAGGCTAGGCTGCCAATCAAAAATAGACAAAATAATTAAAAACGCCTACAACATATAATAATTGAAGCAGTTAATCTAACTTAGTTATCAAGGACTCTAAGTATTAGATTATTCAAATAAACACAAGAAAAAACTCAATGAGAAAAAGGAGATCCATATGCATTATCTTGAATGAAAAATGCTTACCACTTTGATGCCTTGATGTCGCAGAAGTTTCTCCGGGGTCTGAGCAATCCTTCCTCCTTCGATTTGATAGAGACTTCCTCTTTGAACCGGTATGGAGTTGTGGACATAAGGGTGTATGACATTCCTGTTACCAATAATGACTAGTGTAGAGAATATGCTCTCTTGAGAATCTCTTCAACCTTCTGCTGTGTATGTCTCACCATCTAAGCCACCCTTGTTGAAACATGAGATCAATTTATAGGGGAAATGGAGGTAGTTTAAGTTCCATGAAAGAAGGGGGATGATTCATCTCATGAGAGAGGGATTTGGCTCATATACCAAGGGATAAGCTCCATGAGTGGAGGATAAAGCTCCATGGTGGAGGGATAAAGATCGGCGATCGTGCCTCTAGAAGCTTCCGGTTGGGAGAGTGAGCTAGTTGGGCTTAGACTTACTTTTTCCTTTATTTGACATTTCCCCCGAGGGTCCACGGGTTTTATAAGCGAATGTGCACGGGAGGCGCCACGGAGCTATAGAAAAAGTATTTTACGGACCCCGTAGGAAAGGGCTAGGAAAAGTGCAGAGTTAGACTTTTAAGGGTTTTAATGAGATTTTCTCAATTCAAGACTTGGTTTAGGAAAATTAGGGTTTTTTCCTTCTCCGGGAGCCTGAATATAGGTAGTGATGAACCTATAGACGGTGAATGTCATGGTGAAAAAAATAACATGTAACGAGGTTGGGTTGAGAATACGCTGAAAAAAGTTGTAATTCATGTTTTTATTTATTACAGATGATGACAAGAATACAACATAATCCATATCATGAGATTGTGAAAATGAACCAAGAAGAAAAATACCAGAAAAATCAAGCACATAAGAGGAGGTCAAACAAAAGGGCAATAAATTAAATATTAGATATTTGCCTCATATTGAACCTGCGATGAATGAATATACAGATCCTTGAAAATCTGAAGGAGCATTTCATTTTTAGTTTATATTCGATATTTTTAGGATATAGATACCTTTTACAAAAAATCTTGTTTTTACAAATAACCTAGTAAGTAGCTATTATTTTGATTTTTATATATCGAGAAGAAGAAGTTTACTTTTAGTTCTATTCTCACAAGTATGACACTAAAGATGGCATTAAATTTAATGTAACCTCTATGATGATGAGTTTTTTTCCAGGTGTGAGATAACTTCCGGTTGGTTATCCACTCCTATATTTTAGTAGATATGCATCTGGGAGTGCTCCTATTTCGATTTGTTGGATTCCACATTTTTTGGAGACAATTTTTGACAAGCTACGAGGGCACTCAACCACATTTACTCAGCCCAAATTTAGCTCCATGATGCCATACTCTATATTATTTCTATTTTCAGCTTCTTTAATGTTTTAGATGAAATCTACTATACGTAGAGAGTTGTAATAAATTCCTAAAAACAATTTCCACTTTTATTGAGGCTTATGTACAAAACTCCTATTTTGTATAAATATGGTGTAATGAAAAAGACAACAGGGGTTCGTTGACCGTATTTTTCGTAGCATACTATGTTATAATTTAAATATATAATATATCGAAGCACTCTTGAGGACTTATGAATGCTTGATGTGTGTATTGTCTACTTATCTCATGTATTTCCATATTCGAATTCTTCGCTCCCGTACCGTGACATTAACATTATTTCATGTTTTTGTTAGTCTCATGATATATCTATGCATAATTATCTAATTTTATCAACATTTTGCTTGGAACATTTCTTGATAACATGCATGGTAGCTTATCCATGAGAATTCCTTGTGATTTAAGCATTTGGATGTACAAAGAAATTTTTTTAAGCTTCCTTGTAAAATCTTTTCTTTGTTGATGCATTAGAAATCCGGATCTTGTGTTACTTCTTCATCCAAACAAAGGAATTCTATCCCATAGACCCATTTTCTCTTTGCATATTCTCCTAGCCAATAGATTACAAATTTAATTTCTTGCTACCACATCAAGCCCTAGTACCCTCATATGTGTGAAAGAGAGTTATCTCGTTGAAAACCTCAATGAATGTCGATTCAACCACCTTCCAATAATCCAATCCAAATCATAGAATAGCACTTGAGCTTAAGATGTGTCTCGGGTCGTGCATTTTTCACAATCCAAGTGCTTATTCCACCACTAACAATATGCACACACTCTACCGTGTTATTGAGCATGTAATTTTAGGAAGATGTGGTTATAAGTTGTGATTCCCTAATATAAGTTAAGGATCAAGCTCTGTAGTAACAAACATAATTGCATGTATGTTGTATTCGAAGTAACCCATAACAAGATGTTAAAATAAAATTCCATGTTGTTACAAAGATAGACACCTCAGAATCGATATTACGACCCTCGGCTCCAAAAATGGTATGATATTGAGCAAACAATAAAAAGTCCTTCAAGTGACAGAGGCCATGAAGTGTTTCATGACAACAATGAAGAATATTTATGGTTTAGATTAAGAAGAAGTACCCATTGTCTAAAATCAATTTGTGCTTCTTCTTTTTTCATGGATAATGTGAATTTGGCACAATTGAGGCTTTATGTGATGGGAATTGTGGCGAATATCCAATAGGTTGGTGGAAAATTCATGGTGTACTCTTCTCGGGGTGTTGCAAGGATTTTATATACAATTTCTCACACAATTATCCAGTCTCATCCCCCAAGAAAAGAGTTGAGTACTTATCATTTAATGAAGAGGAACAATTGGGATCTCCATACAATATTATTTATATTCATAATATTCCGTCATCCCTCTTGCTTAGGAAAACAATGGGTAAAAGAAAGATACTTCAAAAATAGGACCAATGGAAGTTCCACACAATACCGCAATTTTATAATCATGCACATATAGGTACGTTGTGATCAATCCAAGCATAGTTTGGGAATCATAGTTAATTAGGCACTAAGCACTATGTAATCCTCGAGAGCCAGTATTGGGACAAAATCAAGAATTCTCCTCCCAAACCATTGAAATGTTGCCAACCCGCAACCGTCACCCCCTATATTGTGTAATTTGTCTCATTTCCTAGATCGTTAGGGATTCCGTAGGTATAATCTAACCTTCACCATATCTAAGATAAGGTATTTAGTTATAAAATGGGGGTAGGGTTCAGAGAATCTTCCTCCACCCCGCAACCCACATATGTGACTCCGGAGATATTTATCTCCACCCAATAGTCGGGTAAGGGATTCCAGTGGAGCAATGTCTCCACCTTTGATGAAAAAGAGACTCAAGACATCAACATCTCCACCCTTTAGACAACATGGATTCCATAGTGTTGTATCCACCATAAATATGCTCAAGGTTTCTAGAGACCCATACCCACCCTATGTACCAAGTTAGAACGATATGGGATTATCCAACTTCTTATCAATAACTCTAATGTCACCACAACATTTAATTTCAACCCATAAACCCATGTGGTTTATTCGGGAAGGTTTCCAGAGGAGGATAATTGCCATTCCCTCGAATCTAGTCACAAGCTTGGTGCCCAAAACAATGTTCAAATAAAAAACTCAATCAACAAATCAAATATAATTATATTAAAATTAATATCAAAATAAAATGTCTCATCGATTAAGTTAATTAACTAAGAGAAATCCTCTCTACAAGAAATTTTTTCATCAAAATCATTACACAAAAATTCCAATTCAAAATTCTAAACATCGATCCAATGTATCCCCTTTATTCGGGGCTCCGTTGAGCTAAAACTATATCCAATTGTCTAAAACTAACATACAACCACCTATTTCCTCAATGTATAAATCAAGAAATACCAATTAGGGTTTATGTTCATTAACCACACATATAATTTTCTATGGATATTTAGAGGAGCTTTCTTCACAAGAGATACATACTATCGTTATCCATGGGTGTTGTTGGCATACATTATTCTGAAAATGAATCCAAATGTGAAGATGTTGGTGTAACCAAATCATATGATTTAACATAAGAGAACTTCCTAAGATGACCAAATTACCATGTGTCTCATTGAGGGGGAAATTTCTAAACTTTGTAAGAGTGATGGTTGAAGGAAAATGTCGTTTAGCAACATGAATATTGTTATGCAAATGCAAGCCAATTATTTTAGGAAATTTGTCAAATAATTTTCACTCAACACTCAACAACATAAGGGTTGGTGAATATCGAGTCATAATTTGGAGGGATTGTGATTTTTAGACACATTAGTCCTTGATGCGATGAGTTGATGAGAAACACATACAAATATATAGTAAGAAAACTCCGATAAAACACAATAAACTTATCACAATGTCTTTGCAAAGAAAACGATAGCAAGGGCCCGAGACTATAAGATTTCCTAAGGCTTCTAATACTAAATTGTCACGATGTAGACTCCCTTCTCGTCGTTGTCTCAAAAATGCTAGGGTCGCCACTCTCGTTTGGCCGATGTTTCAATCTCACCCTTAGCTACTAAATTGTTTCCCTTTTATTTCTTCCCCGCGTTTCCTAAAATATTATTTTTTCTCCTTTGTCGTGCTCTCCCTATTTCTCCCTTATTCCCACCATCTCCTCCTCATCCTCAACTCTGCCTTTATAGTGTTTCCCCGCACCTACGCTAGTTAGGCATGTACCCTATCTCCTTGATTTTTTTTTGCCATTTGGCACCCTTAGTCTTCCTTGTGTTTTCACTATTCGTCACCTCTGGGTCCTCATTATAGAATCTTATAGAGTGCTACTTCTCCATGTGCTCTAAATTCTGCCAAATAAAAAATATTCCCATTTCTCAATTCCTACTTCTCTTGAAGTCTCTTCTTCAATTTTTCTCCTCTCAACCCTTAACCATGTGCGATTCACTTCTAAAATATCCGTTAGCCCTAGATTCACAAGAATGTGATTCTTCTTACATGGTATTAAGAAGAAGGAATAATAATAAGGAATAGTTATTGTTTTTAATGCCTATATCACCCCATGGAATTTATGGTCATTTTAAGAGTTAAGTTGGGCCAACAAACTTAACTAAGTACAAAGTAGGAAAAAATCAATGTTTATATCCCGTATTTCCTTGTTTTATATACTTTCGTGTGAGCCAATTTTTTTATTTATTAGTCATACTCCCTCTTACTTACTTAATTTTGGGTAAGGACATTTAATTGACAGTGTAGGGGTGTTGTAATAAGCATAAGGATGATAAATTTGTTACCGTTGCTTGGCCATATTTTTATCATTTCTACACTATGAGAGGCCACTTGATATTTGAAGGAGGAGAGCTATATGCTTATGAATCTATTTACTAAGTTCACTATATCTTTGAGCCCCACAAACCTCACACATGGGCCAGTTGAAATGGAAACATTTTGTTGCCATTTTCACCCAAAAAGACAAAAACGTATACAAAAGGGTCAAGGACCCCTAGATGGAGGAGGGAAAGGAGAAGGCAAAGCCCTGCTGGGAATATGGGAGGACCCAAATCTAGCACACACTACCTATAAATGGTGTTGAGCACAATACAAGTTGATGCATGGGTATCTTGCCTCCAAGAAAATATACCTTTAATCGGGCATAATGGGTCTTTTCTTACTAAGGGAGTTGGTTTCCCAAATGAGAGTTATAGGTTAATTATCTCATTTCCATGTTTTGAAGAAGTTTGAAAATTATTTATACAAAATTAAGATTGTAAACATACTTGATAATATTTGAATAAGTTAGATAAGATGTAGGATAAATAGCTTGAGAGGATTTTGTGGAGAACATTATGGATATGAACTAATTCTACTGGATTATTTTTACAAATTATATGTATTTAAGTCTAAAAACATCACAATGTGTGACAAGAATAGAGTTAAGTAAATCTAGTATGGCCAACCGGCATTAAGTCTTTGTAAAATCTTGTATCACAGTATGGATGTTTAGAAGAAAAAGTAATTTCATTATGAATGAGAGGACCATGTAAATCTATGTTGAATTTGATTTCAAATTAATTGTTACAGTAGTTACATGAATCTTTAGGAGCAATGAAAATTTTAATGTTGAGACAAGAGGAAGATATATTGGATCAAGACGTTGAAATCCATCCGTGGATTATGTGTATGTCCTGCTATTTATGTCTAAAACTTGAATATTTTCTTCTAATAATCTTGATTTTTATACATCTATTGCGTAATATTAGGATTTATGTATGCATGAGTTGTTAGATGTTATGAAACTAACCCAAAAAATAGAAGAAAAGAGAGATCAATGACTTAAAAATCAGCCACTTCGGGGAGGGGGAAAACCTCCTTTACATTACATAAATGAACAATTCTTGGATGACACAAATGACAAAAGCTCCTTTGTATATATAGGAGTCCATGGGGTCAAAATATAATCCTATCCGACTTAACAATAATAATGTAAGGTCACAACAATAACAAAGTGGGCTATTATGGGGCACAATAATAAAAATATGGGGACTACACATGTACAAAAATAAGAATAAGGGCATACACTAACAAAAATAAGGGACTACACTAGCAATATAGAGCCCTAACATGCCCCTCTCCGTCAAAAAGGTGTTTGCCCCCAACGCTTGAGTAGTTCCCCCGGGATGCTTTTGTACATTAGAAAAATTTTGAGGTCTAAAATGGGCCTCCTAAGAAAAAATGTACAACCAAAATAAAATTTATAAGAACCAATAGGATTCAAGATGATGATGTCAACCATGGGGGATGATTCACCATTTTTGGGGTAAAAGTAAAAATATTAAAAATAATAAAATAATAAAACTACTTTTTCAACTTGTATTTTCAACAATATCCCTAAGATTTAACTCAAATTTCAAGGTGAGTAATTATTAGATGCAAAATTTAATTTCTCATTCAAGGAGTACCCATGTTGCAGTTATTTTTTATGGACCTTGCTATACGAAAATGAGAAATACATAAAAAAATGTGATTGCAATCATGTTTTCATGTATTTCTCATTTTTCGAGTAGAAGGGTCCATCGAAAGTATGAAACATGGGTACTCCTTGATGAGGAATCAAATTTTGCATCGAATGAGTGTTCCCACAATACATTTGAGTAAACCCATAGGGAGATAAGTTGAAAATACGAGGCTGAAAAAAGTAGTTTTTTCTTTTTTCCCTCTAAAATTTGATGATGTAATCTAATCTTATATTATTATTTCCACTATTATTTTATAATTTCCTTTAGAGGTCCATTTTAGATCTCAAATTCCCATAATTATAAAATTCTCATCCTCCCATATGGAATATTCAATGCATAAGTTCTTCCACTTGATGAGATACCTCAAATTGATCCATTTCAGAGGTTGCCGAGTTCTTATTTCCAGATCGCTCGTGTTCCAATATGATTTTTCCTTCCTTACAAAAGTTCTAGAAATATTATTTGAACCAAAATTTTTTCACATATAACCTTATTTAAGCATGAAACAAGGAAAATTGGTTGCATTCTTGAAGATGCGGTGGAGGAAGCTCCAATTTGTATGCTCGAGTACCAATATTTTGCAACACCTCGTAAGGACCATAATACTTTAGCGACTCTATTATCCTTCTTAGCTTGCTTAAGGGACATTTTTTGCATGGCTGTAAATCGTAAAAAGACCCGCCGCCTACATCAAAACTTTCGGCGATGATGTTGATCTCGCATTTTGTTGCATTCGATTCTTCGCTTTCAAATTTAGGTTATCCTTTAAGAGTCGGAGAACTCGTTGTTGATGCTCGATGTGATCTTCCACCGCTTGGAACCTTAAAAGTTTCTCTTAAATATGATGTGATGGATGACGGATGATATCCACAAAGTTCCATAAATTGGTTCATTTTGTTGTAGTGTTGGAAGGAATTGTTATACCAAGATTCAAATTTATGCAACCAATTTATCCATTGTGTTTTTTTATCGATACAAAGAAACAAAGATATCATTCCAAAAAAAATTTCACTATCTCGGCTTCCCATCGGATCGAGGATGATAAGATGAGCTTATGAGCTAGCTGAGTACCCAAACAAGAAAATAATTTCGTCCAAAAATTTCAGTGAAAAATGGGATTCTATCACTTACAATAATGTTTTGGTTTCCCATGTAGCTTTTGAATTATTTCATAAAATGCAAGAGTTAACCTAGGATTTCTTTAAATGATGACATAATGAAAAAAAAGTACGTATACTTGGTAAGTCTATCAGTCACTACCGATGACACTATTTTCCTTTGTACTTAGGTAAACCAAATTGATAAAATCCATTGAAACCTCTCCTACCAACATTGATTTGGAATGGATAATGGTTGTAGCAGATGTAAGGTCTTACTGTCTCAACTTTATTTTTATGGAAAACCAAACATTCGCCTAAAAACTTTAAATATCGCATTTAAGGCCATCCCAAAAATTATTTCTTCACCCTGTGGTAAGTTTTAAAAATCCTGCCCCTCCTAAGGGAGAGGTGTGCAATTCTGAAATAATATTTTGTTTTAGTTGGGAATTTCTACAAAGATATAAGCAATATTTTTACCATAAGTAATAATTTTTCCAATCCAAACGTAAGAGATGTACTGGGATCTTGTCAGCAACTTTTGAATGAGTGTCCATACTTCTTGTCATTCTTTCATTCCTCCCTTCGGTTATCTAATCAAAGTTAGATAGTATAAATGGCACAAATCAATGCTTCCACATCCTCATCCTTTCTTGAGAGTGCATATGAAACAACATTTAGCTTCCATTTTTTGTAGATGATTTAAAAGTCATAACCTAAGCATGAATAGCATGATTATGATCACACATATGGGAGTCCTTCGGGAAAGCCTAAACACCTTGGAATGACTCGTCCAAGAATTTTGAGATCTAGAGAAACAGACATTTTGATGTTGGAACTTCTAGTGAGCATAATTGTGCAATGACACCTCATTTTTCTTTCTTTAGAAGCTTTGTCATGAAATTAGAGCTATTATCTTTCCTCGGCTTCCCTACGATACCCCGTAATTCAAATTCCTTTCCTTCATAAGAAATTCAAGAAAATTTCTTGAAAATTAAAAGCTACCATCCAAAAATATTGTAACCATTGTACTCCTAGTACAACATCGCACTACCCGTTGGAATGGAAAACATTGGAATATTCAATACATATTCCCCCATGGTTAGCTTAGTATTATTATGGCACTTTCCCGCAGCAATTTATAGTTCCTCCATTTGCCACTATCACTTGTCACTCTAGCATTAAGTATAGGAAGCAATTCAATTCCTCCTTGGCTACCTTACAATGAATAAAATTATGGGTACTACCCGAATCAATAAGAACTATTACATTTTTCTTCTTGATATGTCCTTCTAACTTGAGAGTTTGGAGGAGTGTTAATTCCTTCCATTGCATTACAAGATATGGTCAGATTCATTTCTCCTTCCTCTAGGGTTGGTTCTTGGTGCATATCATCTTCTTTTGAAGTTTCTTGTTCCTTTTCCCGCCTTCACAATCGATGCAAATTAATTTATTCTCAGCACACTTATGACCTTTAGTGTATTTTCTATCACAACTATAAAGAAGCCCTTTTGCTCTTTTTTCTTCAAATTTTTGTGGTGTCAACCTTGTAGGTTGTGGAATTCTAGGAGTGAAGAACACTTACATCTTTATAGTTGTGAGCGGTAGGCTTCTGTCGCCATAATTATACTTTCATTCTTTCTTGCCAACTTGAATGTCTTCCAATGTATCAGTTCCCAAGGTGAACCTCATGTTGGATGTTATCCTTTAGAGTCCCTATGAATGCATCAATCCTATTTTCCTTTGGAATATTATTTACCCTTATATTAAATTTTTGTGTCCTCAATGTGCTCCATCATTGAACCCTTTTGTTTTAGATTTATCAATTTGCTAAAGAAGGTGTTGCTATTTGTATCCTCAATGTGCTATCATTTCCCTCCGGTAGATTGACCAAGTGACTGCTGGTTTATGAGAACAAAGCCATCGATACCATACAAACTGATTTTATTCTAAATATAAAGTTTCAATGTGTACCTTTTGTGTGTTTTGTGTATTATGGAGCTCAAAGTTTTGATCCATTTGTAGTATCCAAGTTATCTGATCCTTGCCATCAAACTTCCTCATATCTATATTTGGAATATGGCTAAGTCTTCAATCGAACATTAGAGTATATGAAATCATGATTAACATTTCTTTTGTTCTCATCATGAGTTTCCTTAATACCTTTTCACCATTGTAGTTTATTTTCTTGTAGAAAATTTGCTAAAACTTCCTTCAAACCTTCCATGTCTTTCTTCAAATCTTCCATGTTTCCTTCTATACCATTCATCTTAGCTTCGTTAGTCATCATTACATTTTTTCATAGAAAATGGTGGCTAAAACAAGCCTTAGTCTCCAAGAACAAATATCATGCAAAATTTGTAGACTTTTGAAGCCTCCTTTTGTGTTGCCTTGTCCAAAAAGATTAATCTTCATTGTCAGTTCCTCGCGCTGTTGTTCCTTAGCCTACTATTCCTTAGCAAGAAGTTGTTCCCTTTCCAAAAAATCCACCAAGTAAGCTCAGCTGTCTCCCAAAGAAAATCAAGCTTCCCTAAAAAGGCTCCATTTTCATCATTTCATTCCCCCATTTTCATTTTCATACAATGACCCCATATCAATTATTTTCCTTGTAAAAATTCCCCTTTCCTCTCTCTATTTATCCTTATTTTCCTTGAAAATCCCTTAAAACCACTTAACCCTTTCTTTATCAATTTTAAAAGATCCTTTTTACTTCATCCGAAACACCAAAACCCATTAAAACACATGTTCTTTCTTTTTGCCTAAAAAGCGCCTTTTTCATAAACAAGCCTTAAGCCCCCGAGGGCTTAAACCTCAAACCCCTTCCCGTCATATGACTCAAGCCCGTGACCTGGCGCTAAAATCATAGCTGCCAGCCCTTTTTCTCCGCCTGGTTACCTTATCCCTCCATCGGACCCTACTTTCCTTGTTCTTAAGCCCCCATCCCTTTATATATTTTCCCTCGCCTTTATCACTCCACAAGATCATCCCTACTGCTGATCTTTAAAATCAACGACCACCGTGCTTCCTTTCTCCCTATCCTCCCGACGTACCCTATCCTTCACCCCGCCATAATCAAATCTCTGGCCATTGATTCATTCAATCCAACGGCTCCCGATCAAACCCGACATCCAAACCCCGTCGTGGCCTACCATCCACTATGAAAAGCACCCATCCAATCATCACTTCGCCACCGGATTCCAATTTTCTTCTCCACCGTGCACCTTTCCCATTGCGCTTTTTTCCACCGTTGATCTGCCCGCCTTGATCCAATGTACTCCTACGATCTATTTCACGTGATTCTTCCGTCCGGGTTTAACCTCCCACCCGTACGATACCATTGGTTTCGTAAGGGACAAGTGTCACAAAATGGTTGACGTTTCCTCCGGCAAAACCATTTAACGCCCGAATCGAACGCGAAAATCGCCGCGCATTTCTAAAACCGGCAAGCTATATTTCACGCTAAATATGGTTTTTAAACTCGGATTTTCACGGTATTTCTCCATAGAAACTCCTCACTGCATTTCATCTCCCTCTCGCATATGCTCCTCCACCTCCGCCTGTACTCGCATGCAGCTTTTCCAACCCCGCAGGGTTTTATGACGTGTTTTATCTGCTGCGGTGTTTGATGGCAGCTTTTGAGGCCGAAAGCTCCCCTATAGTCCCTAAGGGGATAGGGTCGAAGATCATAATCCCCGAAGCTTAAAAAATTCGAATAGAAGCTTCTAGGGTTAATTCCATGGTTTTATTTCCGTGCTTTATGAGCATTGGTTATCCATAGAAGCCTCCAACGCACCGAAAAACCTTTTGTCCACAATGAGCATAAGGAAAAGATAGTAAAGGTTAAATATAAAAGGATTAAAGCACAAGATTAAGGATTAAAGGTTTAATCCTATAGTTTTAATGTTAAAACAAAGTTTAAAGGTGAATACGTACTAAATAGAAAAGATTAAAGCTCAAGATATTTATAAAGTCCCAAAAGCAATATCACGTGGCCTAATCAGAGTTTAAAAAATGATAAACTATGATAGATCAACAAGGAGGAAGGCTTTTAAATTCCAAATCATTAAAGCAATTACTCCTCCAAAGATTATAAATGCCACCTACAGGTCTATCTCCTCAAAAGAATACACATTGAATGCACAAAATGAGAGATACATTTTCCAAGAGACAAAATGGACTAATTGCCAAAATTCTACCAAAAGCCCCCAAAGTCAACAAAAGTGACCGAAGTTGATGAAATTTAATGAAATAATCAATTGCGAGTTAAAACATTTGAAAACTTCTCCATTTGGCCCCCTTCAAAGGCCGAGAAGCACTTACTCAGACACTGAAATCGTACAGACCTTCTTCACTCCACCTCCTCCTCATTATTTTATAAATACTTTTTTAGAAGATAGTATTATGGTTGGGATTTTAATACTTGTTGAATGTAAATAGTTGTTGAAGCATGCTATAGCTCAAGTAGGGAATTGAAGAAACATAAGTTGAGATGGTGAAGTTTGGAAGTCAGAAAGACCCACCGGACTTGAAGATTGTAATCTGTTTGAACATCAAATACAATAGCCGATTTATGGGATCCCGGTCTATGTCAATGGTGATGTTATTCTCACTATAATTGTTATTTTTTTCACACCGTCCATTGTCTCGATAAAGAACAAGAAATATAGATTAGGAATTACTTCTAAAGTACCCTAAATATCACCGATAAATATTTATCCTTTATGTTTTCTCGTTGGTTATTTATTTAAGGATAATCCAATAGAGTATAACTAACAAGTGTTGGTAAGCCTATGTTTTGTGTACACCTTGAGATATTTATTTGAATGTTTTTGAAAAGTCTACTAATTAAAGTTGAGCTAGAGAAGTTTATGGTTAGCCCCGTCCTCTAGTTTACTCCCCTCCAACAGCTTGATTTGAAAAGTTCCCTCCGAATATGCCGAAAGTAGGCTAGGTTAAAAGTCCTTACTTGATCTTAGGCTATTTCTTGTTTTATGTTAAATATTTTCCTTTGAGAGTATGCTGAAAGTAGGCTAGGTTAAAAGTCCTTACTTGATCTTAAGCTGCCCTTTTTTTTTCACATGTTTGTTTCTTTCATAACACTTTAATGTTTCATCCCACAAAACCAACTTAAAGAGATCCTTTGACAGATGACTTGCCCCATGGACCACTCTTGAAACTTATTGTGCAATTAAATCCTTTTGTGACTCCATAGCCCAATGGATTGATGTTGTTCCTTACTTATCCTATCACCCGAACCATCTCCGTCGCCTTATTCACACCTTCACCTCAAATAGACTTCCTTCATTTTCATGATATCCTACCCAACAAAAAATAAACAAACCCTTTGTTCTTCATAACTAGCTTAATATCATATCATAAATCATAAAGAAATATCTTTGAAAGCACACATATAGAGAGATCCCTCTCAATCTAGGATGGCTAGATCCTTAGATTCCAAATTGGTTTTGATGTAGGCTTTGAAAGATTTGTATTTTCCAATCTTGCAAACTATGGAGGCCTAACATAGTGGCGACTCCACTCTGGGAAATTCTATTGAGTAATAGATAAATTCATAACTCAACTAACCCCTATTTCTAAATGAAACAAGTGTCACCAAGAATGGTTATTATTTATTGTTGATGGTGAACAACAACGAAACCTTGAAAACAAGTAAAAATCCTTCACTCGGCGACTCCACAAATCCCAAAAGACCAAATGTCTCCACCGGGTAGAAGACTCGACCAAGGACAAGATACGCGTTGACCTCTTTTCTGATTTACAAACATGGATTCAAATATAGACCCGTAGGAAAAGGCATGGGCCAAGATGGAAAAATGTTGTACATGTTTGGAGATAATGGATAAGTATGAGACTAATTTAAATATTGATGATCTAGAGCAGCCCATGCCTTTCCTGCATCAAGAAAACTCAACCCCTACAAGACCTAGACTATGAGCAAGATATGTATGATGATCAAGACTTTATAGAAGAGTGAGCAAGGTTACAAAGAAAACAATGAAGAAGGTCAAGAAACTCTTGATTGCTTCCGTATATATCGTACTCAAGCCGTTAAGAGAATCCTACGACCAAATTGCAAATACTAATAGTGAGCAAGGTTTTCGAGGAAACAAGAAGCCACTTAGAAAACAAAGAACATGAAATAGAAGAAAAATCAACACATATAGGGACTCTCTCTATGTTATAACTCATTTCAGATTTTAAGAGAAGACTAGCATCCCGATAATATAGAAGAAATAACTCATGAACCTTGTATTCACACCGAGTATCATTATAATCATGAGGATTTGTTTGAAACAAAAGTAGATCGTGAAACAATAGAAAATCCTCAAGGTTTCCCCGCAAGCACAAGTGAAGATTCCGAGGAGGTTCAAGAAGACATCCAAAATTTCAAAGCCAATTAACACAAGAGAAAGAGGACTCGTTGTTCTCCTATTCATGCCGAAAAAGAAATTCCCCTTTGGACAGAAGAAAAAATTGATCAAATATTAAACAAATGTAGCTGCTTCCGAAGTCTTTTATAAAACAAACACTTCTCGCTCATCTACCTACTAAATTGTTGTCTTGAATCATAAAAATGAACTTGTAGATCAGCTTAAAGAAAAACAAATGTATAACTCCAATATGCTTGATTGGTGAGATTGTTTATACTAATGATTGTTCAAATTTTGATAAGTCTCGATGATGATGATGAGCTTCAAATAGAAATCGATCATGCAGTGAAACCAAAAGTTGATTGGTGTTATGAAATTCACTATCATCAGCTCCGATAACAACAATCACCAATCCAATCCATCGAAACAACTTTTACATAATTCTGAAATCAACATTCTTTCTTCTCAAAGGTCGAGGAGGAAAACCATGAAGAATTTCTTGAGCATGATGAATATAAAGAACTCCTTCTCCAAAGGGTTGAGGTACTCGTCGTACACTTCGCTCAAGAATATGATGATCTCTTTCCATAGAGTATACCATCAATCGCAGCATACCAAGACTACAAGAGGATAGCACCGCCAAATATGATGAGTCCTCTAGTTCGTATAATATTGAAGATGAGGAAGATTTTCTTTCAAAAGAATATTTTTCTTGATCCAATGGAGGAAAAAAGTAATCTTGGTTGAAAAATATCTTTCAAATACTCACAACCAGGTATTATTTCAAGATCCCTATGCATATTTTTTGAAAACATTTGAAGAGGGGAATAAAGATTGTTAGCAGCGCTTATTGTCAAGTACAAGGAAAATTTTAGCACCGCTACTAAAAGACAAGTGAGAAGGAGTGGCCCTTCGTTTATCTAGCCTACTCAAAGGGATGAACAAAGACCGTACGGGAACCATCCCTCGATAGATCGGATGTATTGGAAAAGAGAGTTTGTCAATTAAAACATGTAAATATTCCGCAGGTAGTGATTAGGTTAGATAGGAAAGCAATAAAGCTCAGCCTTTGGAGCAGTTAGTTAGTTTTTTTTTTTTCTTTGAAAGAAAAAAGAGAAGATGTAAAAACAATAGAAAAGAGAAAAGGGGGTAGATATAAGAAAAGAAAGGTACAACCCCATACCAAAAAGAAAAGAAAATTGAAAGTGTGCAAGCTTAAATGCAACTACCAAAAACAACACTGCTATTTAGTCGTACAACCTAATCATGACTAAACAGATTTCAATTTACTGCTGATAGGTTAGTGAAGAAGATTTTCCAAATTGTTTAATCTTGGCTTATCAATATATTAATAGATTGGGATAGAAAGAGTGGCTCTAATCAGATCAAAATCCGAGCCAAAAGGAAGAAAAAGGATTGGTTCTAATGTGCTAAAATCCTGAACTAGGAAAAGAAGAATAAAGGTCTAAGAAGACCACGATCGTGAGCTACCGTAAAAGACGAAGGATGTTTTGTTTTTTAAGATCTTAAGCCTTCACAGCTTTGTTTTAAATTTATGCAAATAAAGTCTATGTGCAAATTTTGTACATACAAACAGGACACACCATGGTAACCCATGCCTAATCGTGATTTGATTGTGTTTAAAATTTTTTTTTAGGAGAATAGAGAATAAAATCTCGTCGATTGGGCGACCCCGGCGTATAATAGCTTAGGTAGAGAATTTATGAGTTCAATAGTTTAATCTCGAACTCATGGCAGAAATAAGGGTAGATTTAGATTAGTTTTTCCTATTTTCAAAAGAATAAAATGTTGATGTCAAAGGTTTGAAAGTCCAAATACACCTAATGAAGAAAAAATGTTAGGAAAAGTAGGTTGTGTAGGTAGAATGTTTGGGAGAAATTTGTTTGTTGATATGAAAATACCGATCATATTTTCTAAAGTAGCATGATTAGAGAAGAAGGGTTGGTCAATGGATAAAGGAACAGTCCGTACCCCAGAGATCAATTTCTGAAATTCTTGACACCTCCAAGGAGTTGCCATCCTCAAGTGGAGCCACTCGTTAGCTATCGCAAATTTTTGTCATAGCAAATGATGGCTAAACAGTCTTTAGTCTCCAAGGAACAAATATCATGCAAAATTTGTGACTTCTCTTGAAGCCTCCTTGTGTTGCCTTGTCCAAAAAGACTAATCTTCATTGCTTTTCCTTAGTAGAGTTGTTCCTTACAAAGTGATGTTCCTTCGCCATCGTTCCTTAGCCTCGTTGTTCCCTAGTCCGTTGTTCCTTAGTAGTGTTGTTCCTTAGCAGTGTTTTTCCTTAGTGTTGTTCCCTTCAAAAAATCCACCAAGTAAGCCTATTTGCCCCAAAGAAAATTGTTTCCTAAAAGGTTCCATTTTTCATCATTTCATTCCCCCATTTTCATCTTCATACAATGCCACCGTATCAATTATTTTCCTTGTAAAAATTCCTTTCCTCTCTCATTTATCCTTATTTTCCCTCAAAATCCCTTTAAACCACTTAACCCTTTCTTTATTTGGTTTTAAAAGATCCTTTACTTCATCCAACACCAAAACCCATTAAAACACATAAAAACCCTTCTCTTTACCTAAAAAGCTCTTTTCATAAATGTGCTTCAAGCCCCGAGGGCTTAAACCCCAAACCCTTCCCGATCATATGACTTGAGCTCCGTGACCCGGCGCTAAAAATCATAGCTATCACTCCCTTTTTCTCTCGCTCTTGGTTACCTTATCCCTCCATCGAACCTTGCTTTCCCTTGTTCTTTTTTTAAGCCCCCGTCCCTTTATATATTTTCCGCCTTACTACTCCACAAGATAATCCCTACCATTGATCTTTAAAAATCAATGGTCACCGCGCCTCCCTTTCTCCCCTATCCTCCGACGTAACTCTATCCTTCACTTCATAATCAAATCTCCGCAGTCGATTCATTTAATCCAATGACCTTATCAAACCCGACATCCCAACCCATCGAGGCCTACCATCCACCATGCAAAGCGCCCATCCAATCATCGCTTGCCACCGGGCTTCCACTTTCCCCGCCGTGCACCTTTCCCATCGCGCTTTTTCCCCACCATTGGATCTGCCCCGCCATCCAACAACCCACGATCTATTTCGCATGATTTTTCCATCCCAGGATTTAACCTTCCAAAGTCGCGCGAGACCACCGGTTTCGTAAGGATGTATCGCGAAGGAGCTGGATCGCGCCTCCAGGCAAAACCATTTACAAACAATCGAACGCTTTAAAACCACCGGTATTTCTAAAAAACCACCAAGCTATATTTCACACCAAATATGGTTTTTAAACCGTATTTTCATGGATTTATCCATAGAAACTCCTCCACCCTCGCATTTCATCTCCTTTGCATATGCTCCTCTCCGCTCCGCCAGTCTCTACATGCAATTTTTCCACCCCATGGTTTTATGACGTGTTTTATTGGTTTACAAAGTTTGATAGCATTTTTCGAGGCCGAAAAGCCCCTACAAATTCCTAAAGGGACAAGGTCAAAGATCATAACTCCTAAAGCTTAAACAATGCCGAATAGAAGCTTCATGGTTAATTCCATGGTTTGATCGCTGCTTTATGAGCGTTGGTTTTCCATAGAAGCCCTCCAATGCACTAAAACTCTTCATTCATAGTAGCATAAGGAAAAGATAGTAAAGGTTAAATATAAAGGGATTAAAGTGTAAGATTAAGGATTAAAGGTTTAATCCTACAATTTTGATGTTAAAACACAGCTTAAAGGTGAATACAAACTTAGTAGGAAAAGATTAAAGTTCAAGATAATTATAAAGGCCCAAAAGAAATATCAAGGCCTAATCGTAGTTTAAAAATGATAAATTATGATAGATCAACAGAGGAAGGATTTAAATGCCAAATCATCAAAGAAATTACTCCTCCCAAGATCAGAAATTCCACCTACGTGTCTATCTCCTCAAAAGAATACACATTGAATGCACAACAGAGATATTTTCCAAGAGACAAATTTCGAATTAATTGCCGCCCTACCAAAGCCCCCAAAGTCAACAAAAGTGACTCGAAGTTGATGAAAATTAATGAAATAATCAATCGCGCAGTTAATACATTTGAAAACCTCTCCCATTTGGACCTTCAAAGGCCGAGAAGCACTTACTTTGTATTAACTGAATGTATAGACCTTTCTTTCACTCCACCTCCTCATTATTCTATAAATACTTTCATAAGAGAGTATTATGGTTGGATTTTGAATACTTCTTGTTGAATGTAAATAGCCGTTGAATCATGTTGTGCCTGTTAGGAATTGAAGAAACATAAGCCGAGATGAGAAGTTTGAAGCCGTAAAGACCCACCGGACTTAAAGATTGTAACTGGTTTGAACATCAAATACAATAGCTGATTTAAGGGGATCATGTTCTATGTAAAATGGTGATGTTATTATCACCGTAATTGTTATTTTATTTATGTTTTCATACTTTCCATTGTCTATGATAAAGAATAGAAAATATAGATTAGGATTACTTCTTAAAAGTACCCTAAATATCACCGATAAATCTTTATCCTTTATGTTTTCTCGTTGATTGTTTATTTAAGGATAATTCAATAGAGTATAACCAAAGTGAAGTGTTGGTAAGCCCATGTTTCCCGAGTACAACTTGAGATATTGTATTTGAATGTTCTTGAAAAGTATGCTAATTAAAGTTGAGCTAGAGAAGTTTATGGTTAGCCATGTCCTCTAGTTTATCTCCAACTCGTTGCTTTTGAAAAGCTCCCTTTTGAATATGCCGAAAGCAAAGTTAGGTTAAAAGTCCTTACTTGCTTTGTTTTATGTTAAATGTTTTCCTTTGAGAGTATGCCTAAAGAAGGCTAGGTTAAAAGTCCTTACTTGATCTTAAGTTGCCCTTTGTTTTTTCACATGTTTTCTTCTTTCACAACACTTTTAATGTTTCATCCCACAAACCAACTTAAAGAGATCCTTTCACATAGATGACTTTGCCTCATGGACCACTCTTGAAACTTGCTGTGCAATTAAATACTTTTGTGACTCCATAGCCCAATGGATTGATGTTTGCTCTCATTTATCCTATCAACTGAACCATTCTCACAACTTACTCACACCTTCACCCTCCAAATAGACTTCCTTCATTTTGATGATATCCTACCCAACCAAAACAAACAAACCCTTCTTCTTCATAACTAGCCTAATATCATATCATAAATCATAAAGAAATATCTTTTAAAAGCACACATATAGAGAGATCCCTCTCTCAATCTAGGATGGCTAGATCCTTAGATTCCAAAGTGGTTTGGATGTAGGCTCAAGTGTTGCTTGTATTTGCCAATCTTGCAACCACTGAGGCCTAACAGCCTTCCATGCCATTCTTCAAACCATAAATCTTAGCTTTCCATGCTCTTCTTCAAACCATTCATCTTATCTTCCATGCTTTTCTTCAAACCATCCATCTTAGCTTCCATGTTTCCTTCTATACCATCCGTCTTAGCTTCCACACCATCCATCTTAGCTTCCATGCCATTCATCTTAGGATTCCATGCCATCCATCTTAGCTTCCATGCTATTCTTCAAACCATCCATCTTAGCTTCCATGATTTTATTCACACTATCCATCTTAGCTTCCACGCCTTTCTTCAAACCATCCATCTTAGCTTCCATTTCATTTTTTTTGTTACTCTTGCGAGAGCGAAATTTGTTGCAACATTGTTCTTGTAATTTTGATATATCATGTTGAACTTCTTCCTCCTTAATTAGTCATGGTAGAGCTCTATTTAATGGGTTTTTAATAATTTTTAGGGCCATTTTAGAACCCAATACCGGTATCTATGCTTCAATATGCCCTTGGAATCCCTTCAAACCGATTTTCTAAAACAAGACTTATGCAATTTTAAAAACAATACATCATTTTTCTCTTTTGCTTTTGAGGAGCTCAATATTGAATCCGATGTATCTATGTGATTTTGAATCCCCAAGATTTTATCTTTGGTCCTTTATTATCCCTTCGAATCTTTCTTTCCAATGCCACATGTCCGACCCGATTTGATTCTTTAAGACAAGGTTATGCCCAATCGCCCACAATGACCTAATTATGGACCTGCCCGCAGAGTGAACTTATATGACGTGCCACCCGTCACTCCTTCCTCCTTCGGCTCCGAAATAGATACAAAGGAAACTACAAGCCTCAGGTAATTTCGACAATATTTGTATATAATTCCAATCCTATTGCCCAGAGAAAGAGTTATGATGATTGTCCCAAGGTCACCTCTTTGAGATGAAATTCGTGAGTCTCAAGAAAGTCCTTAACTTCCACAAATCATATCTCCAAAAATATTGTGAACCAACATATGAAATTTTTACAAAAATTTCAGATTTCTTCACAAATGGGTTATTTTTTAGTGTTTGAACCTTTGTAGAAAAAATTTATAGCTAAAATTCTACGATGAACTGCTTAGCAAAAGAAACCCTAGAATACAAAGTCGAATTCCAAAATGTTATGAAACGAACTCACAAAATAGAAGAAACTAGAGATTAATGAATTAAAAATAAGCCACCTCAAAACCTCTCCTTTATATTACATAAATGAACAATTATTGGATGACACAAATGAAAAAACCTCCTTTCTATATATAGGAGTCTGGGGTCACAATATAATCTAGCCGATTTAACAATAATAATGTAAGGGCACAACAATAACAATAGTGGTATATTATGGGCACAATAATAACAATATGGGGGCTACATGGGTACAACAATAACAATAAGGGGGCTACTAACAAACAATAAGGGGACTACACTAGCCCTAACATTATATCGAGTCCTCACATTTGATCACCGTCCATCTCCTCACATAGAAGACAAAGGAATTTAGCAATAAAATAATAGTTTTTTCTGCCTTTGTTTGAGGAAGCTTTATGAAGAGTATGAAATTCAGTTTAGGGATGGCTGGGATATAAGCATAATGAAGGTGAGGTTAATTATGTATCGTCATCACAATCATTAGGAGGAATGAGATGATTGATGCAAAGGAGGTCGCATTACATGAATCCATTATTAATAATGTAATTAAAAATCCCGCAGGCTCAATTCTGTATTAGGGTCGTATATTCACTACAACTATTGGAAAATTATTCCATCACAATGACATGAGGGAACCGTGCAATGAATAAAAAATGATAACTTAAAGGGAGCATTGTCATGTGACAGACCGACTCTATTGAATCATGATTTAATTAGAGGACCATGCACTTGATGCCTTCGGCGCTAAATATTAGAGAGCTTAAAGGAATCTTCCATGATTGAATTGCATCACACATAATAAAGGGATGTTACAATTGATAGAACCATTGTTATGGTAGGGCATCTACAATTTCTTTAGAAATCGTATCACTCATTATAAAAGTCCCCGAATTGTTGCGAAATAAAAAGTACTTTTGTGATATTAGAAAACAAGAGTGAAGAACACCTAAAGAAAGGATGCATGCATGGAATGGAAATAAGAAGGAAGAAGATTTATTTTATACCACATATGGACAAGTAGGACAAGGGTAGAGTTTGGCGTCGTAATATTAAATGATGCAATCGATAATTAAATTCCTGCACTAGTTTGAAGGAGGTGATTGGAACCTTTAAATTCCCGCACTAGTTTGGAGGTGTGATTGGGAGCTTTAAATAAGGGAATCACATGAAAAAAATAAAGGAATGAAGTCTCGTGAAGACAATATATTCCCGTAATGTTGGGAAGAAGTGCTATGGATGTGAATAATCCAAGGCTAAAATCCCAAGTCCGTATTGAAAACAAATTGTTTGGAAAATAACGCACTTACAACAAATTGAAATGTGCCTGCAGTATTGCGCCCATTGGAAGATTTAATTTTCACCTTTGAGGGTTTTACAAGAATTCAACTATGAGAGCGCAATAAGGGAGAGATCCGTGTTGGGAATATTTGTGCTTCTACAACTGTACCAGCGTGTAATGGACCACAAACAAGGGTATGACTTGTGGTCCAAAAATTATAGAGTATTGAAGAGGTGTGCACCTACACCACAAAATAGACCCCCAACAAAAATGAAATATTGAGAAAATGCCACTAGAGTTATCCCTAGAGTAAAGAAAGATTAAAGAACTCACCTTGGAACTAGAAGACCCCATCACTTCCAAAATAATCCCACGAAGCATAACCGCCTCCGTCATGTTAGGCCAATAGTTTATGGTGAGCTCCATGTTTAATAAATATAAGTCTCTCTCATCGGCTAAAACCCCATCGAACCCGAACCCCGAAATTGAAAGGAGATTAGGGTCATAAAACCCTTGAATTTAAGAAGAAAGTTAGTGTAAAAACCAAGAATAATTATTGGACCATGAATGGCTCTTGTAAATATAATAAGAGATTTTTATTATAGTTCATCACCCGAATGAAATTTGATAGTGTCGACTTCATCGTCTCTAAGTAAAGTCAACCGAGATTTTTCCTCAACTAGTGATGTCTTCGCTAAATATTTTGGTGGAAAAGTCCTTATATTGAAATTTCTAGAAGGTTCAAAACAAAACCCTCAAAATTTGAACTCCAGAGAAATTAAACGGAAACCAAAATCATCTGCAGAATAAAATGGATCTTGGATTATCTCAACACTAATTTTACCGTGCGGGTTTCAATGTTGGTCCATCGTAGAGTTCACTCAAGATGAAAATGGTTGGATGTTTTGGTCCATCGTCATGGCTTGCTGTGGTATGAAGATGTGTTGCGAGAATTTTATTTTAAGAGAAGGCCAGAAAAATTTTAATGTATAGAAAAAATAATTTAATATAAAAATAAATAGTTTAAGACAAAAAGTTAATTTCATCTAAATTATTGTCTTAAAAACCCCCTTTTATGTATTAGTGAAATAATATACATTTTCATTGGTCTAAATACGCATGCAAAGTCACATAACTATCTTGGGCATCATGTGAAGGCCTAGGTAAGGTGCCAAAATAAAGTCAAAACCTAGCACTACCATTAAAATAAATCCATAGCTAAAAATAGCTAAAAAGTACCAATTTCTCATTTTTTGGATCTGCTTCTAACATCTACAAGTAGTTGGGCTTGACACCGATGGTTAGCTAGATTTCTGATAATAACATTTAGTTAGCTTCAACACTCTCAATTAGCTAGCTTCGACATTATTACTCAACTAGATTTTATGCTAATAAGACACTATGAACATGAACAAAACTAGTAAGTTAGAAAATTATGTGGGAAACAAAATGATTCCAACATATTGATATTACATTTTGTCACATTCATGTAATTCGATGGTCTAGTGACAAAAAAAATGGAATTTCATAGCTTCAACAACCTTTATGAAAAAATCTATTACATTTTATTTAGTCTCACACTTTATCGCTATACCAAACCAGGATCAATCATATCTATGAGAAAAGAAAACTAAAATATAATATTTTTAGTCCTTTGTATGATTTGTCTATGACTAAATGTAATGGAACTTGACTATAGAAAAAATGTCCACGTAATATTCTTTATAGCTTCCTACACTAGAAAATTTGGCCCAATTTCCGACGGTTAATTTCGTCACATATTCCGACACATAGTTGTCGCAAGAGCGATAGTTCGAGGACAGTAAAACGTGGTTTGCCATTACGTCACAATTTTGATGCCTTGGAAAAGTGTCACACTACCGACACTTTTTTCCATCGCTTCCAAACAAGCGTCGCTCTTGACGTTTTCTTCCCAAACTCGTCCCTCTTCCGACATTTGTAAATCGAAGTTGCAATTTTGACAAAATGTGGTCCAACATTTTGAGCGTCGCTCTTCGACATTTTTATAATCGTCGCTCTTCTCGACGTTTTTAAGCCGTCGCACCCGATGCTGTACAAAAGTGTCGCAAGACTCGACGCATTGCAAAGTGTCGCAAGACCGACACTTTCCGTAAGCGTCGCAATACCGACGCATTCCAAAAGCTGCCGCAATACCAACCCTGGGAAGAACTATCGCAATATCGACAGATGTCACAAGACCGACGAAAATGGAAATCGTTCAAAACGTCGGAAGACCGATGCTTACAAGCGCTCTAGTATACCGACGGTGGGTTCAATTTAAAAAAAAAAAAATGAAACTTTAAAACAGACAAGAAATCTCCAATATTTGTTATGAATTGTGGGCATTCCAATTGTTATGAACATAATTTGACCATGAAATATTAATATAATAAACCACCCCACGTTGCTTCAACTATAAACAATCATATAAACATGGCCTCCGTATTTCAAAAAACAGTTTAAAATAGAAACAGGGAAAATTTTTTTTCTAAGTAAAGTTAATCTATTAACAAAGTGGGAATAAAATTACGCGCATGACCGAAGTCAAAAAACATTGCCTGCATCTCTATGGCAAATTTGTCAAATGTAACAAAAAAAGAAGACCGCCTCATACTTGGGAAACCAAATTTTGAATGTTTTTCGTGTCATTGCATTGCCCATGCAGGGAACCATCGCTAGTATCTTTGATGATTACATTGTTTATAGAATTCAAAATAAAAATGAAGCCCAAAGACAAAGAATATAAGAAAAATCATGCCCAATTAAGTGGGCCACGAAGAAAAACCAAACTAAAGAGAAGTACCACCATTCAAAGGGTTCTTCGACACCCGGCACCATCCTTCCTCGGCAAACATAAAAATGAAACTTTAAAACAGGATAGTAAATCTCCAATATTTGTTATGAATTGTGGGCGTTCCAATTATTATGAACATAATTCAACCATGAAATATTAATATAATAAACCACCGCCAGCCGCTTCGACTATAAGCAATCATATAAACATGGCTCGTATTTCAAAAAACAAGCTTAAAATAGAAACAAGAATTTTTTTTTTTCTAAGTAAGGTTAATCTATTAATGCTGGAATAAAATTACAGCATGACCGAAGTCAAAAACATTGCCCGTGAACACTATGGAAAATTTGTCAAAAAATCAAAACAGAAGACTGCCTCATACCTGGGAAACCGGTCTTTGAACGTTGTGTCATTGCATTGCCCACGCAGTGGAACCATCGTTTGATATCTTTGACGATTACAAAGGTTTGCTTAATTCAAAAAATAAAATAGAGTTCCAACATAGTAATATAAGAAAAACATGCCCAATTAAGTGGGCCGCGAAGCAAGAAAAAAACCAAAACCAAAGAGAAGTACTACTCATCCAAAGGTTCTTCGACAATTCGGCACCATCCTTCGCAAACATGTCACCGTCCATGGCGGGAGCAACTGTGACATGGAAGGTCCATGATCTAAGGTGTGCTATCTCCACATCACGCCGAGCCCTACAAACTCGAGCATCCGTCTTCACACATTCACGCCACCGCTCCCCTCCGGGCGCGTCCGAAAGCCGGGCTTTTTCTCGAGCTCGCACCGCCAGACGAGTGCATTGTTCCTCCACTTGGGCCTCTTCACTAAAACCATGGTGATTGAAGCCGTGATTTTTGGTGGTTCGCAGAGAAATTAAAGGAAAAAAGCGCAAAGGCGCATCGTGGGAGAAGGTGAAACGGTGGGGAACAGAGGAGTATGGAGCCCATACGGTGGCCGCATCCTAGAACCCGACCTCACGCACGCCCAGTTTGGATAACCGCCTCGCGTAATAATCACTAGACTGGGAAGATGAATCGCCGGAGGGGTTGGAGGGAGCGCGTAGGGGCCGACCCCAGTGCTACCCCCTACGGCAACGCATCCTTTCGACGTTGTGCGAGGCATGGGTGCGCTCCCGGCTAGCAAGGTTGTGGACGAGACGGAGAAGCAAGATTCCAAGAACCGAGGAAGACATAGACCCGGGGACCGAGAGAAATGAAAATTCTTGCACCAAGGTCTAAGCAAATAGCTCGCTGGCTTCTCCTTCTCGTCATGCGGGAGCAAGTATGTAACCCAACAGAACCTAGAGAGCATCTACAATTCAAAGGTTGTGGCTCGCTGAGAAACCATAGCGAAATGCCATTTATCAACCCGACCGCAATGGCATCGAAGAACACCCGTCATAAATCTCTCATTGATGAGAGCCGAATGCCGAGCATATTGGAGCATGCGGAATCGCTTGATCAGAGTGGAGGTCTAATCTTGAACAACGTTAAAACTTAATGATTGATGTGAAAACTCTGGAACTTAAATATTGGCCGATTGAACAACACAGAACTAATGCGATTGATATGAAATCGCTACATCCATGTTCCATCGCCTTAAACGCCATCCAATGCACCCGCATTTGGGAAATCGCAGAAACTTTGATTGAGGAAACGTGGCAAAAATTCGGATTGGAGTGGATCTTTGTTTGGGTCGTCATGTTGCTGGAAACTGGACCCAAAAAGATGAGGCGAATTTGATAAGAAATTAGCGTCACAACTCTCTCCGTACGCTGCCCAAAATTGACCAAAAAGATTAGGCGGAATTATTTGGTTTTCGCGTCACAAAATTGGCTTAATGCCACACAGGCTATTTTGGAACGCGAATTTGGTTTGAGTTATGGTTTATTGCCTTGAAATCCTACGGCTCCACGGCTAAAGGGTTCGTTTGAATTTTTGACAGTTAGTTTTGTTATATGTTTTATATAACGTGCGGTAGAATAGTTTTATTGTTTGTTAAGGTCCCACAATCGGTTTTGCAATATTTTTTTTTAACAAGACGTATATATGTTTTATATATATATTTCATATATATATTAAAACATTTATAAATCAGACCCCGTATACTTTAATCGATTTTTTATTTGCATAGTTTTGTTATGTTTTTAATATATGCGTTGCATATAAAAGAAAAGGGTCAGGAGTTTGGCTCTTCGAAAATGTAGTTGTAAAGTTTATTATTACACATAAATAGCAAAGTGTAAGTGTTTTAGAAGAGCAACAAGGCGTAGTTTTAGAGCCGCAGAAGAATTTTGAGTGCACCGCGCTTTGTAGCGCTCACATTTTGTAATCCCTCTCAAGAGGAAGAATTTGTAATAGTTTTTTTTTTTGAAGGAATAGAAATTTTTCAAAGTGTTGAACTCTTTTCCAAAGAAGAAATTTCAATATTTTCTCTGTTAAAGGAGGAGAGTATTACTCTCTCTCCATTGTTATTCGGGAATTTTCCAAATATTCCAACACATGGCTATAAATGAAGGAGATTGCTACGCATCAACATCAACATGTTTTCAAGTAGGAGTCGCCTAATTTTGTAACAAATCTCTTTCCGGGATGTCAAAATTTGCGTACACCGAAGATTACTCAGTGATGCCTAAAATTTTCATTAAATTCCTATAAGAATCTTAGATTTGTGACAGTAAATCCTTTTTCTAATATATTAGCTTACTCCTTTTAAGTTTGTCTCATTCAACTAATAAAAATGTTTCAAGGAGTATAATGAACACTAAATTATGTGTGAAGCATAAAATAATCATTGATGCTAGACTTGGAAGTTAAGAAGTAGATACACTTCTCTAAAGTATACACTGCTTGAAGCATAAGACAATCATTGATGCTAGACTTGGAAGTTCAAATAAGATGAGATAAAATAACGAAAAAGGCATTCCATTACTTCTGTATGAAATATGAGTACCGCCTTTTACTAGTAAGTCAGAGCAAGGTCTAGATTTTGGACTGCATCGATTCTTTGTGAACTCAAATTTCACTAAAACATAGTTTTTTGTATGTTTTTCAGCACATGGTTAAACATAGTGCATCAAAATCTATATTGTTGGGACGAATACAAAGTAACTGCACTTTCTTTACCAAGTTATTCGCTTCATCAAAAGCTCCGATCTTTCACATGTGACACTTTTGTTAGATAAATATCAAGTGGGTTGTGAAATTTTAAAACTTGTCTCATGGTGAAGTGCCCAAAAGGCAAGTCTATCAAAGCATCTCCGCGACCCATGTCATTTCATAGTAGCGGATGATTTGATATCATAATGGAGGTGCTCCAATTCAAGCAAAGGCAGAAGAGGCAGGAGCCTACAAGGTGTATCCAAACTTTGGGAGAAGACTGTTGCGGTGATCTCCGGGAAGAACGAAGAATTTTGGAATCCGAGATCTCTTCCGCAGGCCAAGATACCAAAGGTTTGTCCTGTTTGTAGATATTTCTCATCTACATCCAATATAGCCTTAAATGCCCAGGCATAGATCACTATCTATCGTAGCCAATGCTAAAAAATTCGGGAACAAAGTTTTCCAAGCCTAAAGTGAAGGTGAGAAAAAAACGATCAATCCTAGATATAATTGGCCGCGGCACCTATTTTCATGCTAGAGGATTTGGATTGGCGCACTAGCAAAGAGAAATCGACCGCCGATGCACATCCATTGCCTTTGGATCAACTCAATCTCGCAGACACCACCAAGTAGAGGTAACATCAATGCAAAGATCTCAACATTTCAAAATTAATGCAAAGATCTCGCGTAGTGGCAATGCATGTATTTCAAAAGAAACAAATAAGAATGCACATTCTAACCCATTCAAATAACCACCGTATCAAGGGTTTACATCTAATTAAATCCAATCCGTATATCGATGGAATTTGTTTTTATATAATTACATTTTCCATAGCGTAGGAAAATTTAAGTAAAACAAAAAAGGAATATAAAACGAGGATGTCAAGATGTTTAGATGACTCACATAACAATTATTTGTGCTTAGTAGACATAGCACCGTATTCTTAATGCATTTTCTTCGTAGAATACTAGACAGATTTGTCCAAATTTGAGATGCAACCGTAGTCTCTACTACGTTTGGAAAATTCTGGAGGTTTATAAAACATTAAACCTAAATCGTTAATTGTACCACTATGATAAGAAGCTATCGAAGAATTCTTCGTTTCACAAACATGGAACTACCTTAAGAATGCTTATGGTTGATATAAATATTAGAGCATGGCAATTAAATGCAGTTATGCTAAAATACCGAATAACAAATGAGAGTGCTCTTCGATATCGTACAAATGCACCAAATTAAAGTTGTACCATTACTAAAGATAAATGGCCAAAAATAGTCAATTTTGATATCGTGAAGTTATGTCTTTCTTGTAGAAACAGGGATAGGATGGAAAATATGAGAGAATCCGTTCCAAGGACTAAAAAACAAGGCCAACATAGTCTCCGCCTTGAATCAGACAAAACAAAGCCGCCAAAATGTTTTTTCCACCGTCATCACCACGAGGAGCGCAAAGTCAGCTTGATGGTGCCAACCATTTGACGGTAAGCAGAGAGAAGATTCATTTTGTTAATGGTTGTAACACAGTTTTTTGACGTGAGCCATCATTGTAAAAAACGCATTGATGGTGCCAATTGCCGTAGAACTATTGAGAGTGCAACTACTCGTAGTAAAGTAGTTTGAGAGCACCCATTGAAGCTCCTATATATAGCAAGTAGTCAACATTTTCCTATTGAACAAGTTTTTATAGTCAAAGCCACAACAAGATCGCATAGCCACGATCCTAAAATGAGAACTAGAGCAAGCTAAGATGCATTCACGTTTAGCGTAACAAGACAGCCATAGCAAAGGATTCCACCACGTAACCGCATCATGAGAGATAGCAATATTCTTGCTTCCACTGTGAAATGTAGAACTGCATAAGTTCTTTGCTTCCAGCAGATTTCATTGTGACAAGAATTGGCTATGGTGCTATAAGTGCTCATTAGTAGAATCTTAAAGCCATTCTCGAATTCTTTAACTCCGGAGAGGGTTTTCTCTCATAAATCCTCATGTTCAAATTCCATCAGATTGGTTGTGTTTAATATTATGTTTTTATCGTCCATTAGCTGAGCGTACGTAAATTACTGCCTAAAGTAGCAATTTTGCGATGTTTCTTTTGCTTCCCCATTGTGAAGTATTTCGCCGTAATCCTACTCGTTGTAATAGAGGTCTTGGGCATAGAATGACTGTGGACTTGGGTTTTTGGAATCAACTTAGGTTAAGATGCTCATTTGAAGAATGGCATGTTGAGTCTAGCATGGATTTGGGAGTACCAATTTGAAGCGCATGTAGGGCATTGTACAATAGACCAAGTTAGATTTCCTCGGACCCTAATACAAAAGTTTCTTCTTCTTTCAAAACGTGTTTCTCGTTTTCGTAACCAATGTGGGTCCTATTCTTGTTTCAATTGGGGGATGGATCAGCATTTGTTATTGTCAGAGATGATCACACTCGGGGTAGCCCCGGAGGCTATTTGGGGGGTGATGAGTCCAATAGGTCTCAATGAACTCAAGCTTCCCCTTTGCCGGGGAATACTATTGCGTGAATTTGATACTATTTTGGATGTTGAATTCCACGATCCTAATGGAAACCAATACCTCTGCCTCTAGTGCTTGTTCACAAAAGAGGGTGCCATAGTCATTCATGCATGCAAGAGAGGGTGAATGGTGCATTGCAACAGGAGTTGTTGTTGTTGTTGTGATTGCCACTAGATTGTTTGTCTAGTTCTCATATAAGCGTAGAGCATTGAAAAGGACAAGACAAATTTAGTTCAGATATTGTGAAATTTCCCGGAAATTTACTCACAAAGAGCTCAAAGAATGCTACAAAATACTTTTTTTGAATGTGATTGATAATCGATAATTGCAAGCAAGGGTAATCCCCTAGAAACCCAAATTTCTGAAAGATTTTCAAAAACCTAATCACAAGAGTCATTGTAATGAACAAGCGCTAGGTCCATATTACGTCCAAATCTACCAAGCACTAAGATCTATAAAAAAAATCCACAAAGATTCGCAAACTAAGAAGAAGAGGCAGAAAATGTATTTTTCTTACCCGTTCGAATATGGTTGGGTTTACTACTCGCAAAATTTGACAGAGCCCATGTAGCATTTCTTATCATTGAAATTCGGGTAGTATCATTCAACCGGAAAGCACCGCTCTTTTAGAGCTCCATGACCGAGGGCAAGATCCCTAAATGCTGCGTAGCTCCAAAAATATTTCCTAAAGCCCAAACAAATTTTTAAGAACAATTCGCCTGAACTCAAAGTTGGGTACTAGTTTTTAAAATCAAATTCCAAAATTACGTACATATAAAGATAGTTGGGAAGAATAATTTTATGCCTCTAAAATAAACGTGCTACCTATTCTCGAACATTATCATTCCCCAGAGGTAAGAAGTTCCACAAATATAGGCAAAAGGCTCGTAATCAATCACAACCTTTGTATTCTCAGAGGTTCCCGAGACTATATTAGTCAAAGTCAAAGTCAAGCCCAAACTCGCATTATCAATCACAAGGTATCATCATCAAAGCTATAATTTTAAGATAAAAATTTATCTACTATTGAAACTATAATTTTAAAATAGATACACCTAGTGATATAGACACCTAGTGAGAGTAGAGGTTAGGAAATTATAATAAGAATTATTACAAGATATCACTCACGTTGCGCTGATTGTTCATTGTCCGTCGTAACTATAATTTTAAGAAGACACACTTAGTGATATAGACACTACTAAGTGAGCAAGTAGGTTATGAAATTATAATGAGAATTATTTCAAGATATCATTTACCTATAGCATGCTTAATTTTTTATTTTTTGTGTAATAATTGTTTATTATTTATAAACAAAATCAAAACATATTATGAGGGATGGTGATGTGAAATTGACAATGGTCTCATAACAAACCATAATGGGCAATCCTATGGCAAGATAGACTTCCGAATAAGAAATAAAAGCAAAACAAAGTGATTACTTACAAGATCATAGGCTTCCTAAAGAACAAGATTCAAAGCAACATTCCAGAGAATCCCCAAAGCAACACCTCTCTCGCAAGACGAATCACTACATCTTCATATGTAGTCTAGCAAATTTTCGTAGCTCATCACGAGAAAGAGGATCAAATACAACTATCTCATCAAGTCTATTCAATAGCTCGTCCGAAATGTCTTCTAACTCCGCAAAAATATTCAAAGGCATGTCAAAGCACTGCACCCAACTTCGTGATAAAATTATATGAAAAATATGCATACACAGAGTCCAGGAGAATGAAACTAGTATTGCGCTATTTAAATGCAAATAACTAAAAAACGACAAAAAGTATTGCGCTGCGTAAATGCCTACTAAAACGGTAGGTCTCGTTGACGAAGCGTGTGTGTGTGGATTGTTATTGGTATTTTTAGACCGATTCCATGGAAATATACCAAACCAAAGGGTATGTCAAACCTAGAAGGTAACCCGAGAGATTGTGACCGTCATATTAAACAAGTAACAGTGTCGTGCCTAGTTAAGAAGTGTTGACGAAAAAAAATTGATCTCTTTCATACCGTAAGGCCTATCGGCCTAAATATCTAGGACATGTGGCACTCCATGATAAAGACATGGTGTGTGGATTTGAGTTTTTCTGCGTGTCAAGTGGGCCGAAAATAGGTGAAATGTGCCACCACTCGCAGATTGACATGTGCCAATTGGTACAAGTGGTAGACAATTGGCATGCTCAAACAACGAGGTGATGCAAAAATGACATGAGGAGAAAATATCAGAAAAGCCCCAAATCCGGAGAACTAAAGCTCATCACCAACCCAAGATCGACAACTTTACATGATGTAACTTATGAAATCATAATGGAGAAATCATAGTAACAATAAAGTAACCTATGTAACAATAAAGTCGATTCATCCTCGAATGGTAATGGGAGAAATCATAGTGAACAACAGAAAACATGCGTAGTTGCTTCCAATCAAATAACATGAAAACACATACAAAAAACCTAGATAATAATCATGAACAAGCTTAATATTGAATTATGAACCGTAAAGGAACTTACAAAATGTGACATTACGAACTCCGGTCAAGCACACAAGAAAAAAATATCCCTTGACATGACCCTCGTTGACAAGTTGTATTGCTCATGATGCAAGAGGATTTGTACTTGCAATCGCCAAGTCAATCAAAATCCATCATTATCTATACAATAAATACAAGTAATTGATGTAGTATTTTTACTCTAAGATGCATTCTTATGATAATGTTAGAACATATGTTGAAAATGTCAAAACATACCCGAATAAGCTCCTTTCATTTCAAGAACAATTTATTGGAGTCGCATGAACTTGAAATAAGCCTCCCACGATCCGAAAGAGAAAAACTAAGTCACCAGTTGACTTTTTTGTTGCTACGCTAGGATCGAGGGAGGTTTGCTCCAAGATTAAATCGCTCCAATAAATTATTCTCTACTAAACAAGGCCGCCCACGTGAAGGTGGAAGCTCTTATGGCCCCTCCCCCCCTCACATCACTCTCAATTCCCCAATACGCAATCTATATTTCATTTTTTACTTTCATGAGCATAAAAAAAAATATTCAATAACTAATAAAAAACAATCAACAAAAGTACGCAAGGAAACATTGAAATTAATGCTTGACATAAAAATAGTATGATAAATGAGTTTTTTATATAACGCAAAAAACGTTCCAAGTATGGTAATGTTTGTCTTATAATAATACAATATTTTACATTATCAAATTTTCTTTTTCTTCCTATTTCTAAAGCTCCTAATTACATCATCAATATCATCGTGTTTCCGTCTCTGCTTCATGCCTTTCGACCCGCACTACCGACCTAGTTGCATAGGTCATGATGTCCGGGTCTCCATCCTGAAGGACGGGCATCGTCTACAAAAAACAGACAATATTAAATTTTAATTGTCAGCTTTTAAATATCATTGAACTAGTTCGGTAATATTAACAAAAAAAAATTCAATGAGATTATTTACCTAGTGCACCCGCCTTGTCGTTGTTGGGACCGTTGTCTCCGTCTTCCTCTCGGTGGTAAGATCTCTCAAGGAAACATTCTCCGTCGTTTAAACAAAAAATGTTATAAGGACAACCATAAAGGTATAATTAGAAAAAATTATAAGTGGAAATTAATTACCGTCATGGCCCTCACCGATAGTAGCATTGTCGACTCCGGTCCCCACTACAATGATTAGGTTGCATGTGAGGAACATCTACACCGTCTAAAACTCCGGGTTATTTTCCTTGGCCGCGTAGTGTGCCGCGCCCCGATTTAAACAAATTTGTTAGACATTAAATTTATGGACGAAAAAAAACATATTGAAAGGTTAATGTTTTACCTTATCGGCACTCGGATCTCGTGGACTCGCCCCAAGCCTCGCGACGTTCAACTATGGTTTGATAGCCGAAATGGAAAGCGATATTTTTATCTTCCTCTCGTAGTTTCTATTCTGAATTCATCACCCTACATTACATATGATTGTGTATTTTTAATCATATTTGATAGGATTACAAAAATGTTGGAAGGCGATACAATTAATTATAAGATGTTTAGCTACTTAATTATAATTCTTTGCGGCTAATTTCAAGTAGCCGCCCGCCCTAGCTTGTGATGGCCCTTTTTTCAATCTCATTTTGTTGCCTTCTATGTGTCGTGCAACCTATCATTAAAATATTGAAGTCAGATATGACGTAGCACACATTTATTTTAGACATAGAGAAAATTAAAGCTATTGAATTAAAGTTGTAATTTACATTGCAAGTCCAAATACATTTTTCCTTCTTTCTTTGCCCTTTCTCTTTTCCATCATGGATGAGTCCTCTCCACTCACTCTCCGAACCGTGAGAGGATGCTCGTATCTAGTTAAATTGCACGATGGGCTCTATAGGTGTCCCTAGTATATTTCAAATATTTTCCTACTACTCCGAACCATTGCCGTTCGTCAAATGTGCCGAGACTTAAAAGGGCTTCTGGGGATAATCTAGAAGTTCTTTTTCAAGTTGGAATTCGGGAATTCCACCTTATGCGTATGGTTGGGCCAAAAATTACCAACGATGGCTCTCCAAAACTCCGTAGAACTCATTGTTTCCTACACAAATAAAAAAGATATTATCATTAATTTAAAAAATAAAAATCATGATAAATATGTTTTAGATAGAGTACATGAAATAGTTAAAATATTAAAATTTTACCCTCGGGAGTTGTACATTCTTTATAGGGACACCTTCATCGTTCACCAACAATGCCATTAATGGTCCCCTGAGCCGACACGTGTAGCTCCAGGAAACGCAATAATGTAGTTGGCCATATCACCATCACCGCCAACACGTTCGCCGGTTGGCTGGGTGTCTCGCTTGGGCAGGGCCGGGTGGAGCTTGGTCAGGCACCTAAAGGAGTAGAAGGTGTACGAGAGGGTTGCCGGGCACCCTTTCCCTTGTGTCCCACTACCACCAACACCGGGTTCAAGAAGTGCTTTAAAAACGCTACATACAAAAGAACTTTTTGTTAGTTTAGTCAATGTAAAAATTTAAAATCAAACTATCACAATTCATCTCATGCGTAACAAAAAAAAATCCTTTTGAATTTTTATTATTACCTACTATGTTTCTAGTCAATAAGTAAGTTGTTTTATCCTCTCTTCTCGTTTCTGTGTATTTGAGGTGCGTCTATCAAATTATTAAATTCGATGTTGCATCATGTGCCTTTTTTGCAATAAGAGCGCTGGAGATAGGGATGAAGAAAGCTCTTCTCATAGAGGAATCATCAAAGGCGACTACATGGTTAGGTGTCTCGCATATTTGAACAAAATTACTATTATTTCAATTATGTAAATAACTAAAATAATTTAAGATAGAGCAATGTCGGCACTTTACATGTTCTTCCAATCGGCCTTTTTCCGCGATCATCCCATCTCAGGGTTGTTCCTATACCGCCCGATCAATCCGGCCACATTGCAATAAAATTATAAATGTAAAAACTTGAAAACAATATCTAACTTGAAAACAAAAAATGAAAAAAAACCGAAATAATTTATAATAAGACACCGCAATATCGCAGTTAGAGTTTCAAATATGCCTTGCATTGAATTCACCGGAAACATGTCATCCATTAAGGCACCCAAACAAGAGACGAGTTGACAATGAAGACCTTATTGAATATATTGTTGAGCAACTTCTAGTAAAATTGTTGTGAAGATTTAAGGACATTTTTGAAGCAACATTGTTGAAGCCGATGGTATAGCATTGTTGGAGACGATCTGAAGGGCCTTGAAGTGAAGCTTTTGGAGCAACTATTGAAAAATCCTTTAGAGAATTTAAGTAAGGCACTTTCTATCTTCCATCACCTTTTTCCTTTCAATATCCTTTAAACAATTTTGTTGATATTTAATGTTTGAAATCACGTTATAATTCCTTGATTATATGTGTTTGGGGACTTTCTCCCTTTGAAATTACCCAAAAATACCCCCGGCAATTTTATCTTCTGGATGCATGTGTCCGGAATTCATTGTTCAATATTTTGATTGATAGTAGTAAACATAGAGAGTTAGGGGGCTCTTGACTTGGTTTTTTTTGGGCTATTATATCCCTAACATCTACTAGGGAGAACCCCCTTGAGTTGGAGGAGAGCCAGTCAAGTGAAAAGAGGTTGGTGAGGTGACAATGGGGCTATTTAATTACACATGGTATCACACTTTAGCTTTAGGACTTTATCTTGAGAAGTGCTAGATTTGCTATATCAATTCTCAAATTGTTTACAACATTATTGTTAAGAACTAATAAGAAGTGATGTTGAGGGGTTTTGGGTATAAGAAACAATACCATTTAAAAACTAGACTTTACTCTGGCATTCCTTCACCGTCTAGTTAATACAAGAATAATTTCACACTAAACCATGCAAAATTAAAAGTAACTTAACGTATCCATAAAGTAAATAATAATCATAATTCCTAATTTCCTATTGTACGATATAATGCAAATTATTCAAACATGAAGCAATGAAGACATGCAATGTCTGAATTTCAAGATTGACGAACCAATACAAGAAGTTAGAAACTACAACTTTGATTCAATACTCGTGTCCTAACTCCGTGGAAGGAATCTAGTTTGTACTACTAACATGCATCGTGTATTATCAATTCTTAATTGACAACAACTAAAGGTCATCTACCTCATCAATTCCTTCCCATTTTGTGTTTTTATGTTATATTCCTTATAAAAAGTGTAAAATTTCTCTCAAAGTAAGCAACCACCGAATAAAATAAAAAATAGTTGAGATATGATTGAGAAATGGTCATTTATTTCTTAAAAGGATCGTCACAATCTGTTTGGTTGTTTTTCATCTCAAGAAACAAGAAATGACCTAAGAAACTATCGTGATGTAATATAAGAAACAACACGGTGCAATGGCCATTTTCAAAGCTAAATGATGTCCTTTGAGGACATGGCCTTTATTTAGTTCCCTGTTTACAGGGAGTTTCAGTAGAAATGGAACTTTGTTGTACCATTTTAGAGTAAAAAAGGGAAAACCTTCTTTTTCCATGGGAAATAATTTACCTTTCCTTTTCAAGATAATCTAAATCACAAAAAATATGAACTATACCACACACATTCTGATAAATGTGAAAGTGGAAAAGTGAATAATTCTGTACAAGTGATGCACACATGTACATTTGAACACTAATAGATTTTCAGTTGAAATGAAATGCTTGTTTTCATTTAAATGTAGGGTTTTTAAAGCAGTGAGAAATAAATGGTCAGCCAATTTAATAAGTGTTTCACTGGGAAAAATTTAAATCTTGTATTGGGTGATGAAGATAATAGAGGGTATTGAATCTTGATTCATGACATTGTGTTTAACTCGAATAACTCAAATGATTATAAACATCGCTGGATGAGTTCTTTTTTTTAAGTATGTCACTCAAAACTCTTATGTCAAAGCATTGTATGATGGCTAGCATTTGCTTCTGTTTCCCTTTTACAGCGTTCAATGTAAAATTATATAATTATATTGGAGCACGAATGATAACTACAATTGTTTGCTCAAGCAAGATATCCAAAATTCTCTAAGATTATGAAAATTTTTCTCAAGTGGAGCTATTGGTTATTAACCCTATATATCACGCATTTTGTAACCATTCGGTTTCCATGGATAGTGATGATGATATTAACCCATATATCGCTGACTAATATCTATATGAGAATGATCTCAACATTGACCTGATATGGTTGTATGGATGTGACTTCTTGCATGTCATTAGAAAATCCCCAAATATCGAAAATCCCCAAACTGAGAACTAAAGCTCATCACTTTTGATCTAGAGTACTACCCTGTGATAAAGTTGGATGACTTCGATCTCCCATTCTCTACCACTTTGCACTTCACCTTCAATATAGATCGACTAAGGGCAATTCGTTACTGGTCTTGATATGGATGAGTTTGTCGAAATAAACTATAGCTTAAACTTCATGAAACTCTGGGTGGAGTCAAATTCATGCAAGCACAAGCACATCTTACACATCCTCTTTGAAACTCATCCGAAAGAACATCGGAAGACATCTAAAGAGAACCCTATAGCCTAACACATCCAATGGAATTGACCAAAAACCCAAATAGAGTCAACCCTACTATAGAGGAAGGGCCTGGGCGTAAGAATCCTACCATTTTGCAAAGCCGAGGGCGTAATGCTGTTCTGGCAAGAGCCGAGGGCGAATGCCGAGGGAGAATGTTGTTCTCAGCAAGAGCCGAGGAAAACAGGCCGAGGGCGAATGCCGTTTCCGCAAGAGCCGAGGAATCTAATGTTGTTCGCAAGAGCCAAGGGCGAGTCGGGGCCGAGGGCGAATGCTATTCGCAAGAGCCGAGGGCCAATGTTGTTCCGCAAGAGCTAAGGGTGAATGCTATTTCGCAAGGAGCCGAGGCTGCACGTCGAGGGTGAATGTTGTTCGTAAGAGCCGAGGGCAATGCCGAGGGAGAATGTTTCGCAAGAGCTTAGGGTGAAATGCCGAGGGCGACGTCGTCTCCGCAAGATTTGAGGGTGAATGCTACCCCACAAGAGCCGAGGGCGAATGCGCGTGTGATATTAGACGCAATGTAGTTTTTTTTAATAAAATCATTTTATGTAGCGCGTATTTGATTTTTTGTATTTCAAATCATTTTTATATACATTTGATTTTTTTTTCATTTCTAATACAAGTGACAAACAAATTTCTACAAGAGGTTGAAATTTTTACTAGAATAGCCATGAAAGACTAATTTAATGGCTTACAATGCAAAAAAAGGACTTTCAAAATAAATGGGATCAAGGTTCTCCCACTAAATTTTTGCAAAAAGTGCTTACATTATTTAAGTTATCTAGGATATTTTTTTGTATTACACAATCTAAATTAAATAATAAAATAGTCGGTAGTCTTATTGTTTCAAATTAGGACACAAATTTTCAAAATGGATGAAGTTTCATGTGATGATTAACCGACAATATTCTCCTTTCCTATCCTTGGAAAACCATTCACAGTGCCCCATCGCCACATGAAACTCAATCATGTAGCAAAGATAGGACCGCTCCCATTTTGCCAATATAAGGCATTTTGCACGTATTTGACAACCAGAATTTGTGGATTCTCGTTTTCGTGACGTGCTAGGAAGGATAGAAGACTTAATTTTGACGTTTGAAATTTTTTCGAAAACGTTCTTACGCTCTCAATTTCCATTTACCAATTATTTTGCAACACTAGTCCTCTTCGCAATTGCAAGGCCGTACTTCAAAAAGTAAGGAAAGTTACTTTTTTTATCTACCTAAAATTAAAAATTTAATAAAGGAATTACCACTTATCATTATTGATATTTTGAAATTAGAATCACCTTTGTTTTCCCTTCCTATTACAAAAAGCTCACAAATCCTTTCTTTACATAAAACACCAAAGAAAGAATAAAGCCCGTTGCCCGCAAACTTCCAAGGTTGTGATTAGTGAAGAAAGGAAAAGTATGGCTATAGCACTAAAAATTAGAATGCCAATCCGCCCCAACATGAAGTAGTGTTAATATAGCCGGTGGCTTGGGTTTTGGATGGTCAAAACAACAATTACACAAGCACAAAATAAAAGCCGTAGGCGTTTCTTAGTTCCCTACACTCGCACTCTCAAGGCATTCGTACTTAGGCCGAGCTCAAGATTGGCTCCAGGAAACTAGATTGGCTCATTAACTCGCCATATTTTAATTTCATAAGGTATGTTCGAAGTTTGAACTGCTAGGGTAATTTATTATTGTGAAATCATAGTTCTAAATTATCTCTTATTTTGTGAGGCAATGTAATATATTAATTGTGAGCGTATTCATTAAAAAAATTGAAAACCGATTTTAGCATGAATGATGACAATTTATATATTAATTGGTTTTTAAGAGTATTTGTATTATGTAGGAGCACTAGAAAGAAAATCAAGACTTCATTTTCCCTCGTTTTCCTTATTTTATTGAGCTGAATCGGGAGAAAATTTAACATGAATAGTGAGTTAATTGTAAGATCAATGGGCCAAGGCCATACATCAACATTGACCATAGTGTAAGTATAAAAGCATGATATTCATGCAAGTATAGTTATTAATGTAAGATCAAAGTTAACTCTTAGCTTCACTAAAGAATATAAGGCAAAGATCTAGCATCAATCAAACTCACGTGAAAAAGTAGATGAAAAATGTACAATCATCCAATGGGAGAGGTAATCTATAATTATCCAAGAAGACTCTTGGCTATGCCTTGAGATCAAACTAATTCTCAATATTTTTGAATAATCATCCCATTGGAATTTAGTAGGAAAAACCATAGTAAATCATTGTCCAATGGCCATGTAAAAATATATAAAAAATAATATTTTTTGGTTGTTTTTCTATAGGTGGACCATGATGGGACCACCGAGAAGGTGGGGGTGTTTTTTTAATCATGGAAGTGAGGCTTAGTAGATTGATAGTCAAGTTACCTTTCCCCTATAAATTTTCTCGATCAAGTTATTCATTCATTGAACTTCGATTCATTCCTACCGTTTTGATACACAATCCAATCCAAGCTTGAGTCTTGAGTCATCATTGAGAATGTAATTCATAGGTTGTCAAGAAAGAGGTTATCATGCACATGCACTCTCTTTTTTCTTGGTATCTTTGTAACTATGTCTGTAGCCCGAGAGTCTATATTTTTAAATTATCATAATAGTTTCAGATTATTAGGCTTTTATTTTGTCTTTTAAGAATTTTAATTTAATTATTATTAATCATTAAATTTAATATATATATATATTTATATATTTATTATAGTTATTAAACTTTCAATAGAATTATTAAACTTTCAATGGTACATCAACTTTCATACATGAGAAAATAGATAATTTAAAAAATGGTACATCATGGCCCGATTAATTCCACCTTGTAAAGAATTTCAAATGGTATAACATTTAGTCAATAGTAATCACACTTCTGCACACAGAGACTACTTTCCGGAAGCCCGAGATTTCTTTGGCTTGTTATTTTTATAACTATATAGACATAATTAATAGAGAGATTGAGGACAAAAATCTAGCGCTTAGTCTCCACTACTCAACATGATTTTGTGAGAAATAATACATAGATTGATTTTCCTGGTGCCTTAGTTTTTAGCTCATTATTTTAATCACAACAACAATAAAAAATGCACCGAGGATCCGTTCTTAGTCCGATTATGCAATTTTTATAAGACAGAGATTATGCAATATTAATAATAAACATAAATTTATTGCAATTTAGAAAGCTCGTTCATGTTTTTTTTTCTTTATATTGGAAGGTTACTTTTGAAGTACTTTAGTAGATCATATCATATATCGAGGAAATATTAGTTTGACAAGAATCAAGCTTATTTCTCTTGAAACTTTAGGTATTAAAAGTCCATGACACGTATATATCACAATCCAAAATCCAAAGAAAAGAAGAGCGTTCAATTTTTTTTAATCAAACTTTATCGATGAAGGGTTAATTTATTACGAGAACGTCATTAATGAAGTGCAAAATTTTAAATCGCAACGTTTATTGACTAGAAAAATAATGATCAAAACGTCAGTAAAAAAAATTGTGTGACGGCAAAGAGAAATCCAAATCTAACCCCCGCTCGCCACCCGTTGGTGAGTGGAGGTTATTCACTTTTCATTTACAAACCTTACCAGGTTACTCATGTTACTAATATTTTCACATGGCTCACTTTAGGTGACTACTTATTGTACTTTTCTTATAAAGAACAATTGGTAGATAATTGTATTATTTGAAATCTATAACAAATAAATCCAAAGTAAAAAAATTACAACAAATAGAAAATTAAGTAAAAAATTCACCAGGGCACTAATGTGTGGATACCCTATCATTTCTTAGATCCTCATAACTTACCAACACCTACTATATTGGTATACACATAATATGGCGTTTACCCGAAGTATTTCATATGTATCTAGAAGTAATGTTGCATGGGACGATTGTTAGTGGCGTATATAAGATGTGTATTATAGTTTATATTTCAATTTTTCTTAAGTAGCATGCATGTGCGGTTCATATAGTGACTTCACTACCAAATATATTTCGTTGAAGATGTGAAGATGATCTCTCATTAGGTCCTAATTACTTAAAGCATCATTAATTAGCTTTCCAAATGAATAAAATATGTTAAGAAATTAGTAAAACTAGGAAAACAAATCATGCTTTAAAAATATGGCACAATGAGTCACACTCTGAGATTTATTTAATTACTCATCAAGTGTCGCTACAACATATATATGATCACTATTACCATAGAAATGGGACATGTGACCATCATTTTGGTTTTTCCAATGACATTCCACGTCATGAGCATTGTTTAGGGTTGATTGTGTTGATTTAAAAAAAAAAAATCATTTATACATTTTATGGAAATTATAGACACAATTTATAATCACATTACAAGATCATGATGTATGGATATTCCTTATCATTTCTTAGATACACAACTTACCAACACCTAATAGATTGATATACACATCATATGGAATTTACCCCTAGAATGCCACATGTATCCTAAACAAATTAGTTGTATGGCAATTGTTATGGTGCATATATGATGTGTATTACGCCTTATCTTATAATTTTGTCAAGTAGCATACAACAATTTACATAGTGATATGAGAACCACTTCTAGAGTATACATCGATTTTGTACACATGGCTTTTCGCTTGCTTTTAAGATATATCATTGGTGATGGTCACATGATTATATAATGAACCATTAAGTTGAACTATGAAAGTATTCATCACAACACACACACACACACACATATCGATGAATTAATAATTTTTTCTCTCATATAATTTTTTTAATCTATTTTGAAAAAAAAAATTATATATAATTATTTCTAAGAAGAACAAGAGAGAATTTTACCATATTCGTGAAACATATAATAGCAAGAAATTAATCTATTGAATTTCATTTCCAAACATATTCAAGGAGTAAAATGAAGATTAAAAAGGAAATATTCATGGATTTACCTATAACATCACTCATAATTAAGAATGTAAATGTACAATATTGATGATACATAGGTTAGGAGAAAATTAATCTATTGAAATTTCATTTCAAAACATATCTAAGTGGAGTAAAATTATTATTAAAAAGAGATATTTATGAATTTACTTATAACATCACCTCATAAAAGTGTAAATGTACAATATTGATAAAATTTATTTATATATGATAAATAATAAACCTTTATCTCACATGTATCATATAATCTTATAAACAAACACATTCTATAATATGCAATAAAAGTGAAATTACACAATCCACATGGAAATAAGACTTAGTTCAAGCAAAAGAAAATAAAAAATAAACCATAAGTGACATGGATTTTGCAAAGGCATATATAATGTTATACCCATTTGTACTAAAGCATCACTATTGCGACGGTTGCCTCCAAACGTCGCAATTGCGACACTTAGACATTGTGTCGCACTTGCGACGTTGTGCCAGCTTGTCGCAATAACGACGCTTAGGGCATAGTGTGTGTCGCAATTGCGACGTCCCTTCAAACGTTGCATCATGTATACCCTTTGTCTAAGTGTCGTTATTGCGACACTTTTCTCTAAACTTCAATATATAGCGAAAGTTTCGGCTAGATTAAAAAACTTGGGAAATTTCCGACATTTGGTCAGTGCTCGAACCAAGTGTCGGAATTTCCCAAATGTACTAGTGTTAGTAGCCCCCATAGTAGCAATGTATCTATCCTCCGCAGACTTGACAAGGAAACAAATGGACTACTTCTTAGCCATCTAGTTGACGAATCCACTAAAAAAAGTCAAATTCACATGTAAACTTTCCGTTAACTACATCTCTAGCCTAATCAAGATATATAAAATATCATAAAGAGAATTATTCATTTTGATTTTTCTTCTGACATAAAACATAGTCTTTGGTCTCCTTCAAATACCAAAAAATGATTTTCGGAGTGACCCAATGCTCCTTCCTTGGATTAGACATAAATACAATAACAACTCCCATTAAATGTATAATTTCGGACCTACATAAGAAACCCTACAACTTCAACATATGGCATATTGGCCATTTATTCCCTTTCTATTTCAATCTTCAAACATATTGTCGGGGATAAAAAGACATTTTAAGAACCATATTTTCCAGAGATAGATACATATGTACCACTAGAAAAGGCAGGTGTATCTACGAGTCAAATTTTGATGCCTATGGTCGAGGTGAAGGTAAATAAGGTAGGGTGACTGGTATAAAAAACATAATTCATGTCCAACAGAAGTGTTTACTAGGGGTGAGTTGGAAAGTCTGTTGATATTAGTCTCTTTGGATTGGCTACGGGACATGCTAATGGAGAGGGATATACCTACAATTGATATTTTGAGAGGTGATGACGAGGTTGGTGGATAGGAGGACAAGCCAATAAAAAATACAATTTAGAGCATAAGAGAGGTCACATAGACAAAACCTCTTTTTCCATTGATCTCAGAGAAACCAGGTAGAGAGGTAATTTCATCTTGGCTAGTAGATAGATATAGAGAGTATATGAAGCTTAGGGAGAAAATTGATTAGGATCACAGTATGCTAGATGAGACAAAAGATAGGCTAGGAGAGGGTCATCCAAGAAAAAACTATCTATACATCTCATATGTATTGAGGGGTTTCCGAAGTGCATTATATTAGATATCATTTTTTGGGATTCAAATGCGTTAAGAAAGTCATTCAACTATGACCATTTCCATGAGAGCTAGTCATAACTCACTAATTTCTCATGATTTTTGAATAGTCCACTTAGCACTCATTTCATCGGGTGATGCCCACAGGGGTGAAGAAGTGGGATTGAAACTAGTGAAGTGAATCACATAGTGTAAATCATCTATTCCATGGCTTTCACTCAGTAACCAAGACTTCCTGAGTGGTCACCCATCCTAGAAATCCTTTGGCTCAAGTGTGCTTAACTGCAAATGGGGTAGCAAGCTAAGTGGGCTTGATTGTGGGGAAAACTTCATAGTTAAGCATGCTTGAGCCAAAGGAGTTCTAGGATGGGTGACCACCCGGGAAGTCCTAGTTACCGGGTGAAATCCCCGGAAGTGATGATTGGCGCTATGTGATTCATTTCACTAGTTTAAATCCCAGTTCGTCACCCCTATGAGCATCACCCGATGCAATGAGTGCTAAGTGGACTATTCAAAAATCATGAGAAATTAGTCATTTGCGACTACCTCTCATGGAAATGGTCATAGTTGAATGAATTTATTAACGCAATTGAATCTCAAAAAATGATATATAATCTCATATGTAGTTAGTATAGGTTATGCCATATCGGAATCTCAATAGACACAAACATGTGTTCCCGCTCGGAAAGATGACACCTACACTAGAGGTGTAGACTAGATCATGGGTATCCCTATATATGGTTCCATCATAGAGGTTGAGGTGTTTGACCGAGAATAATAGCTTTCATGTGAATTGGAGGGAACGGTCTATTAGCTCTCTACACCCACAACAAATGATATCTCTTATCATTTTATAGATTTCCTTGAAACCCTATGCTGACTAGGTCAAGAGTTGAATAAGCCTCTAGTGGAACACCATCTTTATGGAATTTGTGAATTCTAAGCTTATCTAAGATAAATTCCAAGCCTATTTTGTGATGAAGTACGAACCCATTATGAGGGTGAATTTCAATCCTTTTCTATGATAATATCCAAGCCCATTCAAATTTGAAATCAGAGTCTATTATGTGGTGAAGACTAAGCTGTTTGGGACAATAAATATGGCCTAAATTTGGCCCTAGTACAAATCTAAGTCAAGACTTTGATCGAGTTCATTTTGGACAGTTGAAAGATTATTTATGGAAAAATTTTACAAGGTTGAATTGGTACTTATTGGACACTTGACTCTCTCACATTAAGAGAGATAATAAATTTATGTGTGTTTTGCATGTTATATATTTGCATGCAACATCCTATTAAATGTTTCAACATGTTGTTTTGACACCCATAAAATGTAGATTACTTATCATTCTTTGAGGAAGGGTATGACGTATTACATCCTTATAAGTATAGATATTTTCATTGGGATGTGGCCAGGGAAATGGAATAATCTTCTACTTTGTAGAAGTCCTTTTTCCCAAGACAGATGGACACATTAGCACTGTAGAATTTCCAAACTTTAGTGATACCATATTTGACTAGTATTATCTACAAATTATTGACGCGAGGATTATCACTTATTGATCCCTAGACCTATTCACCTAGCATTCTATAAATGCACTCATTTATCGAACTCACAATTATTGAAACTGAAATTTGACATCACTCTTTTTCATCTTTTTCATGCAAAATTCACTAGATTCCAAGAGAGGTGTATGTAAAAGGATGACAAGGACTAGACAAGGATTTATTCATGTTCGAAACACCCAATTATGTTCATAACAATATTTTTTCAATGATCTTTGACTCCATCTTGATTCATATGGGTTCATACATTGACAACCCAATAGATGGAAAAGGCTCATTCCAGCTAAGGGAGTTGTATGGACTTGATTCATAAAAAAAAATTGAAATATAATTGTCCCATTTGAGAAGAAGCCTTGGCCACTCTAAGGCTCATTCCAATTAAGGGAATTGTATGGAATTGATCCATACTTTTTTTTTGAAATGTAATTGTTCCATTTGAGAAGAAGCCTTGACCACTCTACCTTAGAACTAATTCTCATATAGGTTCCATTCTCGTTAAGGGAATTCCTAGCTTGGTGAAACTTGCGTTGGTTCCTAGATTGTTGAAACTTGCATTGCTTCTACCAGACATTATCAATATTTGTGCAATGTAACTTAGATATTTTTTACTTAATCATCCTCCTTATCAAATTACTTCATCTATCCAGGTTACATGTCAGCTATTGAACATTGTAACACGTGCAAATTCCAGATTTTACATGTGTCCCATTTCCAAATATTATGAAGTCGATTGGAGTTAACGAGGAAATCACTGGGAATTTTTGAGAATTTGGAATATGACCAAGGATATATTGTTTATGCATGAAAAAATGACCTCAGTATGATCATTGAAACATAATTGGATCCAACATGGATGGAAACTGGCTTGAAATTTGACATAGAAATATTGTTTTGAATACTCACTTCAAATTCAAAATATTTGTAGAAGAATTTATGTGGACTCATATTGTATCAAGCTTTACATCCAGATCTTTATATTGTTCATATTAATTTTCCTATCATGCTTACTTATTTTGGTTCTCTAATAGAATGGAAAAAGTTTATGGGATTGTCAATTTTGGTAAATTGCAATGAAACAAGATAAAAAAATTGAGTCTTCGATCTTCTCATCTTTGAGATGATTCACAATGGTAGAGTTTATTATAGATTTAATTTAATAGAATTGGCCATCATCTTCAGTCCATTGAAATTATGGACATTGGATTATAGAGTAAGGTTTTTTCCTACTTTGTAGACCTCTTATGATACTATGAAATTGTATCCATAAGAATATCCCAAAACCTCAAATTGGAGAGTGAAATATACTAGGCATTGTTGGATAAAATGATGATAGTCCAACTGGAAAATCAGAAGTGCCTTTAAATCTTATATTCCATGATAAATGACTATTAACCATAGCTTAGTGGTTAAATCTTATATTCATTCTTATTAATTAACTGATGAATTTCCCAGTTGCAAGAAAGAGTACAATTATGGTTAAATTTTATCTTCATTCTTCCTAATTAACTAATGTCTTGTCTAGTTGCAAGAAATAGGACAATGAATTAAATGGATGCAAGGTGGCTTGGTACTTCAGAGAATACATTTCAAGAGAATTTTCATTGCTTTTTATTGGTTAGCTTTGATGCAATGGGACATTTCTAAGATACATTTAGATGACCAGAAAAAATGAAAAGGACTTTGTAGTATCATTTGTATTATACCTATTTCTTCCCATAGAGAAGAAAGTATAAATCTACATTTAAATGAGGAGTCCACCAAGCTACAATTTGGAGATAGAATGTCATATCAACTACATATGAGCCCATGGATGTAACAATTGAAGAATTATTTTTTAATATTTAATGTAATATCAGATGCATTATAATCAAAACAAAAGGAACATCCAACGCCATGGTTAAAAGTGTTTTCTCCACATGGAATAATACTTTAGAATTATGAAAACTGTTTTGAATCAACCACTGTGTTTCATGAAATTCCCCAAGAACCATTGCATAAACAACATCCCAAGAATGAGAGACAAAACCCTCACTACATTGCTCACTCGTGCCACATCCAAACTTTAAAGAATGAGAGAAAATCCACTGTTGATTTTGGGCGTGTACCATATACGAATATAGTGTTTTTTAGAACACAATATTTAGTTTATCTATACATTTTTAGTTCTAAATACTACATACGATATCTTTGGAAAATTATATAAATTTGGGTCACAACATTGTTCAATCACAATTGCAACCTAAAAAAGTTTCAAAATGCAGTAAATTTCCCAGCGTTCAAAACTATTTATGCTTATTAATTCACCTCATAATTGAAATATCACAAGAAAACTTGATACACATTAATCTAACTTGGGGCAAGAGAAAATAAAGAAAGTGGATTAGCCAAGACTAAAAAAATTGGAACAATATAATACCAATAAAGGTTATTTTAGTGAACAATATAATACCAATACCAACATCATTCACAAATCACTTTGAAATCACCATCCACATGTGCCTCATCACATTGGGATTCACCATCCATGTTACAGTGGGGTTCTCGAGCATATATATGTTGTTGCTCTACTTCACACGTTGAGGCTTCAACTTCTGACTCTCCAATATTTTTGGTGTCTTCTTCATCCATATGCATGTCTGCATGATGGGTTTCACTTTTATAGTATGACAATCATCCACATTTGAGTGGGATACTCCAAGTTTTTTTTAATCCTAGACCCTTGATCATTTACTCCCAGACCCGCAGTTGATTTTCTATTGGTTCTAAACTAGATATTAACATAATTTGTTGCTTTATGTCACTTTTCTTTATACCAAATTCTACTTCAGGGGTCTTCCATGCTTCCTAGGAAGATGTAAATTTTTTTGCCTTGCACAAGGACTTCTCATCCAGCACATGTTTTATAAGATCCAATACTAAGGCATCACATACTTCATCATATGGGTTATTAGACCGATAATCAATCAAATCTTTACATCGAAGAGAAGTCTTCATTTTGACAGAACTTCCCAAAAATTAAAATTTTTACCAGTAAATTTTGGAAGTATTACCAGATCTATCTTGATCCATTCATCCTCAAATTTTTCTACTTCATCTACTTGTATTTTAGATGCCCCAACTGTGGTGAGAACCTCTATGAGGTATTCAAAATACTTTTCCTCTTCTTTTTTATTTATTTTCTCGATTTGCTTCAGTGTTTCTTTGTGACCCATGACTATCGTATTTCTTTTCTATTGTGTCTTCTTTAATTATTGTGTCAACCTTCTAGAAATGAACATCACATACACTTCATTATCTTTAAAACTAAAAAATTTAGCCTTCACTTTAATGGTGGCTCCCAATAACTACTAAAAACTTTGCTAAGATCTTATATGCAGATTCCTATGAAGGCTCATGGCTACAACTTACGGTGAAGACGCATTATTTGGTCAATGGTAGTGGCTCTTACCTCTTGATATGGTGGTGGCTCTATAGGCTACTCACCCTAATATTTTAGTAGTTGGGTTTACAAACTCTCAATGATCTCTAGTTTCTACTTATGGACCAATGGATGAAAACTTTAATTTGTGGGCTACTCACAATAGCCAAGGCTCTTAGTGGAAGTAGCTTATGACCTTCTTAACTCCTTTGGTTCTTTGAAACCTTTCTAAACCTTGCTCTGGTACCACTTGTTATTTAGAGGCAGAGATAAACATGCAAACACAAGACAAATAAATACATAAGATTCTCCTTGAATAAATAAGTTCTATTGATTAATTATTCTCTCATATACATCCACCGAGTTACTACTATTGTCTCTTCTTACTTCACATTACAATAACCAATTCATGAGTATCTAAACACTAAACTTTCTAAATATGGAATCATGCAAACTCTACATTAGGGGAATTTTGAGGTCTAAAATGGGCCTTCTAAGGAAAATGTACAATCAAAATTCACTTTATGAGAACCAATCACATTTTAGGGGATGACATCATCCCTAATGGTTGAGGTGGCATCGCTTGAGTTAAAGGTATTTACTTGTCACATTCTCAAGGGTGGAAAAAACTCATGGTTAACCATGGTAGTGCTCTAAGTACTTTTAAAGTCAAAGTAAAGTATTCATAATAAATGTCATTTCACACTTTTTGAATAAAAATTTATTATTGTCATTTCATATTTTTTGAAAGAAACAATGCATATCCCTATACATTTATTATATTATATTATATTATATCATTTTTATATAGTATATTAGTTACATGTTATTATACAATTTAAATAATATAAATTTTAATTAATAGAATATAATATAATTAAGACTTTATAAATTTATATTTATATTTTATTTTAAATTATTTAAGTACAAAGGACAAATGCATTAGATGTTCAATGATAATGACTTTTTCTTGAAAAGATCATTCTTATTTATAGTCACATCAATACAATTTTTTTATTATATTTATTTTGGTACAACTTTTGAATTGAATTTAATTATGGTTACATGGATTGTGGTGCAAAAAGTGAATTTCAAATTCATCAATATTATTTTATTGGTTAGCTATTATTTTATTATTTCCTTGGAAGGCCCATTTTAGACCTCAAAATTCCCCTAATGACTTTCTTTTCCTCATGCAATATATGACTTGAAACTTTAACTAAACTTTTCTAACTTTACTTTAACATAAATTGACATTTTCCTTTTCCTTAACTTAGATTTCCTTGACAAGGCACTAAGTTTTTAACCCTAACTCACTTGACTTCTAATACCAAACTTAACATGCTTCATTCACTTCACTTAACTCTTCATACATTGTTGAAGTGTGACAACAATTTAAGTAAATAATGCAATTATGGGTAAATTTAATTTATTCACGGTCAGTCAGTTGTATAACGAGAAGGAGTTATGTAATGAAGTATCCCACATTAATTAGGATTTACCGAGAGGCTTGTATGATTGAGAATCATTCTTGTTTAATAAAGGTTTCCAATCCAATTAGAAATTATTTTAAAAGACAATTGTACAGTCTTCGGATGAAGGAGGGTATAAAAATTACAGAAGATTTAAATGTTTTTAATACACTTATTTTCCAATTGTCAAATATGGAGGTTAAATTTTAGCAAGAATATAAAGCTATCACCTTGTTGTGTTCTCTACCCAAGTCATGGGACTGCTTCATAAATTAAATCAATTTGAGCACTACTGAGATTTTGGAATTTGATTCAGTTGTGGGGGCTCTGTTATTTGAAGAAATACGGAGGAAGTCCAATATTGAAACCTTTGCACCATAAGCCATGGTAGCTAGAGGTCTGTCAAAGGAAAAAGGGGAGAAAGCAAGGAGTTCTTTCAAATCAAAATAAACGGCCAAGAAGTGTAAAGAAAAATGTTGGTACTGCAACAAAATTGGACACCTCAAGAAATATCGTTACAAATGAAAGGATTCCGAAAACCAAAAGAAAGAAGAAAATCAAGTCTATTCAGGTATTATTGATGAAGTTTTGTCCACTAAAGTAGGTATGGTATATGAAGCTTTACTTGTTTGCAATGTCTCTCTTAATTTTGAAAATTGGTTGTTAGACTCCGGTGCTTCTCATCACATGAGTCCGCACAGAAATTGGTTTACTTCATATGAAGTTGTGAATGGTAGTTCTGTGTTTATGGGAAATAATGTATCTTTTCAGGCTGTTGGGATGGGAAATTTCAAAATTAAGATGTATGTTGATACAGTTAGAACATTAACTGATGTTAGGCATGTACCTGAATTGAGGAAAAATTTGATTTCTTTGGGAGCGTTGGACTCGGATGATTACAAGTTTATAGGTCAGAATGGAGGGTTGAAAGTTTCAAAAGGCGCCCTGGTTGTTATGAAGGCAGAAATGATCCAAAATATTTACAGACTCAAAGGTAGTACTTAGGTCAGTGTGGCAGTGACTGTATCATAGAAAGCATAAGAAGGTACTCGCCTATGGAATCAACGGTTGGGTCACATGAGCGAGAAGGGTATTCAGGTACTAATAAAACGAAAGTTGCTTCCTGATTTTAAATCTTGAAGTTGGATTTTAGTAAAAATTGTGTATATGGAAAAAATGTAAACAAATAATTAAAATTAGAAGTCATAATAGTAAATAAATTTTTGACTATATCCATTATGATCTTTGGGGACCATCTCCTATTGTATCTTATGGAGATGCATTATATTTCTTAAAATTTATCTATGATTTCTCCCAAAAATTCTGGGCCTATATGTTAAAAAAGAAAGATCGTGTATTTAATGTTTTTAAACTATCTAAAGCTATGGTGGAAAAGAAAACAAGAAAATTAATTAAATTTTTAAGAACTGACAATGGCAGTAAATTTACATCTTTAGAATCTGAACAATATTGTAAGGATGAAGGGATTGTTAGACATAAAACTATTTCTTATACTCCTCAAAAAAATGGTGTTTTTGAACATATAAATCAAACTCTTGTGGAAAGAGCCAAAAGCACGATCAATAATGCTAACCTACAAAAGGAGTTGTGAGAAGAAGAAGTATCTATTTCTTGTTATTTAGTAAACAAATCACCTTCAATTTCCATTAATTGTAAAATTGCTAAAGAAGTTTGGTCGATTCAATCTTGTGATTATTCACATTTAAGGATTTTTGGTTGTGATGCCTATGCTCTTATTCCAAAGAATCAATGTTCAAAGTTGGATCCAAAAGAAAAAATCTATGTCTTTTTTGGGTATGGTTATGCAGTGAAAGGATGCAGGTTGTGGGATCCTTCTTCACGTAACATAGTCATTATTAGAGATGTAACATTTGATGAATCTTCTCTTCTAAAATGGGATGTTGGAAAAGTTGAACAGGAACAAGTATCGTCGAATCAACAAGTTCAGTTAGAGACTAAACCTTTTTCAAAAATTCAAAAGGAATGAGAGACTTCTGAAGAAAAATGTGAAGAAGAAGAAGCAAAGGAAACTATAGAAGTTCCAAAACTAGTTCAACAACCAGTCACTCTAAGAAGGTCTACAAGGGAAAGAAGAACACCCTAAAGGTATGAAGATTATGCTTCATCTTTTGAATTGATTACTGAATATGGGTAACCTTCTTGTTATCAAGAAGCAATGGACGATATGGATAGTGAAAAATCAAAAAAGGATATGGATGAAGAAATGGATTCCTTAGCCAAGAACAAAACCTGGGATATTGTAGAACTTCCTGAAGGGAAAAGTGTTGTTGGATGAAAATTGTTCTTCAAATTGAAACAAAATGTTGATGGAAGTATCAAAAGGTATAAGACGAGGCTGGTTGCGAAGGGTATTCTCAGGTTTAAGGTATTTATTTTCATCAAAAATTTTCAACAGTCGTAATTTTTTTTTTTCTATTCGTATTGTGTTATCAATAACTGCACTACTTGACCCTGAGTTAGAATATTTGGATGTTAAAACAAATTTTGTTCATGGTGATTTGGATGAATAGATTTATACGGAACAACCAGAAGGTTTTGTACAAGGTTGTAACAGAAGATTCGTTTGTAAGCTCGGGAAATCAGTGTATGGCCTAAGACAGTCTCCCAGGAAATGGTACAAGAATTTTGACTCCTTCATGGTGAGTCAAAATTTTATTAGAAGTGAGTATGATCATTGTGTATACTTCAAAAGTTTCAATGGCATATTCATTATCTTGTTCTTGTATGTTGATGATATGCTTATTGCAAGCAAAAGCATGGAAGAAATCAATAGGTTAAAGGCTCAAATCTCTAGGACGTTTGATATGAAGGATCTTGGAGCAAAAAAACATATCTTGGAGGCACAAGTGACCATTGCATCATCTTTAATGATAGTGAAGGATCAGTCTTCGGATATGTGGATGTTGATCATGTAGGTGATTTGGAAAAAAGGAGATCTACTACAGGTTATGTCTTTACTCTTGCAGGTGGAGAAATCAGCTAGATGTCAAAGCTTTAAGAAACAGTTTATTTGTCCTACTTTAGATGCCTGTAAAGAGGAAATCTGGTTGAAAGGTCTACTTGATGAGATTGGAAGGACACTGGAGAAAGTGAATGTGTTTTGTGACAGTCAGAGTGATATTCATTTAGCTACAAATCTAGCTCATCATAGCAAGACAAAGCACATTGATATAAGGTATCATTTTGTGTGACATGTGATTGATGGCTAAAAATTAGCTCTCAAGAAGGTCCATACATAGGAGAATCATGTATACATCTTCACGAAGTTAGTTATAGTAGATAAATTGTGATGGTGTTTGGATTCTCTTGGCTTGCAGAATAAATGATGAATGGGCATGGGCAAGGGATTAGGAAAATTTTTGTCAAGGTGGAGATTGCTGAAATGTGAAAAAAATTAAGAAAATAATGTAATTATGGGTAAATTTAATTTATGACCGTTTAGTCAGTTGTATAACGAGAAGGATTTATGTAACGAAGTGGCCCGTATTAATTAGGATTTCCTGAAAGGCTTGCATGATGGAGAATCATTCTTGATTAATAAAGGTTTCCAATCCCTTGCCCCATAGAGGTTTCCTTGAAACACTGTCAAGGTTTTACCATGTAAACCTTTGTTTACTTGTGTGTGAGTTAGTTTCCATTCAGTTTTTCCATATCTTCCTTTCTTATTTAAATATTTAATAACCCTTGAGACCAACATATATTGCATGCATATGAGAGTACTTACTATTTCTATCAAGTGAAACATTTTTTATCTGTGAAAAAGTTGTGATTGATAGCAGTTAATCAAATAGGAAATTTGGGGATAGGTTTGTATGAATTGTGTGCTCTTATAATTTTTAAATTTCTATATGAGACTAGAGTTCACTTGGTTGTAACACATTTGAATATTTGAAAATTGTTAGGCCACTTTGGTTGTTGATTCTACAATATTAATTTCATTCATATCATTTGCATATTGGTTATGCTAAAGCATACTTGTATGGAATGATTATCTACATACTTCAATAAGTGTTAAACTTATGACTTTTAATAACCGTGAAATATAAAAAAGTGAGGTGTAGTATGGAATCACATAGTTTCGAACTGAGAAAACCAATGAGATGAAATGAGTCACGATGCACCACAAACTTATAGTGATGGACCATCTGGGTGCGCTAAGTCAGCCTCCAATTTGGGTGACTATAGGGGCATGACAATGGCTTTTTAGGTTAAATTAAAGTTTATGTTAGAGGTACTCTTTCAACCTCCTTCATAATTTATTTATATATATATATCTCTATTAAGTGAGGAAGATAAATCACATAGTCGTTATTCCCTAGTTTGAAATTATATCAATTACTAATATTACTTGGTTTCTTAATAATGTATTCATGGTTTTCTAATTACTAGATAAAAATGATTACCAAAAACTTAATATCTAACAATAAATTAATATCAAAAAATACTAAACTGCATTTCATATATATATTTTTATTACAATACTAGGAGAAAGTTTTTTTATAATTAGAAAAAATTTAAATACTAAAATATTATCTAAGAAATAATTAAAATATTGTTATTTATATCTTTGATATATTTGTTCAATAGTGAAAAGAAAATTGAGATGTGAGTATAAGACTTACACAAGAATCAAATTTGTGACTTTTCATTTAGAAAAAAAAACTTGAAGGTTTAAAATGCATATATTGATGAATTTGTATTTTAATTTTTTTGGATTATATATATATATATATAATCTAATTTCTTGCAAATTTATATCAAAGTTTTAGTTGAAGTAATTTAAAAATTTTCACATATTTCAATTAAAAAAAAAAAATCTCATGGAGTGTAATTCAATTGACAATCACCTTGTTATGAAGTATTATGTAAAAACATGAGATTCAAAGTTCATATTCCCCAAAAATAATAATTTTTATCTATTTATTTATTATATTTTTAAAATGTGATATGCATATTGTAATTGTTTTGAAATCAAAGTATATTTAGTTTATTACTTTTATGTAATTTTAATATAATTTTCAAATTAATATACACTAAATTAAATACTTTAAAAATAGTAAAAAATATTCTAATTTTTCAAAATGTTATATTTTAATTTTATAATTAATTAAGAAATTAAAATAATTAGCATATTTAATTTTGTATCTAATTAAAAAATATTAATGAAAAAAGAAAAATATAATATAAAAGAAAGAAATTGATATGATTAAATTTCATGTGGTTTGAATAACTATTTTCAAAAATAAAAAATATAATGATCCCTTATCCACTTATGGAATCTCTATGCAAACATCCCAAATGCAACAACAAACAAGTTGTCTCTAATCGTATCAGTAGAGATGGAAGGGACAAAATATGAAATGATGTCCTTGAGAGTGGTTACCCCCACAAAACGATGAGCCCAACCAATCATTGTCTTTATATAGGATAGTAAGTGAAATAGCAACCCCGGTATAGGGGCGAGACAATAGTAGCTTGCAAGTTGGGGGACTTAGGGAGTAGGTGGAGGCAAGTGTTAGGTAATATTATCTTAAATTGATATGGGCACTCTCAGAGTCAATTTTGCAAGTGTTAGATAATATTGTTTTAAATTGATATGGTTTTGTCTTAATTGTTAAGTGTCTTAAATGTGTTTAGTCTTAATTGTCATCGTCTTAAGTAGCCATTGTCTTAAATTGATATAGTTTTGTCTTAATTGTTAAGTGTCTTAAATGTGTTTAGTCTTAATTGCCATTGTCTTAAGTAGCCATTGTCTTAAATATAAAGTTGTCTTAAAATATTTGTTTCAAAATGTTTTTGTCTTAAATATTTGTCTCAAATTGTTTTTGTCTTAAATTTTATATTTAAGAAAATTCAATTGATATTAAATTTTAATATAAAATAAATAAAATAAAAGTAATTTTTTAAAATAAGATTTCTTTTCTTAAAAAAATGTCTTAAAAGTGCCTATTTTGTAGTAGTATTCAATGACTACCAACTGTGGAAACATGTATAGTATTATAAATGAATTACTAGATGTCCTCCATAATTCATATACAATTATATTATAACAAACCTAATGAATGTAGAAATGATAAAAATTGTTGTGAAATGGGTCTCTCTTGATTAAACCTGTAAGTCACAAATAAATAATTAAAATATCCCATTCACAACGAGTAATATTCACAAGAAGTAACATATACTATGCATCCATGGATAAAAATATTTCTCTCACACCTTAATGATAATAATTATAGCAATTATGTTTACTGAAAGTGATCCATTTATTCATAATTCACATATCATAATCATAGATTTTAAAATAAATCTTTGATATTAATATATTTGTGATTCCAATCACTAACATTACTAATACACTTTACCCAAAGCAATTGTTATCAAATTCACCACCAACGTAACCATGCAACGCCTCTAACATAAATTGACCATTAGATACTTGCACCATGAGAAGATTTAACTGATTTCATAATTCTTTCCTAATTTTGATGGTTAAGACATGTCTTGTACATTTGTCAATAAATTTGTAAATATAACAAATACGTTCTGGACAAACATCTATTAAGGTACCCATTAATCTAAGTATTCTATCCATCTACCATTACTTCCCAAAACATAAGAGATATTCACACCATTAAACACAAGTTACTAAAGCTTTTTGTAATGTATCTAGATCATAGTTAATTAGATGTGCAACACATCATAGATACCCGCATGCAACCAACATATTTTTTTAAAAGCATTAATGCAAATAAATTAATTAAATATATAGATCATGAATTAAATATAGCATTAAGAAAACATTATCATAGTAGTAAAATAATGAGAAAACATTTATCCTTATAGACATTTACAAAACCGCTTGCAGACATTTACAGAAGGAAAGGCTGCTCGCCAGCAGTACCTCTCATGCGATTACATCTGGACAGCGTTTAGCACTTATCTAACCGAGTATGTATATCTGTCTCATAAGCGACAAATAGGCATAACAATTAACAGATTCGATGCAAAAATATCAACATCGAATGGAAGAAAGGAAATTATCCGAAATGCTCACAGACACGCGCAACAAACAGATTCGGTGCACAAATATCAACATGGAAGGGGGAAGGAAATTTTTCGAAATCATCATTCATTAGCGCTTGTTGCATGAAGAAGAGCATTTGATGTGTGGGAGCAGTACTCTGTCACCAGCCTCCCGAATAACGATCCTTCCCTCTCCATCAGTTTCATTGGATTATCACACTCCACCATCTCACCTGCATGTATTCAAAATCATAACCATTCAAATTAGGTACAACTGAATAGATCTACTTTCACTACCATCCATTTCATCGAGTACAACAAATTCAGTTGAAACTCGAAACCAATCCATGCATACAACACAGAGATAAGATACAATGATAGGGCCTTACCATCACTGATGGCAACAACCATGTCACTGTCCATAACAGTAGGTATCCTGTGTGCAACAGTAATTACAGTGCAATCTGCAAATTCCTTTCTAATTATTGTTTGGAGAATGACATCTGTAGCATTGTCTATCGATGCTGTTGCTTCATCTAGAACAAGGACTCGACTTTTCCTTAGCAATGCAGGTCCCAAACAAAGTAATTGTTTTTGCCCAACACTCCAATTATCACTGGCCACTGCATTTTATCGATCTCTTAGATCCACAAAAACCTTCAATATCTGCATTTTGTTGCATTCAAAAGTATATATTTACTACAAAATTTACCTGGTGCATCTAAGCCATCCACCTTCCCTCTTACAATTTCTCCAAGTTGACACTTGTTCAGAACCTTAATCAAAGCAGAAAATAAATTCGTATCATTATTTTATTTATTTATTTACATATGATAAACTCAGTTACAGATTATGTTGAATAGACTTTACATACTTCCAAAATTGTCAACTCTGAGTGCTCAGATAATGGATCTAGGTTGAAGCGAATAGTTCCATGAAAAAGCGTTGGCTCTTGAGGAATAATCCCAAGGCGCGACCGCAAATCATGCAGTCCAATAGAGGTAATATCCAAACCATCTATAAGGATTCTACCCCCTGCAGGTTCAACTAATCGAAAAATAGCACTAATGAGAGTGGTTTTCCCACTTCCTGTTCGGCCAACAATGCCAATCTTTTGCCCTCCTTCAAATGTACATGTAATGCCCCGTAAAACAAGGGGACTGTTGGATCTATATCTAATCTGCACACATATCAAATATATTTGACTGAGAACATCATTAATCATTCAAAGTTATAATTTGAACACAGTCATCTTATTAGAAAACACAACTTAGATACCTTCAAGTCTTGTAATTCCACCTTCCCATGCGAGGGCCAATTATCTGTTGGTTTGTGATCTTCTATAACGGCTGGTGCCTCACTAGGAATGTGCATGTACTGTTTGATGCGTTCTACAGAAACAATGTAGTTTGCAAGTGTACATTGGCTTCGAATACTTTTAACAAACGATCTGTTCAATGATAAACCATAAGAGAAGGTCATCCCAACCAAACCTACATCAGCGCCAGTTCAAATTGTTAGGCATGATTATTTTATAAATAAGATAAGATAATTTTATTTCTTTTCAACTATTGACCATAAAGTAGGTTGAAGGGATTGTTGAGTACAACGATGTCCAGACTGTATACAATACGGGAGAACCAAACGATACAAGGCATGAATATAAAAGATACAGTGCATCAACATAAAAGTTACAATGCATAAAATTCCCTGGCAGAGAAGATCGAGGAGCTAATGGGTCTAATGATCAGACCCATCTCTCCTAACATCCGAGGCTGAATGAAAAACATTGAAGGAAACACAACAAAATCTGTTGGCCCACCAAAGAAATCACCCACAGTGACATTTACTTTCATTGTTCATACCAGGATAGATGCTGCCCTTTGGGAGTAGAACGATGGCAAGAGCAGAGGAGCAAAGAACAGTTGCACTGAACACCTCCAGACGCTGAATCAACCATTCAGTGGCTGAGAAACTGTAGAAAAAGGGGCTCGAATTTTTGTCAATAAGGTCTAAGTTCTTCTTCAAGAACTGATCCTCAACCCTGAAAGCCCTAATGGTCATTGTTCCTGCTATGGACTCACCAAAATGATTTGCAATAGGTGATTTCGTTGTACCATTCAGTCTCATCAGTTCTTTAGCAGAAGAAAAATAGTATTTCTGATTAAATTGAACAAACAAAAAATCAGTTATAATTTCTCACAATATTGACAGTCAAGTAAAGAGTTTTCCTAGGAAACTTGTGTGAATTAGCGGTTTACCTGGAGTTGAAAAGCCAAATAAATCAGTGGAATCGCTGCAAACAAAACTTGCCATGTTACAACAGTCACGACTCCAAGACTGTTGTAAACTTGCATGATAAATAACATGCATAGGACAAAGCTGAAAGGAATGTCTACATCAAGAACGCTGAAATCTGAAGAAACCTGGAAAATGAGCTCCACAAGATAAATGGCAGTAGCTTTCTACCCTTATGTATATTAACTTGCAGTTTGTGTTAAAGTGCGAAAAGGAATGAAGGAAGCCTATGGTGATTACGTAAAAGACTTACTCTGCTGAGAACTCTTCCCAATGGAGTTGCATCAAAGAATGCAATTGGTGCTCGGAATAAAGAAGTCAGAAGCTCAGAAAAGAAGGACTTTGATGCCTCAAGCCCCAAAATAACGCTGAAGAGTGACTGAAGTGATATGAAAAATACAGATGTGAACCCAATGGTTGAGTACACTATTATTAACCTTAATACACTGATTTGAGGACTTTGCACCTTCGCAGCCATCCAAGTATTTTCTAAAAGCTGCCCAATAAAAAATATAAGACTACTAAGACTGGCACATGAAAAATATAAGAAACCTTTGTTCTGTTTCAAATAGTCAATGTATGGCTTCAGGCCAGTGTTCCCAACTTCCTTCTCTTCCCTTTTAACTAGCTGTTCCCCGTTAGAAGCTATATTTGAAATCAGTTGTTGTTTCTGTGATATGCTGCTTTGAATATCTCTCTCTTCCTTGACAGGTTTAGCTTTTGTGGATGGCTTTGTCGCTGCTGATTCATTGTAACCAACAGTGTTCTTATGTGCATTCACAAGGTCCCTAAATGCCTCACTTGAGACTAACAGTTCCTGATATTTCCCGGCTTGATGAATCTCACCATCCAACATCAACTGCAAAAAAGAGAAACTTCAGTATAGAAATTCAAGAAAAACAGAAGGCCAAATCTATTAGCATTAAATAATATGTTAAAGTTGCAGAAAATATTTTAATGTGCCATCAATCAGAAAACTTTGCCAAAAGGGTGCTTACAAGCAAACAAACAACTTCCACATGACTAGGATAACTGTTTACTAACCAGAATAGCATCAAATACCGGGAGAAAATCAACTTGGTGTGTTACAAGGATTACTGTCTTTTTTGACAGTGCTCCCATTATATATTCCTACACATCAAAATCTGTGATCAATAGAATATTAGGAAGATAAGAAAAACGAACATCATTACTATAGAAAGGTGCAACATACACAATTAGTACCAGCTACATAATAACTTCAAACGTTTTATATCAGAAGGAAATGACCATATTAACCTTAAACAAGTTAGTAGCAGTATGAGCATCAACAGCACTGAAAGGATCATCCAAAAGATAAATATCAGAATCTTGATATAAAGCACGGGCAAGCTGTATCCTCTGTTTCTGGCCACCACTGAGATTGACGCCTCTTTCTCCTATTTCAGTCAGATCACCAAAGGGAAGATTCTGGATATCTTTATCCAGCGAAGACTTGAGGATAATCTCCTGATATTTCTGCTCCTCCATGGGACGTCCGAATAATATGTTGTCTCGTACTGTTCCTGTTTGAATCCATGCAGTCTGAGAAACATATGCGAGGGTGCCACAGACTTGCAACTGCAGAAAAAAAAAAAATCCAGCAATGAAAAAAAAATCCACCAATATAAATGGTTGATAATGTTAGCTTGAGGTAAATAATCCAGACTCACTCTGCCTCTCAGCTTCGGTACTTCCCCAAGTATTGCAGCTAAAAGAGTTGATTTTCCGGATCCAACTTCTCCACAAATTGCCATTTTTTGGCCATGTTTGACCTCCATATTTATGTTTCTCAATGTGGGCATTGATGAACTGGAATCCCAACTGAATGTTGCAGAATTGATAAGAAGAGAGTGGTCAGAGTTTTGAAGAAATACCCCCTCAAGCACCGGATCCTGTAACTCTGTAGCCTCGAGAAAGTTGATGATACGACTTAATGAGACCTTTGCTTGAATGATAACAGAAATTGTATCCGGAATTGCTTTAATTGGTTCTCGAACGAGGCGCAAGGTGGCAATGAACGTGAAAACGTTGCTTGGAGTAAAAGGAATATTAAGAAAATAGCAGGTTACAAACGTTGAAGTTGAAACCAAAAAGGGAGTTGACCAAGCTAAGAACGTAGTGTAGGCTCTTTGAAACTGAACCGCGGAGAGCCATTTGAACTCCACCTTGCGCAGCTTCTCAATATTTTCTTTGAAACGTTCCTCCCATGCATGCAATTTCAGTACTTTCATACACACCAGAGCTTCTGTGGTAGCCCTTAACCGCTGATCTTGGGCTGACATGAGCTCAAATTGAAACTTCTGCTGTAACTTCGACAATGGAGAGTTACAAAGCATGGTAATGATGATAACTGCCAAGGCTGAAAGTGTCGCCCATCCAATTGCATGGACAAGAATGCTTAAAGCAAATATGAGCTGGAGTACTGTAGTCCAAGTCTGATGAAACGAGAAGGGAAATTCCCCAATACGGTAAGCATCTACGGCCATATAATTCATAATTTCTCCTGCTGTATGCACCTGTTTAGATTCATTGGACAACTTTAGTTGTTTCTGATAGATTGCTGCAATGAGTGAAGAGCGCATTTGCAAACCAATCCGTCTAGTGCCAAAATACCATTGCCTTTGAGATAATGACTCTATTGCCTTGGCAATAAAGAGTGTTCCTACCAAAATAAAACCTTCGTATTTGAATGATTGTCTACCTTCTGAAAATCCAATAAAGGCGTTCAGAAGAAGTGGTCCAGAAGACAGAGTAACTATATTGAGAAAAGCATAGAACCCAGTCCTTGCCATATTTTTCCAGTGACAACCAACCAAAGCCCAGAAAACTGTTGTAGTAGCAGATGGGTTCTTCCGTTTTTGCCTAAGCAGTTCTTCTGTAAATATTGTAAAACTATTCTTTGCTTGATCATCTCCACACACACAAGGCAAATCATCTTCTTCTAGAGGCCTCTTTATTCCTTTGGACAAAAGAGAATTCAACCACCAAAATGTCATCCTGCTGAAGAATCCAGCCTTGGCAAAAGGAGTCACATTGAAATTTAACTTCAACGTCATCTCATTTTCCTCAGAAAACCTTTGGCTGGAATCGTGAAACCCATAATTTTGGTTAATCCTACTTAGAAAAATTTCTGACTGAATACCACCCTCTGAATACTTCAAATCCTCTTTCACAGCACTAATGAGCATCAAACAACATGCTGGCCACGAAAGAAGGGAGATAATTGTCCCATAGGAAAGTTCTCTATCATTGATGAAATTCAGCCCAGCTGAAACACCATCCACTGTTCCAAGCAAAAATGACACGATCCACCAAACACGCACAAATATCGTCATGGACCGTTTTAACCCTCTTGTGACTGTTAATCCGAGAGTAAACCATGCTAATCCTTGTACTAAAAGTACAAGCCATTCATTCAAGGGAGTTAAATGATATCCATTGCCTAATTTCTCTTGTAAAAACCAAATCCCCAATCCCAAATTAATCGCACCCAATACAATATTTATCACTGCAACACATACGCGAAATGGCTTTTGAGGTTTCACTTTTCTCAGTATGCTTGTCCGCCTTGCCCATTTGATGAGAATAATGGACCAGAATGTCAGCAAGAAGACTAAATGTATGATTGTGATCAGAGCATGTTCGCTGCACGAGGACAAATGGAAGGTGTGTAGTAATTCAGAGCTGAGAGATAGGGGTAAACCGCAGCTCTCTTCACAGTTTTGAGCAGGGGACGATGAATTTGGAGGGCCACAAAAATTGCTCCAGAGCTCTGGGTTTCATAAATCAATCCAATGAATGACAATTAATAAGCAAATATTAGAAGTTCTTGACAAATTACAACTATCAAAACAATATTAGAAACATATAGATATCAGATTATAAATATGCTATAATACGAGAACCATGCTAACCATTTTATGCTAGGGTGTTTCTGTAAATTTGACTTGGTCAAGTTATCAGCGGTTTTCAAGCTCCAAATTTGTGAGAATTCATGGTTTTTCTCATGATATTCATATGAAATATAACCTTTTAAAGATGGAAAGATTCCAGGTAAATTGGTCCTCGTGACTAGTGGGATCCCAGCAATGGTGTCTTTAGACACCATCACTGTTCTCGGTATTTAGTGATCCTAACAACTGGTATCAAAGTGAGAAAGGCCAAGTCAAGATATCGATAAGCAAAGCTAGAGATGTAGCAAGAAAGTGGTAGTATGGACGAGAAATGGAGATTGAATCAATGGATTGAAGTTTAGTGAAGGAATGAGTGTAATGAGAACTATAGTGGTTTTCAGGGTCTAGGCTTGTGAGAACCCATGGTTTTGCTCATGATATTCATATGAAATATAGCCTTTTAAAGGAAAAAATACTCCAAGTAAATTGATCCTCGTGACCAGTGGAATCTCAACAATGGTATCTTTAGACACCACCACTACTCTCGGTGTGTAGTGATCCTAAGAACTGGTATCAGAGCAAGAAAGGCCATGCCAAGATATGTGTCAACAAAGCTAGAGATGTAGCAAGAAAGTGGTAGCGTGGATGAGAAAATTGAGATTGAGTCAATGGATTGAAGTTTAGTGAAGGAACGAGTGTAATGAGAACTATAGTGGTGTGATAACTATAGTGGTTTTCAGGCTCCAGGTTTGTGAGAACTCATGGTTTTGCTCATGATATTCATATGAAATATAGCCTTTTAAAGAAAAAAATACTCCAAGTGAATTGATCCTCGTGACCAGTGGAATCTCAACAATGGTATCTTTAGACACCACCACTACTCTCGGTGTGTAGTGATCCTAAGAACTGGTATCAGAGCGAGAAAGGCCATGTCAAGATATGTGTCAACAAAGCTAGAGATGTAGCAAGAAAATGGTAGCGTGGATGAGAAAATTGAGATTGAGTCAATGCATTGAAGTTTAGTGGAGGAGCCAGTGTGATGAGAAAAGTAGTGGTGTGATAATACTAGTGGTGTGTGAACAGCCTAAAGGTTTTGGTCCAAGGCAAGTGTATTTCCACAAGAAGTTGTAAGACCTATTGTTCATGCATACATGTTGCATAGGAGCACCGATTGTTATAAGGCTTTAAGATTTTGATCAAACATAAATGTAGTGTCATGACACATGGAGTCATCAAGTTGTGGAATGGGCCACTTTGTAATATCCCGAACCTTATAAATTTCATCAGATCTAGCACATGTTAGTGTTCTAAATAAAGATCTTTCAACAAGAAACATGAACACAACGGGATCTAGAAATGTTGCAGCCCTTTATTTATTTTAATGGTAGAAAACAAGATGCATGCCATACAAAAATATCTGAGCCCCTGCAGTGGCATGTACAACTGCTCATTAAAACGGAAAAATAAATATTGAAGCACAATCGTGAACCTTGGATGGATCCACCACACAAATGTCACCGCCTGGTTTTCGTCTTGGAATTAATGCTAGAACTGGCTACGCCAAGTTCTCAATAAACTCAATAAGATGGATAAACCCGAATGATATGAATGCCTAGCTTTTGTCCCCTTTTAAAGGCTTGATTGACTCTCTAGAACCTTATTTTACTATTTTCCCTCAAAAACCGAAGGTAAATACCATGGGAAAATACCACAGTGAATACCATGGATGGATTTAGTCCATTTTGACCAAATCAAGAAAGGGAATATTACACACTTAGATAGGTACCAAGTGGCAAGTGTATTGGTCTCCTAGCTTGAGGGGGGAATGTGAGATCTAAGGTTAGAAGGTTGATGAATGATTGAGACTAGGTTAATCTCCCCAAGTCAAGTTTAAGGGAAGGATTGTTAAGGTTGTTCTATTAAACTTGACTCTGTCAAGTTAGCAGTGGGTTTTAGGCTTCAGTTTTGTAAGAACCCATGGTTTTGCTCATAGTATTCATATGAAATATAGCCTTTTAAAAGCAGAAAGACTCCAGATAAAGATCCCAACTATGGTGTCTTTAAAAACCTCCACTGCTCTCGGTGTTTAGTGATCCTAACATTTTATTATGAAATCCTTGTGATTTTTACACCATAAAAAACACAAGTAGTTGTTAAATGAAAAATATAATCAACGTAATGAGCTTACCTGTAAATATCGCCATCCTCGTTCTCTAAACCAGTTCCTAGTGCATATACCTGATGGATTTTGATTTAGAACCGGTTCACTCACGTTCTCACTGTGGCTTGGGAGGTATGCACTGGCTGCTTACGTATTATTCTCCTCTGAGGAGCTCGTAAAATAAGTACACCATTCACTGCCGAAATTGGTAAGCTCTTTCATTTGTTCAGTTCATGAACATCCTACTTCTGCAGTATTCTGTATGTTCTCCGAGTTTCCTAATCAGTTAATCGGTTATTCAAGACAATTAGACCACTGGGAAAAACTATAATCAGCCAAAAGAATTGAACTTAGCCGAATCAGACTAAAAACCATACTCATTCACGCAGTATTCAAGTCAGCCACAACAGACCTCTCCGGGCTCTATACTGATCAACTTTAATGAAGGCAGTGATACCATTTTATACAAAGAAAAATTGCACTGATCCAATGCAGGGTTATGAAGCCCGGCACAGCATATCGGAATCCCATTTAAAACAGAGCTACCCCTGAAGCTTTTGGTGAACTAATCACTCCTATTATGGGACTTTTCTTGTGGTTATTCTCTGACTGGACGAGATTAAGTTGTCTGGGTCCCCAAAAAAAAATTGAAGGAAAGAATTTATAATAGATCTTGAAGGGGGCGTGGAGGGCTCTTCCTGACATGTGATTCGATAAACGAAAACAAAGGAGTAAACAACAAGAAAAGTGCGTCATGGGTGATGATTTGTTTGGGAAATACAAAAAGTCAGACAAAAGTGATGATTTGTCTGGGAAATACAAAAACGACAAGAATTCACAGGTCAGACAAAAATTGACATCAACAAAAAGCCAAAACTTGGGTGATGATTTGTTTGGGAAATACAAAAAGTCAGACAAAAGTGATGATTTGTCTGGGAAATACAAAAACGACAAGAATTCACAGGTCAGACAAAAATTGACATCAACAAAAAGCCAAAACTTCTGATACTTAGACTGCATCATCAATTTGTGACACTGATAAATGTTTTCTTTATTTCTATTTTAATTCAAATTATTGTGTTAATTTTTTTATTTAAAAACTTGGTTGTCTTTAATGTTATTTTTTAAAAGTTTTTCAATATATTTTTTGATATATATATTTTTTAAATTTATTAAAATCACAAATTTGATAGGTAATTTTTGCAAAATAGAAGTGTTTTAGATGTTTTTTTATAGTGCTGAATTCATATATAAGGTTAAATAATCAGTTTAAATAAAAAAAATCAAGATTTCATCTCACATTTTTCTGCCTTCAAACCAAAAAATCCACTAAAAACTCTAAAAAAATCGCATTAAAAACACACATTACCAATTCAGTTGGAATTCAATCGGAAATGAGCTACACACCATTTTATTATCAACATGATAAGATTGTGTATCGTTCCATCAAAACTGCCATTGGCATGCTGCAACTCTGCTGCCCAAAACCAGTGCAGATTATCAATCAACTTTGATTCCATTGTCCATTGTTCTATCACAACTTCCAATTGCTGGTTGCAACTCTGCTGCACAAAAGCAATGAAGATTATGTGAGATCCAAAAGGCCGTAACAAGAAGTTGATGACGCAGTGAATGATAATGGTAATGGTAATTTGGAAAGATCTCGACTGGGATTGCAGATTGTGGAATTAATTAACCTCACAACTATCCATTTGATTTCGAGATATTCCAAGAACTTACCACGAAAATAAGTTCAGCATCATGACTGAGAACATGGACTTCTTCAGAGCCAATTTCCAATCTCATTTCTTGCCTTCCTCAAAGAGATTCTTGCACCCTTAGCCCACATACGGCAAATGTAAGAACCCAAGAACATTTGATCAAAGACTTGCCCATTTTTTGCCAGTATACAATGGAGTGCTTTGAAACGAACTCGAAAACACTTGGGCGGCAATACCAAGAAAATTTGAGCGGCATTTTCCAGTGAAGAGGAAGACGAGGCACGATAATCACTTAATTTTTATTTAATACGCCACAGGCATTTGTAATTTTTATCGATTTCTAGCGATTATATCTCTTTTTCACCGGTATCGGGTGTCATGGAAGGGATAGGTGATGGGTGTCACCGAGAATAAATGCAAACGACATGGCGGCCCTCCCAAAAGGTCATTAATTCAAGCATAAGTGCGAGAGGTCACACACAAGGTTAATAGATGTGTTATCTTAGATAGTGCATCGTCGAAAGTTAAGTTTGCAAATGATGACATTCATGTCGATGCATGGAGTTGAAGGTGGAGGGCTTAAGACGAGACCTTATGTATCATTGCAGCATTCGTGTACCATGTTAGTTTGTCATTTAGGGAGGTGAAGAGTCTGTAACTTGAATTTCAACAAATTTTGGCGCAAATTAGGTTTGAATTCTCCATGTGTTGTCTGTTACAGTATTTCATAATTGATGGTTATGGTTGCAAGGTCTTAGTTTGGCTTTTTGTTGCACATGAGCTCCAATTTTGACTATAAATTTGAAGGCCACTACGACCTCTCTCTATCTCTTGGTTATTTCCATTTGGAACATGGCTCTAGCCCAACTTTCCCATTATTAATTAAGTGTCCCTCCTTAAGCCCTTATGCCTAGCTCTTACTGGGGCTTTCACTACATCACGACGCTTGATTTTCCCTCTTGGTATGGAGTCCCCCCTCCAAATGTGTGCTCTCTTCGCCCCGCGCCCCGCGCCCCTCTCCCTCCCCCCTCCCCCTCTTTGACACTTGGTTTTTCTCTGTGCTTGGCATAGGCAAGTGGGTGAAGATTAGAACATGCACCCCTTGTTTCAATTCCATTACTACCCCTATGCCTTTCATACTTACCACACTCAACCTCCCAACTTCACTCAATTGGGACTCCCTCTCATCCACTAGTTCTTCTCTCGGCCTTCAAGCTTTTTATTTCCATCTCGATTTCACATCTCCAAGACTAAATTTTAATCCTAACATTCCAAGGAATCCAAGGCCCAGACAAAGAGCTAGGTTGTGCAAGGGTGTCACCTACTATCAGTAAATAAATTCTCAGGCTCAACAAAGAGCAGTGGCCTAAGTAGGGAGATACATAAACCACACCTCACCTCAAATTCAAGAAGAAATAACTGAGGCAAAGCGTGGCATGACTGTGGAGTGGGATTGTCTATCAGATATTGGGATTGCAGGTGACTTTGCAGAATGGATAGTAGATGTCAGGCACACCAAAGGAAGAGTCAATCAATATATGCACACTATTGATATATACTGGCATATGAAAATGTTGCTTGGAGAGTTCTCCTTAACATAATTGAAGTTTGTTAGGAGATCTTGATGATGGTATATGAGTTGCAGCTAATGGGCCAAGATTCGGATCGATGTCTACAAAAGATTGATCGCCACTTGAGCCTCCATTTGGATCCACACTACTCACCAGGGAGCATCGAAGTGCCCGTCACTATGGAAGAATTAGAGTCCGCTAAAGAAGGTTGATGCATTTTGTCTACTCTATTGTTGATTACATTTATATTAATTCATTCAATTTTTTGGATACATTATTTTTGGCAAGCCCCAACCTTAATGGATTTGTTGCAATATTTTTGTCTTTCCTAAACAATATCATTTTTTAGATGATTAAAAATCTTTGGTTCTGCCATTGGTTTGGTTTCCCTAGTTGGAGACTAAGAAAACCAAATTGTATATTTTCATTTGCCTATAATGAAATGAAACTCTTTTATTGATAAAAAAATGATTATATATTTTTTGGATTAAAGTAGTTGTTCAAATCAAGGGTGGTTTGGTTTCTTGGAAAATATTAAACATCATGCTATAAGTGAATGATTGGCTCACTTCATTTTCATCATGTCGATTGAATACCTCATTATTCTCATCCAACAAACAGGTAGGAAAAAAATAGGCCAATCATTGACTTACTGCATGATGCTTAATACTTGCTCTACTTTCTTTGCTAGTTTAAAAACTATATCCAAGGATTGATAGTCAAATCCTATTAGAACTAAAGGGATGGGTCAAAGACTAGTTTATTCTCAAACTCAAGAGATACATTTTTAATAGAAATTTATTAGCTTGTCAAAACTTTGATTGTTGAGGCTCTAGCAAAGGAGGAGTGTCCTCCATACCATCATGATTTTTTAAAAGTTTGAAGTGGTATGTAAAATGACCTTTCGTATAAGCATAATTGTCTCTGAGGTGATAGAGGAAGCTGAAATCAAGTATAAGAAAGAGAGTTCCTATGGCTCCGAGGGAGCATGAGCAAATCCCATCAATATTGACGACAATTTGAAACATTTCGGGTTATGCATAGAATGGGAAGCAAGAGTTTAATCAACGATTGGACCAATTTGTTGAAGGCAATGCACCATAACCTACTACTAATGTTTGGTTTGTCATTTTTTTTTTAACCATGGAAATAAATAACTAGTTTGAGTGATTTATGCTAGGCCCAGGATCAAACCTATTGGCTACCACTATAATCAAAGTATATCCAACACCTTGCAAGCTAGATATAACAATAATTTGTGACATTTTTCATAATAGTTTTCATGCAAAGATCTAAAATATTATCTTAGTATGTTATTTTAATATGCATATTAGCTAATAGAGGAGTATAGAAGAACATATATAGTTGGTGATGGACTTGATTTCCCTTGAGGTGGGCTTATATCAAATATTATTGTAATTGTTTTCATATATGGTATATTACTATATTATCTATATTTTTAGCTTAATAATAATAATATCATTTATGAAAATTAACAAGTAATCAATAAAAATATTAAAATACCAATTAAAATAATTAAGGAAAAGAGTAATAACAAACATATATTCCATATAAAATTATGGAATTTTCTCTTTTATAAAATTAATTACAGCTATTTACTAGGCTTCCAAAATTTTAATTTAATTATGAATGGTTATTATGTAGATGGTATGGATTTGACCTTGATCAGGAGATCAAGTCATATGCTCAAAAATGAAAGTGCTTGAAACAAGTTCGAACTTGAGTGACCGGAAAGGTCTCGTCGTTGCGATTCTGGTGCCATGAAAAGTTCGAAAAACCGATGTCGTATGAGGAAGATATTGCATTCTGTTCATTTTCCCAAACAACAAAAATTTGGTGACTAGATGCCCAGTGAGCTTGCAGGTACAGTCAGCAGAATATTTTGGGAATATTCCATTTTCTTCAGAGCCAATAAGGTGGCGCTACGTGGCACTCTGTGGACCGTTGGATGATAAGGGTACAGTGATGAATCTGAGCCGTTGGATGTGTTAATGGTTGGGCGAATGACTGAGTGACATGTGGCAATCCCACAGGCCACCACGTGTCCTCACAAGGTTAGATCAAAATTTTGTGGAGTCGACGAGGGTCGAACCCGCGACCTCCTCTTCGCACGCAACATCGTTTACCAATCTGCCTACACTGTGTGACTTAAACCTATAGTTTGGCAGATGTATTTAAAGTTTAACTATGTTTCCGGTGAGGGGTGGGGAGGCAAGCCCCTAAGGGCCAGCCCCCCCTACCACATGTCTATGCACTCAAAACCTTGACTCACATGCAAACCACGGCAGCCAGGAAACCGGTGGTTAATCCAGCGGGTGTTACAACAGACATATGATCAGTTCAAAGGTCCACATGGTTAGGGTAACAGAACCATGTTCTTCATGGTTCCAACCTCAAACGACGGCCTTTAAAAACCGTTAGCGGAAGTTATGGCAAAGGTGGCATGTGACCACCCGCCCTCACAATTAATGTTAAAGGTTATTCGCCCGCAAATTCTGGAGCGTGCCCCCAAATTTGGGGTTTTCTATTAATTTAACTGTAGTTAAACTAAAAATCTCCACATTTAGTGGAGTTTTTCTAGCTGACATTGGGAAAAATGCATTGGGAGGTCAATTTTCGACCAATTTTGGTGAACCAAGAGTCTACCTAGACTAATTTGAGCATTCTGGAGCCATTGGTGCATAGAAAAAAACCATTAGAGGCCTGAAAACATATGTAATTTACAATTTTGAGAATGATGACAAAGAGGGACATGTTATTGGGAGCTGGACCAGCAGATGTAGCCCAGGAGGGGTGAACTGCTTCATCATGCCTACTATGTAAAAATTATGTGTGAATGTTTTTCTCTATTAAGCATTGTTGTTCAGTGTTTTTAAGGCTTATTTACATGCTTAAAGTTCACTAATTCATCAATATTTCATGGTTAAATCTCTCATACCTTAAGCAAACACATGGAGACAATTTGTACATGTTTATTTAACTGAAAGGAAACTTGGCATAGTAGAACTAATACACTCCTTTCAGATCAGACCTCCATGGAATATCCATGTAATATTTTTAGTAAGAGTAAGGTATAAAGGGTTTATATTTATCTCAAAGGTAGTAACGCCCTTTTTGCTTTTCAATTCAATTAAAAAAATGTCATGTACAAAAGTGTCAGATTTGGTTTCCATTCTATATCCATTTTGTTTTTATTTATGGTACTGAACACTTATTATTCCATGTCAAAGTAAGATTCTAGCAATCCATTTTCCTATTTACCACTGTGAGTTTAACATTGACCAATGCAACTTATAATGTTTGAACTTGAAACATAAATATTAAATTTTCAATTTATTAAAAAAAAATATTTGTTCAAACATTTGATTGGACCATTACTTGAAAGTCTTATTGCACGCTTTGCACAATATAATTCCATGTGGATAACTACCTCACATATTTTTTCCATAATTTATGGATACAGTTGACATTATTTTTAGGCATTTGTATAGTGATTTTTTATTCTTAAGCTTTGTAGGAAAACCATCCCAAATTAAAATCCTTTAAAATAGCTCATACTGAGGGAAATAAAATATTTATCATTAGTCATGCATTCCACCATAATTTAAGCAAGTCTTTGCATGAAAAATGGATATGAATAAGATGTAAATAAAAACATTTATTAGGAGTGTAACACCCTCCTCCCACATCTACCCAAGTAACCAGCCAACTAGGGTAAACATGTGACGAGAGGCTACTATGATCTAATTCAACTCCCCATTTGCATTTAAGGAAGTGGAACCGACACAACACAACCAAGACCTTCTACACATGCAACATAACCCCCCGGGAGCCATCCAACCCTTCCAGGTGACCAGCCCCTGAGACAACCTGGAATTTTCCTGCATTAAAGCCTCAGTCGCTCCCTTGAAATGGGCATGCATGCAACTGGGACCCTGTAGTCGCTCCCACAACATGGCATGCCTGCGAGTGGGGAATTTTCTAGGTAGTTCTATGATGACGACTCTGGATATTGTGCCACTTGTTTAGGGCCATGACTCAGGCCACTGCCCAAAAATCTATGAAACTTCCAGAAATGAAAAATAATATAAAAACAATGATACAAATCCAAATAATTGAAAAAGGACTTGATTGGACCCCTACTAGCCATGACAGACATTTCGTTAAACATGTCACAAATATGCATTCTACAGGTCATAGTAACAGATCTAAGCATAGGGGTCTCATATTTATCTGAGAATTGCTAAGAAGAATTGATGGCTTATCACATTAGTTGCATTATCATATATTAGGTCATATATTCATTGCTTATTCATTTACAAATCAAAACATAATGACAACCATACTTTTTCACTGTCATAAAACATATTCGTAACCAACATACAAAACAAAAAAATAATGAGGCTACAAAAACCATAAATTCCACTTATGATCCAATACATTTAAACATAAAATACCAAGAAAATGAACTCTTACTGATGAATTCAAAAGCCAACCTGGTATGGGACTACCACGTTCCACCTGACCATAGATTGGCGGAGCCAAATATCTCTTCAACGCATCACCCCCGTGCCATTTCCAAGCATGAATGCGGGACTCAAACCAAAAGAACCAGCCAGGTCTTCCCGAGGCTAAACCACCTCACCCTCATCAATAGAAACATGCTTTATCACATGAATCACCAGTCACTAGGCCCTAATCAAGAATGGATTCCACTCGGATTTCTCCACCTACACCGCAAGGAATTTTCCTATCTCCTAGTCCGTAGGCTTTACCACAATCCATACCGCATCTAGGGATCACTAGGCCAGCAATTGAGACACCACCCTCTAGGATTTCCATCGTATATCCCTCGAAACACCAAATGGTGATTATTAGGCCCACCAAGGCACACAATATTTGGATTTACCACAACCCACGGTCTAGTTCAGGGGTTACTAGGCCATTGGCTTTACTGCAATCCACAGTCTGGTTCAGAGATCACTAGGTCGTGTGTTATTTCATTAAGAGATCCACCTCACTTAGTTTCAAATCCATCCAACAATCCAACTCAACCAAACATGAGAACCCCATCACACCATGGCTATCTAGAAATGGCAAGGTAAGGTTGAAGAACACTGTTACACCTAGAAAAACCCATGCCAATGACAACAAGAGAACCAAGAACACACATGCATAACCATTGCATGCCAAATCTAGCAAGAAAATAACACATGCAAATCAATACCTGCAAGTAAGCCCGTTGTAGCTGCTTGATCCCGCTCTTCCTTCTTTGATATTTGATTCCTCCTTGCCCTCTTTTCCAATCTTGATCCAATGTTGAAATGCTTCAAGAAAAATTTGTGTCCAAGAGTGAGAGAGAGAGAGAGAATAGAGAGAGAGCTCCAAAATTGAACTGAAAAAAGAAGAAGGTACAAACCAATCCTCAAAAGCCTTTTTATTAATATGGACTCTATTTTCTTCATTTGCCTCCTCGCATGCAACGTGTGACCTTTCACCTTCATTTTCTCCTAATTTCCATTATTTTCACAAATAAATTGCCAAAAATTCTATTTTTCCTTTCCAAAGCCTTTGTCATTTCCTTTGCCAATTTCCTTAGCCATAATAATCGAAATGAACACCTGCACTAGGATTTTTTTTTTCCAACATTCAACTTGGAATAAGTGTCTCATAATTGTGGTTATTATTTTTCCTTTATCAACTTTTATTACATGGAATTTTCACAAGGGTTGTAACAGAACCCTCCCCCTTGGGGGTACACCGTCCTCAATGTTCAATGACACTAATAACCTACAAGACTTTTGAAAGAAAAACATACTGCCCATGAAGCTTTATAACTTAGCTCATTGCAGTATTTGCAATGATCAACCTATTGAGAAGAAAACCAACATGACAACACAATAACATGACAATCATAATGACATGACACCCATACCATTTATTGGAACTTTATAACATAGCTCATGGTGGTATTTACATCCATATACATATGTACATATACCAAAACATCACATAAAAACATATACCAAAAAAATATTCCAAAACATATATCAAGGACATTCACTCAACCAATGAATAAAGAAGGATACATAGCCTGCATATGATCTGCCATCTCCCATGTAGCTTCATCGGGCCCAAATTGCTTCCACTGCACTTTAACCTACTTGATTGCTCAGTTTTGGAGCATGAGCACCTTTCTCTACAATATACACCGAGGTTTCAGTTGGAATTATCCATTTGGATCCACCCATAATACAAACCATTCAATCACATGATCAACATCTTTAAGATACTTCTTAAGCAATGACACATGGAAAATATCATGGACTTTCACTGTTGGAGGCAGTGAAAATCGATAGGCTACTGGCCCAATCCTTTCAAAAATCTTGAAAGGTCCAGAAAATTGAGGTTCTAGCTTGGCACACGATCCAATACGCAAGGATATTTTATTTGGATTGATGCGCAAGTAAACATGATCGCCAACCTAAAACTTAGTAAACAATATGTTCTAATCTGCATAGCTTTTCTTCCTGTCATGTGATTCCTTTATATTATTCTTGATTACCTACATTTCGTGTTCCATTTCTACTAACATGTCTGGTCCAATCAATACCTAGTTCACCGGATCACTCCAACTGATGGGAGTATTATAAATCTGCCCATACAATGCCTCAAACAAACTCATCCTCACTGATTCCTGGTAACCATTGTTGTAGGAAAACTTGACCAATAGAAGGTACTTCTCCCATATCCTTATTCGATGCATCACATACATCCTCAACATGTCCTCCAACATCCTATTGACCCTCTCTCTCTGTCCATTTGTCTGTGGATGATAAGTTGTACTGAAGGCCAAATTTATACCTGAACCTACAAATAACTCCTTCCAAAACTTGGAATTGAACTTGGCATCCCTGTATGATACAATTTTTTTCGAAACACCATGCAATCTGAACACATCTATGATGAACACCTATGCCACATCACTAGTTGAATATGTAGTCTTCATTAGAATGAAGTGTGCTACCTTATTCAACCTGTCCACGACAACCATGATGGAATCATGTTGTCTAGATGTCCTCAGCAAATCTGTATTGAAATCCATGGAAATGACCTCCCATTTCCACTCTGGAATCGAAATCAGTTGTATCAACTCACCTAGATGCTTACACTCTACCTTTACTTGTTGACAGTCCAAACATATAGCCAAAAATTCTACCACGTCCTTCTTCATATTCGGCCAATAATAAAACTTCTTCATTATTTTCAATGTCTTTTGATATCCTGGGTGACTTGAATATGGTTTCACATGAAACTCTCTCAAGATAATATTCTTGAGCTCATTACTATCTAATACATATATCCTATAACTAAATCTGATCATGCCATCTGCTGAGTGACTATAATCCACATCATGTGCACTTGTGCCACTACCTGTACCTGTACATATACTCTATTGTTACCTGTGCATAAGCTCTCTATACCTGTCATCCTGCTGACCTTTCTGTAAGATCTGATCTTATAAATCTATCCCATAAGAACTCATAGTTTCAAGGCGATTTACCTATATCCGCTTACTAATAGCATCTGCAACTTTGTTCTCTTTAGCCTTTATGTACTTGATCTGAAAGTCAAACTCACTGATCATGGCCAACCATTTAGCTTGCTTGGCTTTCAGATTCAGCTGTTCAATCAAGTATCTCAACCCACTGTGATCACTCATAAATACAAACCTCCTTCAGAGAAGATAATTCCTCCACATCCTCAATGCATGAATGATCGTTTCCAACTCAAGATCATGTGTCAGATAGTTCGGCTCATGTTCATTTAATTTTTTCAACTCATAACATACTACCTGTCCCTCCTACATAAGGACTCCACCCTGCCCTCTCTTGCAAGCATCTATACACACTACAAAATATTTTTGTAGGTCTGCAATATTTAACACTGGAGCATTTTTCAACAACTTCTTTAACTTTTCAACACTTGTTGCACATTCCTCCGTCCATTCAAATTTCTTACCTTTCCTCTGCAATGAAATAATAGGATATGAAATTCAGGAGAAGTTCCTAATGAACCTCCTATAATAGCCTGCTATCCCTATGAATGATCTTAACTCATCCAGATTTCTAGGAGTTTCCCATTCCATGATAGCTCTTATCTTCTCTAGATCTACTACTATGCCTTCCTTATAGACCACATGCCACAAGTAATGTGCCTTTGTCTGAAAGAAACTACATTTACTGGGCTTAACATAAAACTGATGCTCTCCCAATAGTATCAACATTGTTGCTAAATGCTTGACATGCTCTTCCTCATTCTTAGAATATATCAAAATGTCATCAATGAATACAATAACAAACTTGTCCAGATAAGGACGCAACACACTATCCATTAAGCACATAAAGGTAGATGGAACATTATTCAAACCAAATGGAACTACACCAAACTCATATTGTCCATACCTGTTCCGGAAATATTTATTTAAAATATCCTCTTCCTTGATGCGTACCTGATGATATATGGATCTCAAATCAATCTTTGAGAGCACTACTTCTCCCTTTAACTGATCAAATACGTCATCAATCCTCAACAACATATATTTGTTCTTGATGGTCACCTTGTTCAACTGCTTGTAATCAATGCATTACCTAAGAGTATCACCCTTCTTCTTCACAAACAAGACTAGTGCACCACACGGTGATACACTTGGCCCAATGTATCCTTTGTCAAGAATTTCCTTCAACTACAACTTCATATGTGCTGACTCTGGAGTGCTCATCCTATACAATGTCTTTGATGTCGGTGCTGCCCCTGGTACCAACTCAATAGAGAATTCCACTTCTATGTGAGGCAAAATCTCTGAGATCACTGCTGGAAACACATTATGAAACTTCCCTAAGATTTGGTACCTACTCAATACCTTTGCATCCTCATCCTCCTTACCTTTATCACTAGAAATTTGTACTATAAATAACACACACCCTTTTCTGCAACTACATTTTTCCTGCATATATGTCACCATCCTAACTGATGTTGCTTTCTTCTTACCCTGTAATATTCTTTGCTGCCCATTGTCATCCAAGCACTCAATGGATTTTTCATAACAATCCACTTTGGTCCTATGAAGATACGACCACTCCATACCCAAAAGCATGATGTACGAACCCAATGGCAATACATTCAAATGTGTTGATGTAGACATGCCATTCAAGTCAAATGCACAAGCTCTTACCAAATGATGAACTCTCTTCTTGGTACCTGTAGCTAACTGCACTAACCAATATTTTGGATGCACCTCTTTATTCAAACCACACTTATCCACCAAGTTAGGGTTAACATAACTATAATTAGATCTAGGGTCAATCAAAATAGAAACAACTTGATCACAAAGCTAACCATCCATCTCAATGATAAACACTTAATGATATTATTGCCTATTATCCAGTGCTGCATAGATATGAGGAATGCTCTTCCCCACATCCCCAACAGTCTGTGCCTCCTATGCACTGTAGATCTGAGACCTACCACCCTAATTTTTCGGAAAATCCCTCTTAAGATGCCCCTTACCACATGTCCAAAGATCCAACCGTCCTATACCATCTCCTCTATTATGCTTTGGTGACCCATGTCCCTGTCTAGTTGCGTTGAACTTATTATGCAGTGAAAAATTCTCTTTCTCTTTTGTATTCTGAGGCCTTGTTCTTTTCGGCTACCATTTACCATTACCTTTATCTTTCCCTTTCCATCCTTGCTGAGATTCACTTTTACGCTTTGACTACTCATAATAGTTCTTCAGTTTCCCAATAACTTCCTCAAGTGACTGAGACTCATCATACTCAATGTGATCTCTAAATTCTAATGGTAATCCACTAACAAATATCTAAAATTTAGCCTTTTCATCTTTAAGATATGATGCATACCTCAAAAGCTCCAAGAACTTGGTCGTATACTCCTCATCTGTCAGCGATTTCATTTTAAGCTCATAGAATTCCTTGGCTTTGTTGTCGTAGTACCTTTCTGACAAGTAAACCTTTCTAAAGAGTCTTTTGAATTCATGCCAACTCAACTCCTCTGTACCGATGTCTCTGACACATTTTACATCTTCCCACCATATATCCACTTTCCCTTTGAGACTGAAGATAGATATTTTTGACTTCATATTCTCTGTATACACATGCAATTCAATGATTCAACTTATTCATATCAAGTAACCAAGTGTATGAATCCTTAGGATGCTTCAAATCTCCATTAAAAGTAGGTGCTTTCGCTTTCTTAAACTCATTCGAAAAATATCCCCTGTAACTCCTTCGATAAGGGTGATAACCATGGCGATCATAGTGCTTGTCAGAATCAAAACTAGAATAGAGCTTGTGTCCATCACCTTGCCTATCCGGAGTATCCAATAATCTACCATCTTTGATCATATCATCTCTATTTAACCTATGACCACCATGAGACCTACTGCCATATGCCCCATTAGTCCCATCCTCCTGTCTAGTTAATCCAGAGGGGTCCTTGTCTCTGCAATTCTAACAAGCTCTAAAGAATTATTTCATTGACTTTTTTTTGTTCCTCCTGTGGATGCATGATTATGTCATTATCTTCTTTGAAACTCTTTATTTCTTCTTTCAAACTCCTCAATGTGTCTGCTAATTCATAAGAGTGCCCAACCCCACGTTGTTTATATGATTCATAGGGAGAATATTTGTAGTCTACCATATTGCTAGTCAAATTGATCTCTTCCTCCAAGGCATACTATTTCAGCTAAACCAAATCATAAACAAACCAACATACCTTATTATAACTGGGGGAGGATATCTCATCTGCAAGACCAAACAGATTCACACAATACATATATAAACATATTCATATCAACGTTTAATCATCATCTAAAATATTATCCCATCATCAATGCATGACCATACCCATCACACATCATGACCTCATGCATGGCAACTATAACCATATCACTGTATTCATAACATTATTTAAACATCAAAATGCATAAACAATGCATAACCAATGCATCACCGACATATACCCATGAAGACCACATCCAATCAATGACACCCTTAAAATTCACATGGAGACACCACTGCAACCATGACCAATTCCATGCATACACAACACACAGATAGTCTACAAACATAGGAACACATAGGAAAATGACATGAATTCAAGACCAACGCACCACCCATCCTGTCCAAGGGGTGAACCATGCTATGATACCACTCTGTAACACCCTCCTCCCACATCTACCCAAGTAACCATCCAACTGGGGTAAGCATGTGATGAGAGGCTACTATAATCTGATTAAATTCCCCATGTGCAGTTAAGGAAGTGGAATTGACACAGAACAACCAACTTGACCTTCTACACATGCAAAAAAACCCCCAAGAGGCATCCAACCCTTCTAGGTGACCAACCCATAAGACAACCTGAAATTTTCCGGCATTAAAGCCTCGGTCACTCCCTTGACATGGGCATGCATGTGACTGGAACCCTCGAGTTTCTCCCACATCAGGGCATGACTGTGATTGGGGACTTTTCTAGGTAGTTATGTGCTAGCAACTCGAGATTTTGTGCCACATTTTTAGGGCCAAGACTCAGGTCGCTGCCCAGAATTCCATGAAACTTCTGGAAATGAAAAGTAACATCGAAACAATGATACAAATGCAAATAATTGAACAAGGACTTGACTCGAACCCTACTATCCATGACAGACATTTCGTCAAACATGTCACAAATATGCATTATATAGGTCATAATAATAGATTTGAGAATAGGGGTATCATACTTATCTGAGAATCGCTAAGAACCATTGATGCCTTATTAAATTAGCTGCATTATCATCTATTAGGTCATATATTCATTACTCATTCATTTACAAATCAAAACATGATGACAACCATATTTTTTCACTATCATAAAACATATTCGTAACCAATATATAAACCACAAAAATAGTGAGGATACAACAACCATAAATTCCTCTTATGATCCAGTACATTTACACATAAAATACCAAGGAAAGGAACTCTTATTTTTGAATGAAAAATCCTACCCAATATGGGATTCCCACGTTCCACCCGACCACTGATTAGCTAAGCCAAATCTCTCTTAAGTCAATCACTCCTGTGCTATATTCCAAGCATGAATGCAGGACTCAAACCAAAATAACCAACCAGGGCTTCACGAGGCTAAACCATCTCACCCTCATAAATAGAACCAGACTTTACTGCAATATTCACGGGATCACTAGGCCCTAAACAAGCATGGATGCCATCGGATTTATCCACCTACACCATGAGAAAATTTCATCTCTCCTAGTCTTTATGCTTTACCCCATAGTTTGATCTAGGGATCACTAGTCCATAATCGACATTCCACCCTCCAGGGTTTACCACATATCCCACCATTCACTGGTCAAGGATTCCTAGATCCACCGAGGCACACAATACCTTGATTTACTGCAACCCACAGTCTGGTTCAGGGTTCACTAGGCTGGTGGCTTTATAACAATCCACAATCTAGTTTAGAGATCACTAGGCCATGTGTTCTTTCATTCAAAGATCGACTTCACTCAGTTTTGAAGCCATATGGAAATCCAGCTCAAAGAAAACATGAGAACCATATCACACCATGGCTATCCGAAAATGGCAAGGCAAGGATGAAGAACATTGTCCCACATGGAAAAACTCATGCCAATGAAAACAAGAGAACCCATAAAAAACATGCATAACCATGCATGCCAAATCTAACAAGGAAATCACACATGCAAATCGATACTTGCAAGTAAACCCATTATCGCTGCTTGATCCCACTCTTTCTTGCTCGATATTTGCTTCCTCTTTTCCCTCTTTATATTTCTTGATCCAATGTTGAAGTGCTCCAATAAAACTCTAAGTGTCCAAGAGTGAGAGAGAGAGATCCAAAACTGAACTGAAAATAAATAAATAAAATGTACCAACTGATCCTCAGAAGCCTTTTTATTAATGTGACCTCTATTTTCTTCATTTTCCATTATTTTTCCTTCATTTTCCTCCTCACATGCAACCTGTGATCTTTCACCTTCTTTTTTCTCCTAATTTCCATTATTTTCATAAATAAATTGCCAAAAATGTCATTTTCCTAGCCTTTTCAATTTCATTTGCCAATTTCCTTAGTCATAATAACCGAAATGAACACCCACACTAGGATGTGGTTGCCCAACGTTCAGCTTGGAATAAGTGTCCCATAACTGTGCTTATTATTTTTCATTTAGTAACTTTTATTACATGAAATTTTCATGAGGGTTGTTACAAGGAGTTACTTTCCCACCATTATTTATGTTTTCCACAACACTTATATAGGAGTAAAATTGTAATGTATAGACTAACTAGTATTTATTACCCACCAAAATTTAGGTGAGTCTTTTTTCCTAAAGCAATTAATTTATCCCCTTTACATCTCAATTTATTAGGTCCTACCCAAGCAAAACTCTAAAATTTGAATTTTCTATTGACCACTATTACTTTAACATTCATCAATGTAGGATATAATTTTTTATGTATTTTTTCCCACAACATAATTTATAACTTGAGTCTAGTATGACCTCAGCTGCCCTACAACACTTATTACTTATTATTGCTTTTCCATGTTTTCTTGTTATGTGAGTATTTATTTTGGAACAGAGCTTCCACAATTTTAATTTACCCAACCTAAATTCATCTAAACTCTAGATCTATCAAGCATCTAAAGCTATCAAATCACTTTTCACTCAATTTTACACCTCAAGAGATTTGGTCTTAATAATTATAATTATAATTTTATTTTATTATTATTGTATTTCTATTTCTATTTTATGTAATTTGACCAAGTCAAAATTTTTACATAACATAATAGGATAGGACATTACAACATCTCTTCCATATTGGGCTAGAAAGCGCCTTCAACACAATAAAAGAGTTTGCACCTCAAGAGATTTGATCCCTCTCAAAGCTTAGTAGATCCAGAGTTAAGGTGGATCTAAACTGATTAATTATGTTTAATTAATTAATTAATTTATTATTATTTTTAAATGTAATTTGACTAAATCAAAATGTTCTAATTAATATTTAAAATTATAATTAATATTATTTTATTTTTTATTTTTTAATTTTATTTTATATCATTTTCATTTTTATTTTTGTGTAATTTGGTCAAGTGAAAATGTTTACATAACATAATATACCATGCCTCTAGTTTATTTATACTTTTATTTATTTACCATACATCTGGAGTAAGTATTAAAAAAGGTTTTATTTATTTATCGTACATATAAAAAGAGGTTTCATTTATTTACCATACCTCTACTTTATTTATATTTTTTATTTATTTACCATACCTCTGGTTTATTTATATTTTTATTTATTTACCATACCTTTTTTAGGGTTTGTAAACCTTTTTATATTTTAAGTTTATATTGTGTTTATACATAATAATAATTAGATTGATTTTTAAATAGGACAGATTAAAAATGTTAAATGTTAAACATTACATGTTAAATGTTTAAATGTTTAAGTGTTTAAGTGTTTACTTGGGATTAAGTTTTTAGTTGAGATCTACCCCATACTGGGTTGTAGAGCACTTCCATGCTCAATAATTATTAAGGTCAAAATGTAAAATAATGATACTTGAAATGTTATAACATCTCATACTGACACCTCCATGATCAATAATAATTAAGGTCAAAATGTAAAATAATGATACTTGATATGCTATAACAATATTATTGTTATTTGAGAATATAAAATTTAGTGATTCATAGAAAATTGTTTAATAAATATTTTCGGGAAAATCATACTAGATCATCATCACTAAATTTGATTAATGTGTTGATCCAAATAAATTTTAGAACTACTAAGTGTAATTCATCATCAGGTAATTTGATGAATGTACTTATCCAAATCAATTCATATATATATATATATATATATTGCAAAGATGTGCAACAATCAAAGTCAAGAAAGTTAAAAAAAAATAATACACATGAAGTAGTGTTAAAAATATTAAAAACTTATATAATAATAGAATTCTAATTAGAAAATAAAACCCTATTAATTATTAAATCCAACTCAAACCTAAACTAAGAATAAAATAAAGTAAAACAAATAAAAATCAATAACTAACCAACTAAAAATAGAAACAAATGAAAAAAATAACAAATAAATTAATAAAAACAAAAAGTATTAAACAAAATAAAACAATAAACATAACAAAGATAAGCTAATGGAATGCCTTAAAGATAATCTAATGCTAATAAAATATATAGAATAATAGATTTTAAATTGGAAATTTACTATTTCTTTAGGAAAAAAATTAAATAAAGTAAATAAAAAACCAACAAAATTAAAATAAACCATAAATGAAATAAATGAATAAAAATAAATAAAATAATAAAATTAAAAGAAAATGAACATCACCAAATTAAATAAAATATTAAACAAAATAAAGAAAATAAGAAAATTGAACAATAATACAATAAAATAAAGAGAAAACAAAGTAATAGAAACCAAGGCAAAGAAAAACACCGAACCACCAAACTAGGGGGATGACAAAAAGGGGAGGAACAATACTAGGAGTAGAGAGACAGGATCCAACAACTACTAATTTTCCATTCGTCATCCCTATTCAACGTATGAGACCTATTTTCAATTTCAATGGTCTCTCTAAACTTGCGGTGATGGAAATATTCGGCCTTAGCAATGACCCTCGACTCTTCCAAACAAATGATGAGCACTTAGAGAATGAGTGTTGGTGAAAAAAGAGGTCTCTGGGCAAGACCCAGGTTCAGGCTCAGAGCCAACAAGATTCTGCTGTAGTCTAGGACAACGTCGGCATTTTAACCTTTCCTGAGAGAGCAAGGAGTCTCACCCGAGGCGTGCCGTGACCTTACTGATATTGAAAGCTAGAGCATTAATACCAAAAAAAGATCGTTAACTAATAATCAGACATTAAACTACCTAGAGCATATTCATCACATGTGAATCAAGAAACAAGTCATCATTTAGCAATAAGAAATATGAACATCAAAAATTTTGAAATATCTTAACACACAGCTACAAACTATTGTCATACACCTCATATCCCACAACTCAGCATTGCTTTGTTTCTATTAATTCAGTCACACTTTACATATCATATTTACAGAGTTCAACGTAACATAACATGGTACATTCAGGCTTCGCAGAGCTCCTTGAATACCAAAACTCTATCTATCCCCCGTAGACTCTCTTTTTCCTTGCTTATCTAATCCTGCCGATAGTTACTATTAGTCTTTGCCCCTTCTTCGCTCAGTCGTTCCCTTGTGTTCCACTGCTTCCTGTCTCTTTCCATGATTGACTCTGCCTCTAGGAGTCCTTCTATTTGTTTGTTGTTCCCTGTTTCTTCCATCTGTTATGTTGCCTATCTATGTTCTGCCATCTATCTGCAGGTTCTCCTCAACCGTAACGGCTCCTTTCCTTTCTTAGTAGTGCTTTGCCACCTATTCTTTCTGCTCCTAGCCTTCTGCAACTCAAAATTGTGTTGTTCAAAACAAAGGCCCCAACAATGAGAAAGCCGATCTCCTTTAGGTCTTTGAGAAGAATGTCTATAATAAGTGCCAAGGTCTTAAATCTTTATTAAATGAAAGTAAAGGTCTAAAACCTAAAAAATATCCGAAGGATCTAGTTGGTAGTGTTTAAGTTCCATTTATCCTTGGTATTGCTAATAGAATTGCTCGGATTTTAAGGAAACATAAGATCTCTTCTTCATTTTGACCTTTAAACACCATTTGTGGTCCCCTCCGGTTAGTTAAAGACCCTTTGGACCCAAAAATCATGAAAGGTGTTTACTTGATCCCATGTTCATCTGGGACCCCCTACATAGGGGAAAATGAGCGCTCTATTTATCTGAGAATTCAGGAGCATGTTGTTGATATCAGGCATTGTAAGACTTGGTCCTCAGCTCTTGTTGAGCATGTTGAAAGGTCTAAGCACCCATTTGTTTGGAAGAGTCGAGGGTCATTGCTAAGGTTGATCATTTCCATCACCGCAAGTTTAGAGAGACCATTGAAATTGAAAAAAGGTCTCATACGTTGAATAGGGACAACGGATGGAAAATTAGCAGTTGTTGGATCTTATCCCTTCGCTCCTAGAATTTTTCCTCCCCTTCGCTCCTAGAATTTTTCCTCCCTTTTGTATCATCATCCTGGTTTGGTAGTTTTGGGTCTCTTTCCCCCTTGGTTTCTGTTATTTTGTTTTCTCTTTATTTTATTATATTATTTTTAAAATTTTCTTATTTTCTTTGTTTTGTTTAGTGTTTTATTTAATTAAGTTATGTTAAATTTCTTTTAATTTTATTATTTTATTTATTTATATTCATTTATTGTTTATTAGTTTTAGTTTTGTTGGTTTTTTATATACTTTATTTAATTTTTTCCAAACAAAAAGTAAATTTTCAATTTAAAATCTATTATTTTTTATATTTTATTAATAGTTGTATTAGCATTAGCTTATCTGTGAGGCTTTCCATTAGCTTATCTTTGTTACGTTTATTGTTTTATTTTGTTTAATATTTTTTTTGTTTTTATTAATTTTTTTTATTTTTTATTTTTAGTTAATTTTGAGTTTGTTAATTATTGATTTTTATTTGTTTTGGTTTATTTTATTCTTAATTTAGGTTTGAGTTGATTTTAATAATTAATAGGGTTTTATTTTCTAATTAGAAATTTTATTATTTATTAATTTATTAATATTTTTGTAAAGTTATATATGAATTGATTTGGACCAACACATTCATCAAATTTTCATCAAATTTTTTGATGATGAACTACACTTACTAGTTTGAAAAAGCGTAAATTTTTTAAATACTAATGTGATTTTTCGAAATAATTTTCTTAAACAATATTATTATTATTATGAAACATTTATTTAGAAACAAACAAATTTATACTTTATGTGGATGGGTTTCCACCCATTTAAAACCATCAACTTAGTTTATCCTCGGGATTAAGATGGATGAGTCAATTTTTCTTTTACTGGTATCAATTCAAAGTGAATAAAATAAATATTTAAAATTAACATTTGAGGAAAAGAAATAACATTAAAGAATCCAAAAAAAATTATGATAAAAAAATAACATTAAAGATTCCAAAGAGAATGAATGAATAAAAAAAAACATTAAAGAATCCAAAAAGCATCAATGAAAAAAAGGTGACCAAGAATTAAATAATGAAAAAATAAAAAACGTAAATATAAATTGACATGAAAGAATTCAAAGAAAATCAATCCTAAATAGTTGACCGAGAATTAAATAATAAAACAATAAAAAAAATATAAATTAAATAAAATAATAATATAATAAATATATATATATATATATATATATTAAATAAAAAAAATAAATTTAATATATATATATATTAAATTAAAAATGACCAAAAATAAATAATGAAATCCAAAATTAAAAGCCAAAATATAAATTAAAGAATGATTAAAAAAATTTAAAAAATTTAAAAAAATGACATAATATACATACTAAAAATATTAAAAATTATATTAAAATAATATAATATAAATTAAAGAATTCAAATAAAACAAAAACTAATGAAAGAGAATTGACCATGTATAAAATAATACAAAATTAAAAGCAAGATTATAAATTAGAGAAAGAGCAAGATTATAAAATTATAATACAAAATTAAAAGCAAGAACACAACACAATTCAATTATATATATATAAACCAAAAAAAATTAGTATAAGAATGAGAACAACTAATAACTACATAGATTAGGAACACATTTTATAAAAAAATTAAAAATATATATACATATTTGCAAAAATATAATCATAGATGTGTATATATGAATATGATATAAATATAAAATTATAACCATAATAATAAGGTTAAGAAAAGACAAAAAAAAATTCTAGTTGGAATCAATGAAAATAAATGACTATTTATGGAGTTAAAATTTATAAAAATAAGCAAAGGGACTAGAGCAATATCATATTTAACAAGCAATATTAATAATTAGAAAATTAAACAAGGAGGAATTAAAAAAACTTAAACATAATTAAGGAAACATAAAACAAAAGAGAAAAGAAACAAAATAAAGTCATGAAGGGAGAGGAAACAAAAGACCACAAGACGCTTAAGAGGAAATCGTTGGGATCCAACAATTGCTAATTTTACATCCATCATATCTATGTAGAGTAATTGGCCTTCTCTTAATTTTAATCACCTCCTTGAACTTTCGGTGATGGAAATGATCATTCTTGGCAATGACCTGAGATTGTTCTATACACATGTAGTGCTTTGTCTTTTCCACATATTAAGCTAAGGTCGAGGACCAAGTCCAACAATGTTTGATGTCGGCTACATCCTCCTGAATCCTTGATTTATGGAGCGGTCGATTTCTCCAATGCAGGGGGTCCCACATGAACATGAAATTGCATAAACGCCTTTCATGTTCCTCGGGTCCACAGGGTCATTTACTGACCTTAGGGAGCTACGAATGGTGTTTAGGTGCCTAAAGGTGGGAGGGACATTATGCTTTTTAAGGATTCAGGAAATCTTGTCAGTGGTTCCTTGGATAAATGGGAATTGAACATTGTTAAAAAATCCATGGGTTCTCTCTTATTCCTTGGCCCATTGTTCACTTTTAAGAAGGCCTTAAGACTTTGGATTTTATTATAACCATTAATCCCAAATGCTTCATGGATATGGGCTTTCTCATTATTCAGGTGACTTCATCTAAAATAATTAAAGCTCGAGTAGCCAATGTGTTGAGGACACCCATTTTTTTAACAAGATAATCATGAGAGATAGCATGAAGATATTAATCAGTGTGAGTCTTCTTCCTAAAGCCCTAGTGAGAGAGATAACCATCATATTTTTTCAAAATAAGAACGTCAAGGAAAGGAAGGTTTCCATTAACCTCAAACTCCATCACAAACATGATGGTGTTTGATTTATTGTTAAGATGTTGAAAAACAAGTCTAATGTTTCATGCCCATGAGGCCAGGTGATGAAGATATCATCTACAAACCTTTGGGCCAGAGGTTAGGTCAGAATGGAGCTATAACCAATGCCTTGAACTCGAACTCTTCCATAAATAGATTAGCCACCATAAGTGAAAGCGAAGAACCCATTTCCACTCCGCAAGTTTTCTCATAGAATTCACCTTCGAAGCTAAAAAAAGGTTAAGGTGAGGCAGATTTCAACCAATGTAGCAATATCTAGATCAGTAATCCAATTGATAACCACCACAACCTAATTAAGAGGAAGAGTCTTTAACAAACGATTCTCATAGGCCAACAAGATTTTTAGGTTTTTTAGCTAAATATTTCCTAAGGAGATAAGTAGGTCCTCATATTGTATTAAAAATGGGTCTAAGGGGGGAACACAAGTTTTTTTCAGGTTTCAAACTTGATCGAGCTGCCCGCGCGCGCTGCCTGCACCCTCCTCTATGATCTTGAGTCAACTCCGCCGTCATGGCCCCAAGAGGGGGCCCTGAGCTCGATCCCCCTCTTCCTTCGAAACTAACGGCCTTCAAAAAACTGGTGGCTAGCAGCCACAAGTGCCCAGCAAGTGACCTTCAGCAAAAATTTGTGAAAATACTGGAAACAATCCCCACAGTGGATCTACCAATTGAAGAACCTTGTAGATTGGCCCTAAACCTAGCAGAACGCGGGCTCATTATGTAGTTCACTGGGCTCTGGCCCTTACCAAAAACTGTTGAAGCTTGGATCCAAAGGAACTGGACTCCTCTCATTAAAGAAGGCATCAGAAGCTATCTTGTCGGTAACAGATTCTTTGTATTTGTTTTTGAAGCAACAGAAGATAGGAACCTAATATTTTGAAATGAACTATATTTCATGGGCCCTCAAGGCTTATATTTGAATCAATGGACCCCAGATTTTGATCCAAGCAAAGACGTCCCCTCGGCTGTTTCGGTTTGGGTTCGCTTGCCCCACCTTCCTCTTCACTGATGGAACCCAAAATATTTAGAAACCATTGGAAACAAACTTGGGAAGTATATCAACAGAGAAGAAAGGAGGGATCAGTACTCCTGCGCTTGAATCTGTGTTGAAGTCGATTTGGAGGAAGGCCTCCCTAAGGCTATTAAACTCACGACGGCTGACTAGACTCACATCCAAGAGCTTGATTACAAGCAACTCCCATTCAAATGGCTAGTTTTTCCATGGCTATGGACACTTCGCTAGATATTGCAAAAATAAAATAGTGGAGGAGACTAAGATCTCCAAAGAGGAACAATGGACCCAGGTTCAGAAAGCTGCCTCTAATAAACAGAACATCAGAACAAAAGGGACAAGTAAGGCTATAGGTAGCACTGTCCCTACCTCGACGTCACAAGGGCAAGGAAATTCTATCCCTCCTAGTACATATGCAAACTCCAACCCCTTTGATATCCTGAGCATCCCAGAAGAACTTCAAACTACAACAGAAGTAGAAGTGACGGAACAACAGCCAAAACCAACAGAAGAAGACAAAAGACAACAATAAACTACCTCAACACAAATTGGATCTCCAAGAGGAGACTCCACTTCCCCGACTTATGCAGAGATGACAAAGAAGAAGCCCCCCTAAGTCCTCTGGATCTTTGGACGAAGAAATGTTCGAGCGGCCCTTGAAAAGATTTGGGAGGAAGTCACACAGAGCGGCAAGAGAAGAAGAGGCTGAGAAACAAAAAATGCAAGGCAGCCAGTCTACGATTGAGATTTCCATAGGTAGAAAAAAATCGATCCAGGCCTCTCAAAGGTCACCCTCTGCAAGTAAATAAGATGTATATAGTCTCTTGGAATTGCAGAGGCTTGAGGAATCCCTCAAAAGCAGAAGCAGTGAAGAACCTCCTGAAATCTGAAACTACTGAGATCTTCTTACTCTAAGAGACTAAAATAGAAGGGGCATCCCTTCTAGAGATTAGTAAAGACAAATGGAAAACAAAATCCGAGAAAGAAGTCAGTGCAAGGGGTACTTGTGGTGAGCTTGCCACTCTCTAGGAGGATGAAAAATTCCATCTAGTTAGTTCCTTCGAAACACACATTGGATCTTCACCAAGCTCTGGAATCTTGTGAGTAAGACCACCCTTTCCCTCTTTAATCTTTATGTTCCGGTCCTCTATTCCGAAAAAAAAGGACTGTTGGAAAACCCTCTCTGACTTCCTTGAAGCCTACTCACCCAAGAATATAATCCTAGCTAGAGATTTCAATCTTGTCTTCGAGCCTAAGGAGAAAAGAGGAGGCAATATAAGTTAGGATCACATCCTCCCTCTTGTAGAAGATCTAATCCAAGTATGGGACTTACTAGACTTTAAACCCAAAATAGGGCTCTACACATGGTCAAATAATAGAACAGGGAATGAGCACATCTCTACTCGGCTTGACATATTTCTATTTCAGAGCACCCTCCTCTCTGAGAAGAATATAATCTCCTCCAAAATTCTGCCTAAATTGATTTATGACCATAAACCTATCCTACTGTTGTTAGAAGAAGAGGAAAACTTGGGACCCATTCCATTTCGGTTCAGTCCTTTATGGATAGAAAGAGATGGGTTTCTGGAGACAATATCGAAAGCTTGGTCCACCCCAGTTAGTGGATCGATTAGCTACATGTGGGAACAAAAACTCAAAGCCACTAAATCAACGCTGAAGGAATGGCTTAAAAAACCCTCTTTTTCATCTACTAGCCTAAGAAATCAGGCCACCGAGAGGCTTCTTGAACTGCAAATGAATATGGAACATCATGATATCACTTCCTCAGAAATACAGCTTGAGCAAGCTGCCCAACAAAGCTCTATCCAGGCCTTCAGAGTTGAGGAGGAGACCTTGAGACTTAAATCACACAATCTCTAGCTCAAATTTGGAGATAAAAATTATGCCTTCTTCCACAAGAAAATCCGTACTCACCTCTTGAGAAACCACATTGCAGAAATCACCTCCACGAATGGGACTGTGCATAAAGGAATTGCTGAGATTCGTGAGGTTGCTACCTCTCACTTCCAGTAGTTATATATAGAAAGTGGAGCTAAAAATGAGGAGGAAATTTCGATTTCCTCGTTCACATCCCAAGACTAATAAAGGAGGAGGACAACTACAGCCTCCTAAGGCCCTTCACGGAAGAGGAAATCAGCAACATCATTTGAACGATGGAACCAGACAAAGCCCCTGGTCCGGATGGGTTATCCATTCACTTCTACAAAATCCGTTGGGATATTATAAAGGCTGATCTGTTTCGAATGATAAAGGGATTCTAGCAGAAAGCCAAAGTGGGGGGAAGCAAAAACTCTACCTTCCTTGCTCTGATCCCTAAAGAAGTGAACCCTATCTCTTTTGACCGGTTCAGGCCAATTTCGCTCTGTAATGCATCTTACAATATCATCTCGAAGCTCTTGGTGAACAGGATCAAGCCTCTGTTAGAAAAGCTTATTTCTACCAATCAGGGTGTTTTTGTCAAAGGAAGGCACATCTTGGACAATGTGGCTCTAGTGCAGGAAACCATTCATTCCAGTCTCCAATGCCATGAGAAAGGGATGATTATCGAACTAGACATGGTGAATGCCTTTGACTGGGTAAGACATTGTTTTCTCCTCCAAGTTCTTTCCGCTTTCAGTTTTAGCTCTGCTTTCATTAGGCTTATCAAAGCCTTTATTGGAGATACATTGATTGCCCCCTTGGTATATGGCAGGCCAAATGGTTACTTCAAAGCTTCGAGGGGCATCAGACAAGGTGTCCCCCTTCTTGTACATCTTGATGGCTGACTCTCTTAGCTGGAAGCTGTCAGGAAAGAAGAATAAAGGTTCTCTACCTGGAATCAAACCTGTGAGAGGCACTGAGCCAATCAACCATGCCTTGTTTGTAGATGAATCCTTACTCCTTAGGGGGGAATCCCTAAATATTGCAAGGGAATCTAATGAGGTTATCCATAGCTTCTGCAGAGTTTCTAGAGCCCCAGTCAATAGAAGAAAAAGTGCAGTGTATGGCTGGGAGATTGACCAGCAAACCATGAATCGGATTGCCCAAGTTCTTGGCTATGTGGGCTTTTCTAGCTAGGATAAAATCAAATACCTGGGACTACCTTTGACCCAAGGCATTAACAAGGCCCTACATTGGGCTAAGATTTTTAGCAAAATTAAGACTAAAATGAAATTTTGGGGTGGTTAGTGGCTTACCACAATTGGAAAGCTTATTATGGTGAAATCTGTCTTCTCCTCTCTCCCCTTATACCAAACAAAATTTCTTTTGTCTCCTAAATCAATTACTAAACAGCTCTAAAGCTCCTAAGAAACTTTCTATGGAAATGTGGCAAGGGGAACCAAAAAAAAATCCACTTGGTAAGCTAGGACATTATGAAAAGAGCTCTTTCAGATGGGGGCCTGCAAGTTACAGATCCCGGACTAGCCAATTTGGCCTTAGGAGGGAAGATGATCTGGAAAATCTTCTTGAATCCCCGACATCATGTAAGTCAAGTCCTTATCAAAAAATATATGCATGGACTCTCCTTGAATAATATGGAAGAAGAAGCAGCTCACAAGGGTACCACACTTTGGAAGCTCTGCTGCCGCAGTTAGTAGGTCTTCGAAGACCACCTCTTTAGAATCTCGGGCAATGGGAAAAACATCATTCTATGGGAAGACAAAATTATGGGTCACCATCCATTCAACTTAGTACAAGAAATAACAGAATTGCTTGAGTGGCTCATAAATCGTGGCTACAGCAAATTGGCAAGCATATCTTCCTGGGATGCTGCTGGTAACTGGAAATATTGGAGTATTCCTCGCCCCCTAGATTGGTTGCTTCCTCAATTATCTTTCCTCATAGCTATGCTATATGGCCTAGATCCAATCCATCGATGCACAAGTGACAAATGGGGATGGGGTAAGTCCGAAGTGTTCTCTGCTGCGCACGGGTTTGCTGCCCTCCTATCCAACATTCCCCTCCACTCCCCATCTCTGTGGATGCAGGTCTGGGATCATGGCGACCTCTCAAAGGTAAATTTTTTCTCCTGGCTCCTCATCCATAAGCGCATCTTGACAGGAAAAAATTTGGTCAAAAGAGGAATAGTTTTCCCTCACAGATGCTTGTTTTGCTGCGCAACATTGGAATCAATGGAACATCTGTTCCTATATTGCGTATTTACCAAGATTTCTTGGTAAAAGCGCTTCACGGGCTTAATGTCCAACCTCCTTCGCAGGTCACGATTACAAGCTTATTCATCTAGTGGAAGGAGTGATCACCCCATGAAATACACAGAAATTCTTTGTGGCATAATATCTGGTTTTCCATTCCTAAATTCGTTTGTTGGCAAAGGCTAGAAATGATGTCATATTTAACAGCAGATCATGCTCCCCCTCTGTAGTAGCAGCCAAAGAGAAATACTTGCTTATTGAGTCCTTAGAGAATCTCTCCCACAAGAAATACATCAACCTCTCCCCAAACGTGCTAAATTGGATCAGTGTACCTATGAAGCCTACTTTTAGTAATAAGGCACCCCCTCGACCCTGTCACAATCTACAGTGGAGGCTGCACATTTCTGAGACTGACTTTCAAATTTGGTGGAAGAATCGTGACAAAGCCACAACCTTTTTTTATGGAGATTCTAAGGGAAACCCAGGAACCTCTGGCGCTGGGAGAGTCATCTATTCCCGGACAGGGCAAAGTAGAATCAGTTTTAGCTAGGGCCTTTGGAAGAGTACTAACAATCAAGCATAAATATTAGGACTGCTCAAAGCCTGTCATATCACACAAGAGCATGAAGAAGAAGACATTCAGGTCTTCAGAGACTCGAAAATCCCGATCAAGATTATGAACACAGGAGATCACTTAAATAACCCAGCCCTCAACAAGACTCTGCAGAGACCCAGAAAAGTGTTACAAAATTACACTTCCAGCTCCTTCTTCCATATCCTACGAATTTTAAAAAGGAAGCGGATGCAAAAGAAAATGTAGGCTGCCTCTTAGCCCAAGGAGATCTCTCAAAAAATGACGATGCCCCAATTTGGTTTCTGATCCCTTAAGATCTAGCTATGTAAGAGAAGAACCCGGCTCATCGGGATTTTTGGGAAAAAATAATATGTATCAGGGGTTGTTTAGGCTGCGGCCAAACCTATTTTCATAAATAAAAAACTTATTCGTTCTTGTTAAAAAAAAATGGGTCTAAGGGGGAGTGAGGGAGGGCTCCTTATCGATATTGGGAAACCCATAGATCCTAGGAGTAATAGGGTTACTCTCAATAAGTTTACAACTTATTGAGTTTACTATACTATTAGATTTAATACCTAAATCAATAACTTTGGAGACTTTTTTAAGGGTGTTTTTACTTATATTTTTGTAACTATCGTTGTTATGGAGGTGATCTAACGTCTTTCTTTAGTATTCTTCCCCATCTGAGATAAAAACTACACTGCCCTTGTCATCTTTAATAATAATGATGTCTTAATTATTATTTAAGGCCTTGAGATCTTCAAACTTTGGCTTACTGATGTTGCTCTTATGAGGTTTATCCCTTTTAAGAATAATAGATTAATTTTGTCTAATAACATCGTTCATGTTATTCGGAAGGTCCCTAATACCAAATTCAAAATCACAAATAATATCTTCCACTAGAATTTTTCTTGGGGCAAGGGAAAAAATTAATCCATTTTCCAAAAGACTATAAATTCGTGAATCAAAATTAAACTTGGAGAGGTTAACAACACTTTTATTAAGGGAAGGGGATAAATTGTATATATAAAAATACTTTGTGATATAAAAAAATTATAATATATAACACTATATATATATATATATATATATATATATATATATATATATGTTATATAATTTTCATTTCTTTTAGTTTTTTTTTAAATATTTTTAGTTAATTTTGTTTTTTTATTTTTAAATAATTTTTATGTTTGATTTTTTGTTTTTTTTGTTGTGTTATATATATATATATATATATATATATATATATATATATATATATATATATATATATATATATATATATATATATATATATATATATATATATATATATATATATATATATATATAACCTAACTATCAAGGGAAATACTCCCTATCCTATCCTCTTGATTGAAGTTGGTATGTCCCCCATTGAAAGTACGACTATGTTTAGATATTTGATGTATAAGAAGAAGCTTTACGGCCTGTAATCCAAAAGGCTCCCAAAAATTGCTTCAAATTTTAGTCAAAACCCCCACCTTCGCCTCAAGCGCAAGTGGCCTAAGGATTCCTAATATTGGCTCAACCATTGGGGAATTAAGGAGGAGCTCAGTATGGGAAGAAAAGATAGTGTCAAAAATACTATTACCTCTGAGTTTAAGGACAAGTTATAGGAGGATAAGGAATTGGAGGGTAAGAGGAAGCTAAGATACTATAAGGAGGTGATCAACCCCACCCTTGATAACCATAATTACCTCTTTGTGTTGACCAAGACTAAGAAAAAAAATAACATTACTAGGATAAGAACTAATTCTCATGAGCTTCGAAGTGAGACCAAGTGGTGGTCTATTCCCAAGCCTCCCTGGAACAATAGAATCTGTCATATTTTTGATACTAAGCAGGTGGAAGATGAAAAGAACTTCATTTTAGTATGCCCAGCTCTTACTCACATCTGCTCCCAATTCCCTAACATCTGCCACACTTCCAATCTTCTTGACTTATTAAGCCAACCCACCTATAGTGATCTTGCAGCGCTTATTTCCCTTCTCTTTGATCCTAGGAACAAGATTTTGAAGAATCACACTTAGATTCTTTTTCTTTTTCTTTTCTTCGGGTTTGATGGGTTGCATTGGTCTTAGTAAACGTTAATCATCATCATCATAAATATATTTCAAAAACAAACAAATCAAGGAAAAAAATTGTAAATTTTTTTTTTCTAAGTGAGACTAATTCTATTAAGTGTAAAGAGTACTAGTACAAGACTGCCTCAGCATCTGCTGTGAAAGCCAGACAGCTGGGCTTGATAAGCATGCTATTCATAAAAATTCTGGATCGCCCATAATGGGAAACCGATCCTGTTAACATCATAGTCTGGGCCGCCCATGGTAGGGAAACCGGCCTTGAATTTATACAAACCATAGAGACATAAATAAATAAACTGAAAAATGTCTATCAGCCATTCCAGCTGTGCTCTAAAACTAAAAAGCAAAAAAGCTCCAACAGTGATTGAGCAAAGAAACCTGGAGAAAATGAAGTCTACGCACATCGACTCACCCTTCATGCTCTGGAGACATCGGCTCCTCAACGATCCTGCAACCATATTCGTAGTCATTACTGCTGTCAGCCATGCCAGCTTGGCTGCCATCCTTCAGGTTCGGGTCCTCAGCATCATTATTCAGCACAGCTTGAGATGGGAGAGTAGAGGAATCCGGGAGACTCTCTCTGCCAGTGGAGTGAGGGGCGCAAGGAGACGAGGGAGAAGTAGGGCGGTCAGGGGCCTGATGAGGAATTTCCTCGCGGAGGGAGACAGTAATGAAGGCAGTTATAATGGAATTAACAGAGGTACAGTGAAAGCGAAGCTCTGCATGCTGAGAGGTTTGCCTTATAGTGGACCCCGAATGCACTCTGCCAGGAGGGTTAGTATTAGAAGAAGGAGCAGAAGGGCCAACGTGGCTGGGATCTTGAATGCGCCCTCGACCCCTGCCTCTGCCTCTGCGTGAAATAGGAGGAAGGTCAGGCTCTTCACTAGCAGATGAGGAACCCGAGTCAGAGGAGGGTGAGGGTGGATTAAAGGAGGCCTGACCCCGGCTGATTCCACGCCGACAGTGCATCCGCGGTCGGAGACGAGGCATGGAGAAGAGAGTAGGGCGAAGGTGGCGCAAGAATGGTGAGACGTCAGAAGTAACAGAGGCCGTGAGAGCGGAGGGACGATGACCAAGGGGAGCCAATTGAACACCAGCAGGAATGTAAGAACCTTCAAGGAGCTCGACAGAGACGCCAGGCGGAGAAGTAACACTGCAAAAGGGGCTATTGGAGAAGTGAATTCCAGGGAGCGTCTCCAAGCAGGCCAGAAGACAGCAACGACACCCAGTTTGAGTTTTAATGCTGGAGTCGGCAAAGCCAGGAGGGCATTCACCGCAGAGGGGAGTCAGAGCTCTCCCACAGCTGCTACTATCGTGCTCGCGTTCCATAGTGAGAACAGAGATCAGAAGAACCGCCATATATAGAGGCATCGGAGAGCAGTTAAACGACGGATTGACAGCCTGAGGCATATTAATAACGTAATTAAGGTTGATGCAGGAGGCCATGTGGGCATCCCATGCGAGCTCCGTTGGGAGCTGCGCAGGGGCCCAAGTCCCATCAGTCTGCCACCACATCTGCATCCTGGGAGAAAAAAATTATAAATTTAACACTAAAAAGGAAAAAAAAAACAAATAAATAATATAAAATTGGATAATTAAGAATAAAATAAGGATGGTTGATTCTCGAATATGGCGATGACTCGCTAGGTTTTTGCGCAAACCCCGACCTCCTCCTCACGCCCTCTCGGGGTTCGTCGCTCAGAGCCCCTTTCTCTCCGAAGAATTTTTCCCCATGCATTCGACCTCCTGGGCAGGCATGGCCCCCCTCCTCCCAACACACCTTCTTCCTCGGGGGACGGCAGACATGTGTGACAAACGCTAGTTTAGGCACTGAGCATGCATCATCGCTCATGATTCACCACGAACGTCTGATGTCGTCGCACCGTATATCGCGCCTACTAGCGACAAAAATGTTGAGAAGATCGCCACCACTGCTCGACCTAAAGCGTCCTCTGCCACCTGCATACCAAAAGTAGCAGAACGAATCAAAATAGATCTCCCTAGCCACCGTATCAATGGGCACATTCAGTTTATGAAGGATCATGCCCTCATTGGCAAGTTCATTGGCCTCTGGCCAACTGAAAAAGCCTTGCATGGATGGATTCTCTCCAAGTGGAAGCCGAAAGGATAGGTAACCCTGCAACTTGGCCCCAAAGGCTTCTTTACTACTATTTTCAATTGTCTGTAGGACAGGAATCACATCTTTGAGGGAGGCCTGTAATTCTTCAACTCTATTGGCCTTTTTCTCCGTGATTGGAAAGAAAGATTCAACCCAGATAAAGAGGATTTCAACTAGGCACCTGTCTGGATTCGCATGTACTCCTTACCACAGGAATACTGGGACGAAGAGACCTTAAAAGACATCGGGAATGGACTGGGAGAGTTCATTAAAGTTGCGGAGGAGACCAAACTCCGACATTATACCTCTTACGCCAGGATTTGTGTATATATGCATCTGGCCAAAGCTCTCACAGATTCCATCAGCCTATTCCATGACGACTTCGAGTGGATCCAAACCATCGATTACGAGCACGTCCCCTTCCGCTGTAGGAAATTTCATGAACACGGTCACCTATTCCGTGATTGTCCTTTGAATCTTCAGCAGAAAACTCCCATTCCTAAGCAGAGCAAGGATGCAGATGGTTTTTCAAAAGTCACCAACCGACGAAGGCATTCCAAGAAAACCCCCACTCCCTTAGAAGCTCCCAAGAAAATGAATCAGAGCAACAGCTTCGTGGCCTTAGCTGAGCAAGATCCCCGGAAGGAACCCCTTTCTCAAGTTCCTACCTCTGATTTTCCTCGCCTTCCCTCCGATCCTCTCACCTCCGCCATCACCCCTGCTCTAGTTAACACCAACTCTGTCGCCTCCACCTCAGTGGGTTCCACCAAGATAGAGCTAGCCCTGAGGAACGTTCTCATGGAGATTGATAATACTACCACCATAGAAACCCAGCACAGTCAGGACAAAGCAGATTAGGACAAGCTGACACTCATGGAAGAAGAGCCAGAAAGTATAGATCTGGGAGATCTGGATATCCTAGGCTTGGAGAACAGCTTGTCATCAGCGCGACTACAGCACAATACATCCTTGACAAATAGAAAGCCTAGAGGTAGTCTTATCCAGAGCGCAGCAATGCAAATCCCTTGGCATACAAGTCGGAAGCGCCTGGGATGGAAAAAAAATAAAGAAAGAATCCAAGAAAAGGGGGTGCAAAATAGATCTACAGAGGACCATCATTATAGGAGAATTGCTAGTGGAATCCGAGCGGTTTCCCAAGCTGACCAAGTTCTACAAAATCCTCTCCCACGGTTCCTCATGAAGCTCATCTCCCGGAATGTAAGGGGGCTTAATAGCCCAGCGAAACAAAAAATGTTAAAAAACATGATTCAGCAAGACAAACCCTCCATAGTATTTCTGCAAGAAACAAAATGCGACAGCACGGTTTTAGAAAAAATCCTGAAAAAATCCTGGTCAAGTTCCCGCTCAATTTCCGTGGACGCCTCAGGAGCATCAGGAGGTCTCGCCATCATATGGAACCCACAGGTTCTTTCTCTCTATGACTTTCCTGCCTCTCATTATTTCATACAAACCACTTTCCATCTAGTGGGGACCAACACACATGGCCACCTCACTAATGTGTATTTTCCTCTAGACCCACAAAAAAAAATGGATTTGCTGGATACTCTCACCGAGCTCAACTTTGTCCGACGGTTCCCCTTATGGATTTGCGGAGGCGACTTCAACCTGATTACTGCGCTGGAGGAAAAATCCGGTGGTCACACTAGATTGGAGGAGGACAGCATCAGATTCAAAGATTTCATACGCAGTAATCTGCTTATGAATCTTCATCCTTCCAACGACACCTACACACGGACTAATAAGCGCAAAGGCCCTCAGCACATCGCCTCTTGGCTAGATCGATTCTTAATGATTGATAATGCAATATACCTTGGCGGGGATTTCCAGTCTTCCATCTTGCCTCAGGCGGGGTCTAATCACTGGCCTATAATTTTGCATTGGACATGCCCAGATTCAAGATGTAATCGACCCTTCCGCTTCAAATCGTTCTGGTTCTCTCACCAGAACTTCAAAGAAGTGGTTTCTGAAGCATGGCATTCCTTCATTCCACTGGCAGGGGCCAAGATGTATCAATTCCAAGAAAAGCTCAAGCATCTCAAGAAAGCACTCAGAGATTGGAATAGAACATAGTTTGGCAACATATTTGCACACAAAAAATAACTTGAGCAAAAAATGAGCACAGTGCAGCAATGTATCATTTCTGAGGGTCGCTCAGATGAGTACGACCAACAAGAAAAAGTTATTCTCACCAAACTAGAAGGCAGAAGGAAGCAAGAGGAAACCTTGTGGCGACAGAAATCACGGATCAGATGGCTGAAGGATGGGGAGAAAAATAATAAATTATTTCACAGGTCAACCATTCAACGACGAATGCACAATAACATCGCTTTTGTCAACAATCGGCAGGGAGACAAATTTGAAGTCCATGAATAAATTGAGCAGGAATTCAAAGATTACTTCCAGGACATCCTGAGTGAACCTCTAGGAGACAGGACTCAAGCAATATATTCAGTCATGCATCATATACCAAAAATCATCACTGAAGAGCACAATAGCATGCTCCTTCGACCAGTCACTCTTCAGGAAGTGGAGGAAGCCATGGCACAACTGAAACATGGAAAAGCGCCAGGCCCCGATGGGTTCACTACAAATTTCTTTCATGCTTTCTAGGAGCTGATTAAAACAGAGGTCTGGGAGCTTGTGGAAGAATCTAGGTCAATTCATTGGCTTCTTCCCTCTCTCAACACGACCTTCATAGCTCTCATTCCCAAGGAAGAAGAATCCAGCACTCTGAATAAATATCGACCCATCGCACTTTGTAATGTTATCTACAAAATAATCTCAAAATTTGTGACTAACAGGCTCAAGCCTCTTCTACCTCTTCTCATCTCACCTGAGTAGACAGGCTATGTGGAAGGAAGTCAGATCCTGGACGGAATCATCCTCTCACATGAAGTGATACATTCCCTGAAGATCCTGAAGAAACTAGGTATGATTCTCAAGCTTGACCTTTCTAAGGCTTTTGACAAACTTAGCTGGACTTACATCAATCAAATGCTCTTGGCCTTTGGTTTCAATGCTACCTGGACTCGTTGGCTCATGAATCTCATCTCCTCTCCCAATTTTTCCATCCTACTAATGGATCTCCTTCTAAGCCTATTAGATCCTCACAAGGTATTCGTCAGGGTGACTCTTTATCCCCCTTTCCATTCATCCTCATGGCAGAGGGTCTTAGCCGTCTTATCCATCACGTTGTTTCATCCGCTTCTATCAAAGGCATTTCCCTGCATGACCGTCCCCCCATTTCCCACCAATAGTTCGTCGATGACAATATGCTATTTGGTCATCCCTCTGTCCAAGAAGCTTCAGCCTTTAAGTCCTTGCTGGACCTCTTTTCATCTTCCTCCAGAACCACCATAAATACCTCGAAATCTCAAATATTTTTCTTCCATACTCCCATACTCACTCAGTGCAATATTGCAAGAATTCTGGGTTTCACGACAGCGGTGCTTCCCTCGAAGTACCTTGGAGCTCCCCTTATTGATTCAGCCATCAAACACTTCTCTTGGAGGATTCTTCTTGACAAACTAGAAGAAAGGCTCTCTTCTTGGAGCTATCGCTCGCTCAACATTGCTAGCAGACTCATCCTTATCAAATCTGTTCTCCAAGCCATGCCTCTTTATCTTTTCTCTATTTTGGCTGCCCCAAAATGGGTTCTCAAAAATATCCGCAACCTGCAAAGGAATTTTTTATGGTGCCCCTTGAGTCAAAATTGAAAATGGGCTCTTGTCAAATGGTCAGAGGTCTGCCTCCCAAAGTCTTCGGGCGGACTTGGCTTGTGTGATCCCTTACAAAGAAATAAAACGATGGGAGCTCGCATTTGGTGGCATTGGCTCTCGAGACCTCATTCACTTTGGGCTCGTCTCTGGCACTCTAAATACGCCCCTGGTAGACCTCAGGAGGATCTCATTCGTATGACCACTACTATCCCTGGCTCGTTAATTTGGAATGTGGCCAGGCATCATCGTGCTTTCATACAAGAGCACAGTTTTTGGGAAATTCACTCATGCACTACTGTGAGATTTTGGGAGGATTCCTGGCAGCAGCTTCCCAAGCTTGCAACTCTCTTTCACAAACCGAAATGGCAGGCAACGCTTCTGCAATCTGAGAAAACATAGGTCTACCAGTTCTGGAAGCAACAACCCTTTCATGGCCTTCATCAATTGAAATATGCAGATACTTGGCACGAAAACTGGCAGGAGGAGACTTATGAGGAGATTGATCAAGAACTCTCCCTTAGAAGGATAAAGGTCTCTGATATTAGGGGTAAGCTGCGTTGGGGTTACACTCCCAAGGGAAATTTCACTACCAAAGAAGCTTTTCAGTTGCTCTACCTTCCCAGACAGACACCGAAGGATAACTTGTGGAATCACGTTTGGAAACTTGGAGTTTAGCCTAAAATCTCCACATTCTTATGGCTTCTCAGCAAATAGAGACTCCTCACTTGGGATAACTTACAAAAACATGGCTTCATTGGGCCTTCTCGATGTCCCAATTGTACTCTACACACTGAAACCATTTAACACCTTCTGGATACTTGTCGTTAGCATGACAAATCTGGGAGCGCACAGACATTTGTAACAGAAGAACCAGCAGATGCAGGGGAGACACAGTTAACACCATTCGTAACTGGCTATTACAGCCCTTCCAAAGTAACTCGCTCATCTCTCTCTGGGCTCTCATTCCGAGGTTTTTCTACTGGATCGTTTGGAAGGAGCGTAACAATAGAATTTTCAAAAATCATTGTACCCCTATTGATCAACTATGGATGATTCTCAAACAAAGCCTCCAAGAAAATTTGTCTATTAAGATTTGGCAAGATTTACATATGCCCGCCACCCCTGCGGAACGTCTTATCTCGGAGAGTTGGAATCTCAACCTTTCCCCCTCTGCCTTGATCTCGGCCAAATCCTCCTTCCGTAATGACTCTCCCCTCTCTTGGTCTCCCCCATCGCCTTTCTCATTGAAATTGAACTTTGATGGAGCAGCCAAGGGCAACCCCGGCCCAGCTGGCTTCAGTGGAATATTTTGAAGTAATGACAGTTCAGTAATGCACATCTACTATGGCTCGCTTGGAAGAGACTCCAACAATGCAGCTGAGCTTGAAGGATTATGGCATGGCATTTTTCTAGCTGAAAAATACTATCTCTTCCCCCTGGAGGTGGAGGGTGACTCTCAAATTCTAATTGAAGCGGCTATTAGAATCCAATCGAGAACTACAACGGCCAAAATTGTTTCCAGTTGGCGCCTCCTCAGCAGGCTTGAACAATTTGAAGAATGGCTCAGCACCCCTCGGACAATTACCTTCAAACATATCAAGCATACTACTAATAGAGTGGCTGATCGTCTAGCTAATCATGGTGTTAATCAACAGCTCCCTATCTTCTCGAGTCCCCTGCACAGTACCGATGATGCCCAACTCAAACAAGACTGCACTCAATTGGTGCATCAATATCTACACTTCCCAGATGCGGGTGTCTGATGGTTGTTGTACGAGGGCACGTGGGTTTACATGGGTTGGCGCGTGGCCTCACACCACCGCCATCCAGTTCAGCACTTGGCCATGTATTAATTCCATAGCAAATGACTTCAATGCTGCAATAATGCAGCTATTTATCTGAAGCCAGCCTATTAGCATTTTAACAATGCCGCTCCAGTCCAGAATCATCGAGGCAGCTCCTCCGTGCTTGAATTATTCTGTGGCAGCAGCTACACCCCGCTCTCAGCCCTGCACTGGGAGGCAGTGTGATATGGTCTACTACACAGAACTCACGCCGGGCTTTCTTTACATTCACTGCGCCTTATGCCATTCTCAGTACAATTCTCCTTTTGAGCGGGTCTCGGCCTTCCCGGTGGGAGTTTACCGGCATTTCTTTGTGGCTTCTGACTGCAATTCCCATTCTACTGACCCTCACATCTCCTGGCCTGCCTACAGCACAATGCCTCGCCTCCGACATAGAATGAGGTGCAGGAGAGGCACCAGCCATGGGACTGCTGCTCGTTTGCCCTCTACCTCCACCTCTGACTCGTCTTCCCAGTCCTCTGAGTTCTTCTTCGGTCATTACCCTGCCACCAGGAGTGGGCGTGGTAGAGGGTCTGGGACGTTCACTCAAGACCGAAGCCTCCATTGCTCTCCTCGTGCTTCAGCTCAGTCCCATTTCGCCCATGTCCGCATCCCCTGCGCCTTTTTTCATTCCACCATTATCGCCAACATCACTTTTGATTTCCATGCCGATTCTGAGACTGGGGGTGGTCAGACTTCTGTGGCGCCTTTGGAGAAGACAGCCAATGAGCAACATCCTGTTCCACCTTCCGACTGTAGGTAGAATGAGGAGCACCATCATAGCCGAAATCCAGTTACCAGCATTCTTACAGGTCCGAGTGATAAGCAGTGTGGCGGCTCAATTGGAACTGAAACCCCTCAAGCCATGGATGAAGACCCATATGAATATGGGTGCCAGATTGTGGAGGAAGCGCCATCCAATTCTCATGAATCCTGAACTCGACTTTAATTTCAGGTTTTTGTCACATAAAAGTAGGTCAGGATCTGCTATCTGGCGTTTTTTTTTTCACAATTTTCATGATTCAGGATTATGCTTCTATTTGGAACAACCATTCTCCCCTGCGTGGGAGGCCTTCTCTTATCTGTTTAGTTTGGTTTAGGGCTGTAGCTTCTGTTTATGGTTTTTGTTCGGAACAGGGTTGTGGGTTTGGATTTTGAGTATTTTGGGAGAGAATTCTGTGTTCTTGACAAACTACAGCAATACTGCGCAAGATCTTATGAGGCAGGGACCTCTTTGTAAAAAATTTTTGTATCAATAATAGGAGTAGACTTATTCAGAAAAAAAAATTAAGAATAAAATAAAAAACAAAATTAAAAATATAAATTTAAAACAATTTTAAAAGAAATAAAAGAAAAAAAGACATAAAGTTAAAAATTATAATTATACACACACACATATATATATATAGAGAGAGAGAGAGATATTAAAAACATTTATAATAAATAAATAAATAAAATAGTTTAAAAAATGGCTTAAAAAAAATTAAACAAAAATATTATAATAAATATAAAAATGAAAAATAATAAAAAACAATTAAAAAATATATATATTTTTTTAATTAATTAAAATTAATTAAAAAAGAAGTGGCTCTCAGGCCCCGCTTGGTCGAGGGTCGATTGTTGATTCCTGGAATTGACCCTCAATGAAGCAGGGGTCGAGGGTATATATATATATATATATATCTTGGTGGGACTATTTCATCATCATGTCTAATATATCACCCCAATCGAGGTGGGAAATTGAACCAATGACTTCACATCACAAAGTGCCCGTCGACTAAAAAAATATATTTTAATTTATATTTTTTAGTTGTATTTTTCAAATTTTTATTTTTTAGTTTTTAATTTTATTTTTTCATGTTTTTATTTTTATCTTTTTAGATGTGTTTTTTTTTTTCAATTTTTTTTCATTTTTTATTTTAATGTTTTTATTTCTTTATTATTATTATTATTATTTATTTATTTATTTAATTTCGTTGTATTTTTTATTATTTTTATTTTTATTCTTAACGAATTTTTTGTATTGTATGTTTAATTTTTATTTATTTTTTATTGAAAATTATATCGCGATTAAAAAAAAAATTCATTGTCATCATCTTTGGATATAAATTTCATAAAATTTGTTATTTTTCCAACTTTTTTTATTCAATTTTTTCATACAAATATTTTATTTAACATGTCATTTTTAGTGAAAAAAATCTTGAAATACATATTCTTTTAATTATATCTCTATGCAAAATGTGTATTTTTTGTCGAGTGTTTAAAAATATTATTTTTTAGTGACAATTATTTTATCTATATTGAAGTATTAATTAACAATTTATAAATTTATATATAAAAAAAAAATCCTGACCTCAAAATATTAATGTTACTTTTTTTTTTTTCAACTTTGCAAAAAGTAGATTTAAAAATTCATTATAAAAAAACATTTAAAAGAAAAAACAAAAAACACATGTTTGGAAAAACCTTAAAAAACAAACATCCTAGGACGAAAAATAAGAAGAGGAATAAGCCAACTTGAAAAATGGTTAAATAATCAACATTTAAAAAAAAATGTGCATACATAAGACATCATACAATTTAAAGTGTCAAAAATATGCCCAAAAAAAAAAACGTTGATGCTTTTCAAAATCTGCATGAAAATCACTAACATTTAAAAAACTTATCCACACTTAATACATTAAAAAATTTAAAGTGTCAAAAATGAACTCTCTAAAAAAAAGGTTGATGTTGCATCAATACTTTTCAAAAGCAGCATGAAAATCATTAACATCTAAAAAAAAGAAAAAATCATACTTGATACATAAGAAAATTTAAAGTGTCAAAAATATGATACAAAAAAAAGTGTATTTTGAATCAACATTTTTCAAAATCAGATGATTTTTTTGCTACCTCAAAAAAATGGGTAATTAATAAAGTTCTCGTTTAATCGGTAACTATGTTCTTTGTGTGTTGAAATATTTTATTGAGTTTCAATGTGTGAGTGTTTTAAAGTTTTTAGTAAAATCATTTAGTTACATATCCAATTGAAATACGAAAACATAAATAATATCAACTTTATTTGTTCTTTGTTTTAACTACTTTAAAATAATTTTAATCAATTTTATTTCTTCTTTCTCTTAATTACTTTAAAATAATATTAAAAATTGATATAAAATTATCTTTAGTTGCAATGGTTAATTTCCATCTACTATTTTATTTAAATTAAAAATTTGTTTATTAATTAATGATAACTCTTTAGTCAAAACTAGTTGTTATATTCTAACGACTAGAAAAAATCTCACTTCATCTATTTAATCTAATGACATGATTTGATTCTTCATCTTGTCTTGAAGATGAACCACACTACATGGTTCAAAAGGCGTCGACTAAAATTTTTTATGTGTTTTTTACCGAAATATCTCTCAACATAAAATTACCTTATTAAGTATGAACTTGGAAATATTTTATTTATAATTGAAAGTATAACCAATAAAGCAAACAAAGTTAAAGTAAGACTACGTTTTATAATACTTTTAAGTAAAACTAACCAAATATATATATTTGTTTTTTATTTTGATTATAGCCTAGATTATTTTTTAATTTAAAGTTTTTTATTTCTTTTTTATTTTAAAAGGGACAAGTGTCAACGCCATGTTGAGCATGGATAGAATTACACATCGCCCTCATATTGGATTTTAGATATTTGGTTTTTAGAGAAACTAATAATAAGCTTTATTACAATAACATGGCTCCAACATCATAATGGCTTATCTCAATGCCACATGCCCAAAAACATAACTGCTTCTGAAATGACCTTGCTTATATGACATTTCACAATTAAATCAATTTAATTCAAAGGTAAAAGGTGGCATAACTAGCACAGAGATAAAATCTCAACCTTTGATTGTATCTCAATCACTACCATCCACTTAATAATTATTGCGCTTAAAAGCGCTCTCATGCCAATATAGGAGAGATATTTGTCATGTCCTCTCTGTCACCAAATGTGGAACTACTTAAATAACTTTTGCCCTTTTTTGAGATTGAAAATTGTAATTTTCTATGATTTTCAACTTCAACTCCACTAAACTCATATTTTTATTGCAAACTATGCTTTGACATAAAAACAACATTTATAGACAATTGTCTTACCTCCATACTCATATTTAAAAAAAATAAAAATATTGACATATAGAGGGGTAAATTTGTTGTTTACTAACTGCATATACTTGAAATTTTCAAGCAAACATAAATAGTCACTTTTTGAACCCTAACTTTTTTAGGGAAGGTTATTCATTTTTTGGAAATAAATCATATCATCATAATTTGCATATATTGCACTAGTGCACTGACTATTTTTCGGTAATTTTCAGATTAAATCACTATTTTTATTATTTTTTGAAATGGACGAAGACAAAAGGAGGGTAATGTTTCAGTACATTTTATGAACCATAGATTTTCTTTCAATGTGATCGTCAATAAGAAAAATGAGAGTAGTCTTTTGAAGTAGATAGGGAGAGGAATTGTGTGTAGTTTTTGAATTTTTGGTGTCCTCATTTGAAGATTAGTTTATTTTTCATTGATGCAATTTGAACAATGAAGATTCCATGATGACAAGTTTAGTAAAAATTGATAAAAATTGAATTTTTTAATGAAACTCACAAATCTCATGTATCATGAAACTAGATTAGAGATGAATCTAATGGTACTTTGTCCGACATATAACATTTTGTTTTTGTAGGTGTTCTGCCCCTCCAAAGTTGTAGGTTCCTGAAAACTACAGAATTTTCTGTGTTTTTCGTTGACCATAAACTCTCGGCCGAGATAATGTCTCAGACGAGAAATTTATAAAACTCTCGACTGAGAGTTTAACCCGCCTAAATTTACATTTAAACGCACGGCCAAACTCTCGGCCGAAAGTTTAAAAAACTCTTGGACGAGAGTTTGCGCCCGAGAGTTCACCCGATGAAACTCTCGTATGAGAGTTTAGAAAACTCTCATCCGAGAGTTTTATTCCTATAATAAAACACAAAAAATTTTAAGTTTTTAGAATTGGTACGTTATATAATTTAAATATTACTTTATTAAAATTAAAAAATGATATAAAATAATAAAATTATAATTTTATTTTAAATTATTTTATTATTATTAATGATAAAAAATACATGAAGATTTAATTAAATAAAATTTGTTACAATATTTTGTAATATCAATGTTATATAAAAAACTAAAAATATTTTTATATAAAACTAGTTGATATATTAATATAAATAAAATAAAATTCTAAAACATAAATCAAAATAAAAACAACTATATATAATTTATATAATATTTTTTTTGAAATTAATGAATAAATTTAAATTTAAAAAACAAGTGACTAAATGCAATGAGGTGATAAAGGAGACAATGCATAGCACCTTAATATCGTTATAAATTCTTGGAAATCTCGAGAAATTTTTGAAGTGAGATGAGCTTCATGGAATGGGTCACTTTATCTTCCACTTCAGTTTCACACAATTAACTTGAAAGGAAGTCTATTTTCCTAGGTATGGATGTAAGGGAATGAACAATATTATTTGAACATTGAGTGAGATGCCCTTCTTGGAATGGGTCCTCCTATATTCCACTTTGGTTTCACAAGATTAAATTGAAATGAAGTTTATTTTCCTAGGTATGGATGTAAGGGGATAAAGAATATTATCCGAAAAGGAAATGAATGTTAAGTGTGACATTCCAAGCAGAAGTGTATGGGATTGAAGAATTATGTTATTGCAGAAAACTAACCCTTGACCCCTTAACCCTTGACCCCTTAAACCCTAATTCCTAACCCCTAAACCCTTAACCCCCTAAACCTTAAACCTCTAAACCCTTAACCCCTAACCCATTTACCCCCACTAAACCTCTAAATCCCTAACCCATTTACCCCCACTAAACCTCTAAATCCCTAACCCATTTAACCCCTAAACCCTTAACCCCTACCCCTAACACGTTAACCCCTAACCCATTTAAGCACCTAAACCCCAAAACCCCTAACTCTTAACCCCTAAAATACTTAACTACTAAATCCCCTAAGACCCTAAACCTCTAAACCAATCCTAACCCATTTAACCCCCTAAACCTCAAAGCCCATAACCCCTTAAACCCTAATTCCCAACCCATAACCCTTGACCCCTTAAACCCTATTTCCTAACCCCTAAACCCTTAACCCCTAACCCCTTAAACCCTAATTCCCAACCCCTAACCAATTCAATACCCTAAACCCCTAAAAACCTAACCCATTTAAGTGTTTATTCCATTTAACCCCAAAAACCCTAACCCCTAACCCCTAAAATCCTTCACTACTAAATCCCCTAAACCTCTAAACCTATAACCCATTTAACCCCCTAAACCCTAAACCTCTAAACCCTTAACCCCTAACCCCTTAAACCCTAATTCCCAACCCCTAACCAGTTCAACACCCTAAACCCCTAAAAACATAACCCATTTAACTCCATTAACCCCTAACTTCTAACCCCTAAAATCCTTATTTGCTAAATCCCCTAACCCCCTAAACCTCTAAACCAACCCTAACCCATTTAACCCCGTAAACCCTAAACCTATAACCCCTTAAACCCTAATTCCCAACCCATAACCCATTCAACCCCTTAAACACCTAAACCTCTAACCCATTAACCCTTGACCCCTTAAACACTAATTCCTAACCCTTAACCCATTTAACCCCTTAAACCCTAAACCTCTAAACCCTTAACCCCTAACCCATTTACCCCCACTAAACCTCTAAACCCCTAACCCATTTAACCCCTAAACGCTAAACCTCTAAGCCCTTAACCCCTACCCCTAACTCATTAACCCCTAACCCATTTAAGCCCTTAAACCCCAAAACCCCTTAAAACCTAATTCCCAACCCATAACCCTTGACCCCTTAAACCCTAATTCCTAACCCCTAAACCCTTAAGCCCTAATTCCCAACCCCTAACCAATTCAACACCGTAAACCCCTAAAAACCTAACCCATTTAAGTTTGGATTCCATTTAACCCCCAGAACCCTGACCCCTAACCCCTAAAATCCTTCACTGCTAAATCCCCTAACCCCCTAAACCTCTAAACTTGTAACCCATTTAACCCCCTAACCCCTAAACCTCTAAACCCTTAACCCCTAACCCCTAAAACCCTAATTCCCAACCCTAACCAATTAGACACCCTAAACCCCTAAAAACCTAACCCATTTAACCCCATTAACCACTAGCTTCTAACCCCTAAAATCCTTAACTGCTAAATCCCCTAACCCCTAAACCTCTAAACCAACCCTAACCCATTTAGCCCCCTAAACCCAAAACCTATAACCCCTTAAACCCTAATTCCCAACCCATAACCCATTCAACCCCTTAAACACCTAAACCTCTAACCCCTTAACCCTTGACCCCTTAAACCCTAATTCCTAACCGGGCTAACCCATTTAACCCCCTAAACAAAACCCATTTAAGTGTGGATTCCATTTAACCCCCAAAACCCTAACCGCTAACCCATAAAATCCTTCGCTGCTAAATCTTGTAACCCCCTAAACCTCTAAACCTATACCCCATTAAACCCCCTAAACCCTAAACGTCTAAACCCTTAACTATTGTAAGCCATGATTCCCAACCCTTAACCCCTAACCCCTTAAACCATAATTCCTAACCCCTAAACCCTTAACCCCCTAAACCCTAAACATCTAAACCCTTAACCCCCAAACCATTTACCCCTACTAAACCTATAAACCCCTAACCCATTTAACCCCTAAACCCTAAACCTCTAAAACCTTAACCCCTACCCCTAACCCGTTAACCCTTAACCCATTTAAGCCCCAAAACCCCAAAACCCCTAACCCCTTAAACCCTAATTCCCAACCCATAACCCTTGACCCCTTAAATCCTAATTCCTAACCCCTCAACCCTTAACCCCTAATCCCTTAAACCCTAATTCCCAACCTCTAACCAATTCAACACCCTAAACCCCTAAAAGCTTGTAGAAATTTGCTGAATAATGAATATTTATCCACCGAGATTATCCTGATCACAGACTAATTCGAATTCATATGCAACACATAATCTCTTCTACAATCAATCATCAATTTGCGGAAATGGAAAGCTTGATCATGCGCACATAAAGCACAATATGTAATGGGGAAAGCTTACCCCTCGGCTATAATGGAGAGAACATGTAACAGTACATAGTACAATACTCCTCACAAGTACTCGGTACTATCTCATAAAGTTACACACAAACTAGCTTGGTTTTGAACAAGTCACAGGTTCAAAACTCATCCACTAATTGCCTGCCTCTATTGCGCAATCAAGGCTGGTCTAATGAGAGATCCAAGGTTCGAATCTCCTTGGCTTGACAGCACAATCCTCATGGGAAATTTCCTCCAAGTGTGGTGCAAATCTCATGCACAACTAATGTCACAACTGATAGCTATCTCAACCCTTTCATCTACCTCTTCCACTGGTCTCCACTGAACTGTCCATGCACTGTAGTGAAGTGATGTGTTCTTGAGTTGAATAATGAGTTAATAATTAGTGAATTAAATAATATTTAATTCACTCCACTCATTACTAGTTGATTAGCTAGTTAAACTAATCACAACTAGTTCAACTAAGTTAAACCGAACACAACTCCACTAACTGTATCATCAACTCCACCAAACTTCTGCCACTGAAGTCCTAACTGAAGTCAACCATGCATGAGCTCACAAAACCCCAAGGAATAGCGTAATTCCTTCTGTCAGATGCATGGGCCACATCCGTAGCTCCAACTGAAGTGTTGTAAGAGAATAAACTGAAGTTTAGAGTCCAAATATTATTAAGGGCTAATAATATTTGACTGACCTATTTTTAGACAGGCAGTCTAAAAATAGACTTCGACCTGTATGTCTAAAAATAGAGTTCCATATATTTTTACCAACTCGACCAATCATCCAAGAATAGCATACTGCAACTCCTAGACCATGCTCCATATGTCTAAAAATAGACATAGTCTAAAAATAGACTTTGCGCCAAAAAATAGCCTGCGGGCCCACTTAGTGAAGGCGACTTCATTTCACTAAGCTCCATCATCTTGCTGCATTTTCAACACTCCCTCTCAGCAAGATATGGATTATCTGTAACCCCTATCCTGCCTCTGTGGAATTCAAACTTGCTCCTGGTGAGCGCCTTCGTCAGGATGTCGGCATCCTGATCCTCCGTGGGAACATATGAAAGCATCATGATTCTCCGCTGAACACAATCTCTGATATGATGGTACCTGATGTCGATGTGTTTGGACCTATCATGAAATACTGGATTATCTGAGAGTTTAATGCAACTCTAGTTATCACAGTAGATCACTGTAGGCTCCAAATGCAACCCGAACAATCCAACGAGGATCTTCCTCATCGAAATAGCCTCGCATGCAGCCAAGCTAGCTGCCATGTACTCGGCCTCTGCTGAACTGAGTGCCACGGATCTCTGCTTCCTGCTGTACCAGGAAACTGCTGTCGACCCAATGCTGAAAACTCCTCCAGATGTGCTCTTCCGGTCTGTTGGGCTCCCTGCCCAATCTGCATCAGTGAAGCCAGAAAGCTTCGCTCCATCCTCCTGTCTGTACCATAGACCATATCCCGATGTGCCACTAAGATAACGCAATACATGCTTGCCTGCCTTCCAAAAGAGCTTGGTAGGCTTAACCATAGCTGCGAAAGCTGGTTAACAACATAGCATATATCGGGTCGTGTATTGACCAGATACATAAGCGACCCCACCAATTGTCGATAGACAGTGGCATCCACTACCTCCACTGAAGTAGCATCCTCCTTATCCTCTGCTTCCTCCCAACCTCCGGAAGAGGAGTATCCTTGAGCTTGCAGCCATGCATGTTGAACTTCTCCAGTATCTCCCGGGCATACTTACCTTGAGAAAAAAACAGTCCATCACTACGCTGTCAGATTTCCAATCCCAGGAAATAATGAAGGAGGCCCAAGTCCTTCATCTCAAACTCTCTAGCAAGATCCTCCTTGCATGAAAGTATCAACAACTCATCACCCATCAAAATCAGATCATCTACATAAAGTACAATGATCAGCAACTTCCCCTCCACCACAATCTGGTATAGGTTAGGATCCGCCTCACTCTTGGAGAATCCAAGTCCGGTGAAATAACTGTCTATCCGTGTGTACCAAGCACAAGGTGCTTGTTTCAACCCATACAACGCTCTCTTGAGCCTGCACACATGCGACTCGCTGCTGAAGATCTCGAAACCTTCGGGCTGCTCTATGTACACCTCCTCCTTAATGACTCCGTTGAGGAACGCAGTCTTCACATCCATCTGATGAATGTGCCACCCCATCTGCGCTGAGAGAGCAAGGATCGTCCGTATGGAAGAGTACCTTGCGACAGGTGCAAAGGTCTCCTCATAATCGATCCCCTCGATATGTGAGAAGCCACGGGTGACAAATCTCACCTTGTACTTCTCCACACTCCCGTCAGCTGCCTACTTCACTTTGTAGATCCATCACGAACCCACCACTGATTTCCCCTCCGGTCTTGGGACAATCTCCCATGCACTGTTTCTGACGATCGAATCATATTCTTCGATCATGGCATCTACCCATACGGGTTCCTCCACAGCTTCCTCAAAAGAGGATGGCTCCATCACGACACATTGACTCACAAGAGCCATGTATCCAGTGTACCGATCCGGTGACTGCCTCTATCTGCGATGTGCTGTAGGTGGTCCTACAACCTTCTCTGCATCCCGAGCCAGTCGCTCAGCTTCTGTAGTGCGCATGCGCCCTCTGATGGTTGGCATTGCATGGGTGGTTTCTTCCACCTCCTGAACCTCCTCTTGTGGCTGATCCACATCCGGAAGCTCCTCCTTAGGAACTAACATCTCCTCATCTGCATGCAAGTGTAGCTCCCTCTCAAGCGAACACTGCATGGCTTTCTCCTCCTAAAATTTTATATCCCGTCGCACAACAGTCTTTCGACTGTCTGACAAATACACCCGATAGTTGTGAGGTGTATCAGTGTACCCCACAAATATTCCAACCTTAGCAGTTGGATCCAGCTTCCTTCTCGCATCCTTCTTCACATGCATGTAGACAGGAGAACCAAAAATCCGCAAATGGGAAATATCAGGCCTCTTGCCAGAATAAGCCTCCTCTGGTGTACTCATGCCAAGAACCTTGTGAGGACAACGGTTCTGCACATACACTGCTATATTGCATGCCTCGGCCCACAAGTGAAGGGGTAGGCCCTGATCATGCAACATCGCCCGTGCAGCACCCACGATCGTTCTGTTCTTCCGCTCAGCCACCCCGTTCTGCTGTGGGTTATGGGGTGCGATGGGCTCTCTCCGAATCCCTTCTGCGCTGCAGAACTCCTTGAATTCAGCCGAGATGAATTCACCACCGTTATCACTCCTTAGAGCAATCACCTTCTTCCCCGACTCCTTCTCGACCAGTGCTTTAAACTCACAGAACTTCGCGAATGTATCGCTCTTCTTCTGCATGAAGAAGATCCAGCACTTTCGAGAGAAATCATCAACAAAGATCACATAATACCTGTGCTTTGCTGTCGAAGCAACTGAGAAAGGACCACACACGTCTGTGTGAACTCTCTCAAGGATCGTCGTGGCGTGACTATCCTTCTCATGAAAGGTGGCTTTCACATACTTCCCTAAAGTACACCCCTTGCACTGATCTGACTGCGCAAGGGTGCCCTTAGGAAGTCCAGTAGAAATCTGCTGCAGAATCTTCAAAGCTCCATGGTGAAGATGGCCCAATCTCCTGTGCCCTAGTTCGCCCTCATCATCCCGGCTCACCACATCTCCAGCCTTGCATGCCATAGCTGCGCAGTCATCTACCTGCAACTGATAAAGGTTCTGAGTTCGAACCCCTATCTTACGGGTCTCTCCAGTAGTCTTACTGCGCAGGAAGGCTTTTCCTTGACTGAGGAACCATCGCCCCTTGTCTTCTTTTAACTGCCACGGTCAGGGTTCTTCATGGCCGCGGGGAAAATGCAAAACTTCCTTCAATATGAAAGGTTTGCAGACTCCCTCTCAAAAGGAAATGGTACCCGTGCAGTCATAGCTGTATCTACCATCGCCGGCCCATCTCGATGTGCACTCCGAATCTTTCCTCTAGATCTGGCAGTCTCGATCTCCGGTCATGTGATGCAGCGCTGCTAATCAAGAGAACCAAAGCTGATCCTTATGAAACCAAGCATGCGATCAGTGAAAAATCCAGTTCGAATTGAGAAGCTAATGCCTCTCTCGCTGCAGATCCAACAACCTTCTTATTTTTCTTCTTCTGCGGACAATTTGTGGCATAGTGTCCATGCTAGTGACAGTGAAAACACTTCACCTTGGACATGTCTTACTTCTTGCCTTTCGCACCAGACTGAGAAGCTTTCTTGCTCTTCCCCTTCTTTGCTTTGGCAGCCAAAGCGCAATTTTCTTCATCAAATACCTTTGATGAAGATCCGTCCCTGGTAGTCCTCCTTATCTCCTCTTGCATGAGATCCGCCCAAAGTCGCTCCCATCCCGGCAACTTCTCCCGACCATTGACACTATCTTGATATGCATGCCAACTTTTCGGAAGAGCAAGGAGAGCCAGGTCTACCATATCCTCTTCTTCGACAGTCACCCCCACACTTCCCAGCTCATCTCTGCATTGAGTGAACTTCGTGAGGTATTTGGCGATACTATCGCCTTTCTCCATCTTAATGTTTCTGAGCTTATCCTTGAGCGCCAGCTTCCTTTGGTCGCTCTTACTCTGGAATAGATCTGTCAACACTTTCCACATCAAATATGGAGAAGCTTTTCCATGCAGGCTGGATACAATGTGATCCTTCACGCCCTCCAACAGAATCCTTCGACATTTCGCCATCTTCTTATGCCAAGCCTCGACTTCAGTAGGATCAGTGGGCTTTTGGACATCAGTATCTACGAACTCATTCAGTCCATTATCTTCTAATACTGCCTCCATCCGATCTTTCCATGCAACATAATTCGAACTGCCTTCAAGAGCATATTCGAGTCACAAACCGTTGAAAGACATTTTCAACTCCGGCACCAAGAAAACAAACTGCTGCAAAATTCGAATTCCAAACTCAAAAACTCAACTGCTTCTGGATTTGTGAGAACAAATTATTTCTAGCACAGAGATCGACTATAAGGGCATTTACTGGATATATCACCTTTCAGAGAAAGGATGGATCCAGAGGCTACCTGGCCCGTTACAGACTCTGTCTACCGAAATAATATTGTAATCACTGCAATAGATCCCGATGATTAATTCGCTCTGATACCATGTAGAAATTTGTTGAATAATGAATATTTATCCACCGAGATTATCCTGATCACATACTAATTCAAATTCATATGCAACACAATCTCTTCTACAATCAATCATCAATTTGCGGAAATGGAAACAGTCGCATGCGCACATAAACACAATATGTAATGGGGAAAGCTTATAGCTGAAAACCCCTCAGCTATTTTGTATATTATATGGAGAGAACATGTAACAGTACATAGCACAATACTCCTCACAATTACTCAGTACTATCTCATAAAGTTACACACAAACTAGCTCAGTTTTGAACAAGTCACAGGTTCAAAACTCATCCACTAATTGCCTGCCTCTATTGCACAATCAAGGCTGGTCTAATGAGAGATCCAAGGTTCGAATCTCCTTGGCTTGACAGCGCAATCCTCATGGGAAATTCCTCCAAGTGTGGTGCAAATCTCATGCACAACTAATGTCACAACTGATAGCTATCTCAACCCTTTCATCTACCTCTTTCACTGGTCTCCACTGAACTGTCCATGCACTGTAGTGAACTGATATGTTCTTGAGTTGAATAATGAGTTACTAATTAATGAATTAAATAATATTTAATTCACTCCACTCATTACTAGTTGATTAGCTAGTTAAACTAATCTCAACTAGTTCAACTAAGTTAAACCGAACACAACTCCACCAACTGTCTCATCAACTCCACCAAACTTCTGCCACTGAAGTCCTAAATGAAGTCAACCATGCATGAGCTCACAAAACCCCTAGGAATAGTGTAATTCCTCTGTCAGATGCATGAGCCACTTCTGTAGCTCGAACTGAAGTGCTCCAAGAGAGTAAACTAAAGTTTAGAGTCCAAATATTATTAAGGGCTAATAATATTTGACTGACCTATTTTTAGACAGGCAGTCTAAAAATAGACTTCGACCTGTATGTCTAAAAATAGAGGTCGATCTATTTTTACCAACTAGACCAATCATCCAAGAATAGCATACTGCAACTCCTAGACCATGCTCCATATGTCTAAAAATAGACATAGTCTAAAAATAGACTTTGCGCCAAAAATAGCCTGCGGGCCCACTTAGTGAAAGCGACTTCATTTCACTAAGCTCCATCATCTTGTTGCATTTTCAAGCAAAAAACCTAACCCATTTAAGTGTGGATTCAATTTAACCCCCAAAACCCTAACCCCTAACCCCTAAAATCCTTCACTGCTAAATCCCCTAAACCCCTAAACCTCTAAACATGTAACCCATTTAACCCCCTAAACCCTAAACCTCTAAACCCTTAACCCCTAACCCATAAAACCCTAATTCTGAACCCCTAACCAATTCAACACCCAAAACCCCTAAAAACCTAACCCATTTAACTCCATTAACCCCTAACTTCTAACCTCTAAAAATCCTTAACTGCTAAATCCCCTAACCCCCTAAACCTATAACCCCTTAAACCCTAATTCCCAACCCATAACCCATTCAACCCCTTAAACACCTAAACCTCTAACCCCTTAACCCTTGACCCTTAAACCCTAATTCCTAACCCATAACCCATTTAACGCCCTAAACCTTAAACCTCTAAACCCTTAACCCCTACCCCTAACCCGTTAACCCCTAACTTCTAACCCCTAAAATCCTTAACTGCTAAATCCCCTAACCCCCTAAACCTATAAACCAACCCTAACCAATTTAACCCCATAAACCCTAAACCTATAACCCCTTAAACCCTAATTCCCAACCCATAGCCCATTCAACCCCTTAAACACCTAAACCTCTAACCCCTTAACCCTTGACCCCTTAAACCCTAATTCCTAACCCCTAACCCATTTAACCTCCTAAACCCTAAACCTCTAAACCCTTAACCCCTAACCCATTTACCCCCACTAAACCTCTAAACGCCTAACCCATTTAACCCCTAAACCTCTGAACCCTTAACCCCTACCCCTAACCCGTTAACCCTAACCCATTTAAGCCCCTAAACCCCAAAACCCCTAACCAATTCAACACCCTAAACCCCTAAAAACCTAACCCATTTAAGTGTGGATTCCATTTAACCCCAAAAACCCTAACCCCCAACCCCTAAAATCCTTCATTGCTAAATCCCCTAACCCCCTAAACCTCTAAACGTGTAACCCATTTAACCCCCTAAACCCTAAACCTCTAAACCCTTAACCCCTAACCCCTTAAACCCTAATTCCAAACCCATAACCCTTGACACCTTAAACCATAATTCCTAACCCCTAAACCCTTAACCCCCTAAACCCTAAACCTCTAAATGGGTTAGGGGTTAAGGGTGTAGAGGTTTAGGGTTTAGGGGGTTAGATGGGTTAAGGGTTAGGAATTAGTGTTTAAGGGGTCAAGGGTTAATGGGTTAGAGGTTTAGGTGTTTAAGGGGTTGAATGGGTTATGGGTTGGGAATTAGGGTTTAAGGGGTTATAGGTTTTGGTTTTAGGGGGCTAAATGGGTTAGGGTTGGTTTAGAGGTTTAGGGGGTTAGGGGATTTAGCAGTTAAGGATTTTAGGGGTTAGAAGTTAGTGGTTAATGGGGTTAAATGGGTTAGGTTTTTTAGGGGTTTAGGGTGTCTAATTGGTTAGGCATTGGGAATTAGGGTTTTAGGGGTTAGGGGTTAAGGGTTTAGAGATTTAGGGTTTAGGGGGTTAAATGGGTTACAGGTTTAGAGGTTTAGGGTGTTAGGGGATTTAGCAGTGAAGGATTTTAAGGGTTAGGGGTTAGGGTTTTGGGGGTTAAATGGAATCCACACTTAAATGGGTTAGGTTTTTAGGGGTTTATGGTGTTGAATTGGTTAGGGGTTAAGGGTTTAGGGGTTAGGAATTAGGGTTTAAGGGGTCAAGGGTTATGGGTTGGGAATTAGGGTTTAAGGGGTTAGGGGTTTTGGGGTTTAAGGGCTTAAATGGGTTAGGGGTTAACGAGTTAGGGGTAGGGGTTAAGGGTTTAGAGGTTTAGCGTTTAGGGGTTAAATGGGTTAGGGGTTTAGAGGTTTAGTGGGGGTAAATGGGTTAGGGGTTAAGGGTTTTAGAGGTTTAGGGTTTAGGGGGTTAAATGGGTTAAGGGTTAGGAATTAGTGTTTAAGGGGTCAAGGGTTAATGGGTTAGAGGTTTAGGTGTTTAAGGGGTTGAATGGGTTATGGGTTGGGAATTAGGGTTTAAGGGGTTATAGGTTTAGGGTTTAGGGTTTAGGGGGTTAAATGGGTTAGGGTTGGTTTAGAGGTTTAGGGGGTTAGGGGATTTAGCAGTTAAGGATTTTAGGGGTTAGAAGTTAGGGGTTAATGGGGTTAAATGGGTTAGGTTTTTCGGGGTTTAGGGTGTTGAATTGGTTAGGGGTTGGGAATTAGAGTTTAAGGGGTTAGGGGTTAAGGGTTTAGAGGTTTAGGGTTTAGGGGGTTAAATGGGTTATAGGTTTAGAGATTTAGGGGATTTAGCAGTGAAGGATTTTAGGGGTTAGCGGTTAGGGTTTTGGGGGTTAAATGGAATAAACACTTAAATGGGTTAGGTTTTTAGGGGTTTAGGGTGTTGAATTGGTTAGGGGTTGGGAATTAGGGTTTAAGGGGTTAGGGGTTAAGGGTTTAGGGGTTAGGAAATAGGGTTTAAGGGGTCAAGGGTTATGGGTTGGGAATTAGGGTTTAAGGGGTTAGGGGTTTTGAGGTTTAGGGGATTAAATGGGTTAGGATTGGTTTATAGGTTGAGGGGGTTAGGGGATTTAGCAGTTAAGTATTTTAGGGGTTAGGAGTTAGGGTTTTTGGGGTTTAGGTGCTTAAATGGGTTAGGGGTTAACGTGTTAGGGGTAGGGGTTAAGGGTTTAGGGGTTAAATGGGTTAGGGATTTAGAGGTTTAGTGGGGGTAAATGGGTTAGGGGTTAAGGGTTTAGAGGTTTAAGGTTTATGGGGTTAAGGGTTTAGGGGTTAGGAATTAGGGTTTAAGGGGTCAAGGGTTATGGGTCAAGGGTTAAGGGGTCAAGGGTTAGTTTTCTGCAATAACATAATTCTCCAATCCCATACACTTCTGCTTGGAATGTCACACTTAACATTAATTTCCTTTTCGGATAATATTCTTTATCCCCTTACATCCATACCTAGGAAAATAAACTTCATTTCAATTTAATCTTGTGAAACTAAAGTGGAATATAGGAGGACCCATTCCAAGAAGGGCATCTCACTCAATGTTCAAATAATATTGTTCATTCCTTTACATCCATACCTAGGAAAATAGACTTCCTTTCAAGTTAATTGTGTGAAACTGAAGTGGAAGATAAAGTGACCCATTCCAAGAAGCTCATCTCACTTCAAAAATTTCTCGAGATTTCCAAGAATTTATAACAATATTAAGGTGCTATGCATTGTCTCCTTTATCACCTCATTGCATTTAGTCAATTGTTTTTTTAAATTTAAATTTATTCATTAATTTCAAAAAAAATATTATATAAATTATATATAGTTGTTTTTATTTTGATTTATGTTTTAGAATTTTATTTTATTTATATTAATATATCAATTAGTTTTATATAAAAATACTTTTAGTTTTTTATATAACATTGATATTACAAAATATTGTAACAAATTTTATTTAATTAAATCTTCATGTATTTTTTATCATTAATAATAATAAAATAATTTAAAATAAAATTATTATTTTATTATTTTATATCATTTTTTAATTTTAATAAAGTACTATTTAAATTATATAACGTACCAATTCTAAAAACTTAAAAATTTTTGTGTTTTATTATAGGAATAAAACTCTCGGATGAAAGTTTTCAAAACTCTCATACGAGAGTTTTCTAAACTCTCATACGAGTTTAAAACTCTCGGATTATAGGATCAAAACTCTCGGACCGAGAGTTTTTAAAACTCGTCCAGAGTTCATCGTCGAGGAGTTTTAAAACTCGTCCAGGAGTTTTAAAACTCGTCGAGAGTTTTTTAAAACTCGTCAGGAGTTTTTAAAACTCTCGTCCAGAGATTTTAAGCTTTCGTCTGAGAGTTTTAAAACTCGTCAGAGAGGTTTTAAAACTCGTCAGGAGTTTTTAAAACTCTCATCAGAAAAGTCTTCTCGAGTTTCCGTCAGTAAACTCTCAGGACAGAAAATGCATAACTCTCGTCCAGATCTTTTAACTCGGTTAAGCCCAATAAAACTCTCGGACGAGGTTTTAAAACTACGGTCGAGAAATAGAGTTGACTATTTTCTCGGACAGAGAAATTAAAAATTTCTCCATGATCTAATAATCCAGCCATACAATATAACCAAATTTCCCCCATATTTCTCCATATTCCCATATTTCTCCCATGATAATTAAACCATCCTAGATCCATCTTAACTCTAGTTCTACCAAGCTCTGAGAGGGATATAATCTCTTGATGTGCAAAGCTCTTTTATTGTTTTGAAGGCTCTCTCGGCCCAATATGGAAGAGATGTTGTAATGTCCTATATCAAATTATGTTATGTAAACATTTTGACTAGGTCAAATTACATAAAAATAAAAATAGAAATAAAATAAAATTAATAATAAAGCAAATAATTATAATTACAATTACAATTATAATTATAATTATAATTATTAAGATCAATTATCTTGAGGTGCAAACCTCTTTTACATGTGAAATGAATCTAGGGTGGTTAAATTAAATCTCTCTACATGTTAGATAGATCTAGTGTTTAGATTTATCTAGGGTGGTTAAATTAAAATTATGGAAAATTTGTTCAGAAATAAACACTCCTATCAGCATAACAAGAAAAACATGGTAAAGAAACAATAACAAGTGTTGCAGGAAATTGGGTTCATACTGGACTCAAGTTAGCAATTATGTTGTGTGAAAATTTACATAAAAATTATAACATACGTTAATCAATGCTAAATTAATAGTGGTGACTAGACAAATCCAATTCTATAGCTTTCTTTGGTAGGACCTAATAAATTGAAATTTAAAGTGGATACATTAATTTCTTTTGGCACAAAGAGCATAAATTTTGGTGGGTAGTAAATACTAGTAAGTCTACACATTTACAATTTTACTCTTTCATAAGTGTTAGTGTAAAATATAAACAATCATGGGAAAGTAAATCCTAGTAAATTTTTGTATTTGCATCTTATTCATATCTATTTTTCATGCAAAGACTTGCTTAAAATATGGTGGGATGTTACTTATGGTAAATATGTCATTTCCCTAAGTATGGGTTATTTTAAAGGATTTTATTTTCTTAGGAATAAAAAATCACTATACAATGATATAAAAGTAATGTATGAATATTGCAACCATATCCATAAATTATGGCTTAAAATATGTGAGGTATCCCATGGAATTATATTGTGCAAAGAGTGTAATAAGACTTTCAAGTAATAGTCCAATCAAATGCCTCAAAAAAAAAAAATTTAATAAATTGAAAAATACATATTTATGTTTTAAGATTAAACATTATAAGTTGCATTGGTCACTGCTAAACTCATAGTGCTCAATAGGCAAATGGATTGCTAGAATTCTACTTTGACATGGACTAATGAGAGTTCAATGCCATAAATAAAAATTAAATGGAAATAGAATGGAAACCAAATAACACTTATGTACATGGCATTTTTTTAATTAAATTAAAAAGCAAAAATGTCATACAAACTACCTTTAAGATAAATATCAACTTTTTATACTTTACTATTACTGAAAATATTTCATGGATATTCCATAGAGGTCAAATCCCTACCATCTACTAATAATCATTCATATTTAGAAATTAAAATTTTGGAAGCCAATAAACCCTATCTCAAGGTTTTTTTTTTTTTTTTTGTTAGTTAGAGGGATCGACAACATTAGGTAGCTTTCACACGTGCGCCGAGGGGTCCAACTCCCTGGCTACCACTATAACCTCTCAGGGAACTGCCCAGCTTGCAAGAGTGGTACCCGGATAAGACAAGACTTGAACTCGTGATCTGCTTAACAACACGAATGCCTTAACAATGCATCCGCTGGCCACTAGACCATGCCCCTGCGGGCTTATCTCAAGGTAATTAATTTTATAAAATATTTTTTTTAATAATTTTATATATGTTTGTTATTACCCTTTTCCTTAATTGTTTTAAATAGTATTTTAACATTTTTATGGAATAATTGTTAATTTTTCATAAATGATATTATTATTATTATTATTAATCTAAAAATATAGAGAATATATAATATACCATATATGGAAAAAAATTCAATAATATTAGATGGAATCCTCAAGTCCATCACCAACTATATATGAAATTATTTACCAAAGAAGTTCTTATATACTCCTCTATTAGCTAATATGCATATTAAAATAACATTCTTTATATTTGTGCATGAAATGTAATATCCATACAATTAAATAATCAACAGATATGGCACATTTAGGTGTTTTAATAAAATTATTTTCAACAAAACACTGAACACAAAAGGGATCTGGAAAAATGCAACCCTTATTTCAATTAATACATAGAAAACAAGACATGCCCAAAGATAAGAAAAATAATGGAGCCCTTGCTTCGGCATACAAGACTTATCAATGCACAAGGAAACAAAGACACTGAAGCACAAGTGTGAACCCTGGATGGATCCACCAACAAAATTCTTTGCGGGGTCTTCGTCCTTGGATCAAACTAGAACTAGCCTCGCCAAGTTCTCAACAAAGGAAAAATAGATAGATAACTCAGGATGATCCCAATGCTTAGATCCTATCCCCTTTTATAGGCTTGATGGGCTCTCTAGAAACATTATCTATTATTTTCCCCCAAAAAATGAAGGAAAATACCATGGGAAAATAGCACAGTAAATATCATGGGTGGATTCCGTCCATTTTGACCATATCCAGAAAAGGGAATATTACAATTCCTCCCGCCCAAAGATTGCTTGCCCTAAAGCAATCCATTGTTATCCACAACATAAGCATTTATACATTTATACCAAGATCCTATACAACCTAGTGTACTATTCCATTCCTCCATGCCAAATGATATTGAATGGATCCTTCAATACATGGATCCCAAACAATCCTCCGGCCAATCCTTCCCTCAATATATTCACATGGATCCCAAACAATACTCTTCCCAATCCTTCCCTCAATAGATTCACATGGATCCCAAAAAATCCTCCGACCAATCCTGCCCCCAATGGATTCTCCTAGATCCCAATGCCACCTAAGTCTTAGGACCTGTGGGTTATGATACCATCTCAACACTCCATCATTTCCCATGCTTAAGGGCCCAATATGAAATATGCCTTTGAATAAGAGTATCCCATCACTAGAGTTCCAACTCATAATATCTCACCAAACGATCTCGTGGGAAGGATATAATGCATGAATTCCTGCACATGGAATAAGTCTACCATTTTGATGTTTCCTAACGCTCAACTCATGCTACTCCGCCTAATCACCGAACATGATCCATTTGTAAAAATTTTCCCTATATAAATATGGTTTGGTAGTGTCGCAAGCCCTATCTATTTACTCCTGTAGAATGTTGCTCTAGAAATCCCAATTGTATTCCTCATGCTACCTTGTGAGGGACTTGATATGTTCCTCTACACTAGACAGATTGGAAGCTGACTCGGCACATACCCCTATGATCTCCTCAATTTTTATGTTCTCCTATAAGATAGTGTCTCGGGTTGTCCGGACTCTCTTCTTCATTATCATAATATTTGTATTGAAATATGTGATATTTCCTTTAAAGTCCTCTACCGTCGATTCTGGTGCCCTATTGAATGTCTTTGTACCTATTTGCATCGGATGCCCCACGACCACAGCTTAAACTTGAGCCTTTGAACAGATATCTGGGAATGGTTCATTTTTCACATTATGTATGTCATGATTCTCCTCATGATAATTCTCATCATGTTGATTCACTACTGTTGTCTCCTCACACAATTTTCCATGGCCTCCTCAATCTCTGAAGACAACATGTTCTTCATCTTCTCCAATTGTCGAACATAGGTGCACTGGTGTACTGCTATCTATACTTGACTACTCATATTATTTATGGACATACCCATGGAGACCTATGGAATAAATTGTATAGGAGTCTACCTCATCAATACCATTAGGTAGAATTTCCTCATGCACTTCCAAGTGATTTTTATCCTACAAGTCTCCCTGAATAATATCACGTTTTTGCTCACCATCCTAAAAATCAAATACATAAGACTCCTCATGATATGAAGGAATTTCTTCTTGTTATGTCCTTTTTTCCTGATTCCTATCATTTGGACATGAATGGTTAAGTGCCAAAGGTCCCTTGTAGATAAAGCATAGTCCTTTCCTTCTTAGTTCATTCTTGCTGCAGGTTTTACTACCCTTTCTATTTCTTCATCCATAAAAAATTTTAAGCTCATTCTTAGTCAACACACTTACGACCATTTTTATGTTTTTCATGACCAACTTATCAACTAGACCATAGGTGGTTGGTGATACAATTATTTCCTTACCCTAAATGGTTAATAGTTTAGATCTTCGTATCTTGTAGATGTCAGCATCTCTTTGTAGGAATAAGGACATAATATTTTGCATGCTTGTTTTGACATGTTATGGATGAGATGATGTAATTTTGGTGCAAAAGTTTTGGAACACCTGAAATATTAGGTCATCACATTCCAGATTTAGCATGAATGTGTCAAAGCTAAACTCTACCATGACTTCTAAGATTTTGTGCCACTTATGAAAGGTAGGAAGCATGATGTTGTTCAACCCCTGGAGGGATTGTACTATTAGCTGTGTTGAAAATGGCACAAAGAAAGATTGTAATTTAATTTTCCCTTGAATTAAATTAGAAAAAATTTGTAATTTCACATCACATGACAACTTGTATGAGTTAACTAATTTATTTTGACTTAGTTGGTTCAGTTAATTCGAGCTTAGGGTCTAACTTGAGTCATGTAGAGTGTCTCCTACAAAATAGGAGCCATGGTTGAGTTTATTTTGAATTGTAATTAATTAACTTAGTTTATTTGAGTTTAAGTCAGTTTAATTAGTTCCAATTGATGGAGGAACTAGTGAGAAGTCAAAGTATGGAACTTGAACTTGAACCACATCTAGTGATCAATCAGTTAACTTATGATTCACTCATAAATAACTCATGTATGTGAGATCAGAGAAAGACCCAGTTGAGATTGGATTTCAAGAGCAGTGTACTATCAATTGTATAATCATCCAAATTGTATAGGTGGTGCATGTAGTCAGAGGAAGGCCCTTGATGGATTGCATACTTATGGATGGGGGTTTTCCTAATTAATAAGGGTTAATTTCCCAAGGAAAGAGGGACTTGGGAATGCAGAAAATCGGTTAAGTATTGGCCTAGGATTGTCTAAGAATAGTTGAGACAGATAGACATAATGCATCGGTTTCTTAGGCTTGAGAAAATCATTTTAATCTTCTCATATTTTTTGACTAATGCAATATACAGACAACAGGGTTTTTAGCTGAGGCTTTCCCTAGGAAATCATAGTGTATTATGTGATTGAAATTATTTCTCTTGTATGCTTTATTATTCTGTGATTGTAATTGGTTTCCACAATTGGTAGAGTAGATTCAAGTCTATTGTTTTAGAATATTACAATTAGAAGTTTGAATCTACATGGATTTTCTACATGGTATCAGAGCAGGAATCACTATAGAACAGAATAATACGAGTTTGTTTTGTGCATGTGAATCGAAATTGCATATCTATTCTTCAAGACTAGCAGCAAGATCAGGATGTTGTTCTATGGATTGAGACTTTAGTATGCCCTTGAGGGAAGCTCATATTACATAGCTTGGAAGGACATGATAGAAACAACGTTGAAAAACAACGGGCTGAAGGATTTCATAGAAAGTGATATTCCTAAGGTTGCACCAATTGATGCTCAATATCTGGCGACCCAGAAGAAGAATGTAGCAAATGGGAGAAGGATCCTACTGGAAGGTGTTCGAGATCACATTATCCCGAACTTCCATGGAAATGACACTCCATATGCACTGTGGAAGGCCTTAACATATTTTTTTCATAATAGAAGTGACCAAAGGAAGCGGGCACTGAAGGAAAAACTTAGAAAGATCAAGATGGAGAAGGGCGACATAATACCAAAGTACTTTACTGACCAAGTGTTGGTGTTACAGTTGTCGAAGATGATTTAGTGAGCTTAGCACTTCTAGGCCTTCCCAAGAGTTGGCATAGCTACCAAGATTCAGTAAATGGGAGGGAGAAGATACTAGAGTGGGAGAATTTGTGGTCCAACTTGGTGCAAGAAAATATTCGACAGAATACCAGAGATGGATCCTCATAAAAGCATGGTGATGAGGAGAACTATGTCTTGGATGGAAAGGAAAAGAAAGGGAAAGGGAATTCATCCCATTCCAAATAAGATTATGGTCAAGCAAACAAGAAGAAGGACTTTTCTAAGATTAAATGTTTTCATTGTCGTGAACTGGGACAGTATGCCACAATTTTTCCGCACAAGAAGGACGGAAAGAAGCCCTAAGGAGGAGTGACAGGTGAATCTATTGCTTCACAATTCGAGTTGGATTTCACACTCATCGCTTACATGGTGACATCAGTGATGAGTTTTGTTTGGTACATGGATAATGGAGCCTCATTCAACATTACCAACAACAAAGAATTCTTCAACGACTTGGAGGAGAAGGACCTTCAAATGCACATTGAGATGGGAGATGATGGAAGGTATGTGATCAACATCAGTATTGTTACTTTTAAGAGGGAGTCTGGTTCTCCTCTCACATTAAAATATGTCATGTATGTTCTTGGCTTGAATAATAATTTAGTTCAAGTTTATATGTTGGAATACCATGGATACGATGTCATATTTAATAAAGGAAAGGTGTTCCTTCGTCACATCATCATGGGACAAGGGAAACAGATCAGAATTTGGGTAAAGAACCTATACAAATTGGATGTAGAGGATTGTGTTTCCTTGAGCTCGAAATCAGAGAAGGTGCAAATTTCAGACATCGGTGAGTTATGGAATAGAATATTGGGCCATCTACACCATAGAGCTTTAAAGATCATGCAACAGATTTATACACAACTTCCCAAGGGTGCACTCGAGAAGCATGATACATACAAATGGTGTACAATGGGGAAGTACACCAAAGCCACATTTCATGATAAGGACATTCGAGCACAAGCGATCCTTGAGAGAGTTCACTCAGATGTGTGTGGATCGTTCTCGACAGCCTCCATGACCAAGCACGGGTATTATGTGATTTTTGTAGATAATTTCTCATGCAAGTGTTGGATATTATTCATGCAGAAGAAAGACCAAACGTTCTCAATTTTTTTTTGAGTTCAAAGCACTTGTTGAGAAAGACACAGGAAGGAAATTGAAGGCTCTTAGGAGTGACAACAGCGGAGAATATGTGTTGAATGAATTCAAGAACTTATGTGCATCAGAAGACATTATACGAGAGTTGATAGCACCCCATAACCCACAACATAATTGGGTTGCAGGAAGGAAGAACATAAACATTGTGGGAGTTACACAGGTGATGTTACAAGATCGAGGCATATCATTTCACTTGTGGGTGGAAGCATGCAACGCGAAAATATATGTGCAGAACATAAGTCCTCATTGAATTCTCGGGATGAGTACACGAAAGGAAGATTTTTCAGGTAAGAAACTAGATGTGGAACACTTCGGGATTTTTTAGTCATAATTTTAATTTCATGTTACCCAAGATGAAAGAAAAAATCTAGAACCTACATCATAGTTGGGAATATTTGTGGGGTACAATGATACACCTCACAACTATCGGGTGTACCTGCCATCTCATAGGATAACAGTTGTTCATAGAGATGTGAAATTCGATGAAGAGAATGCCATGCAAATTTCACTTGAGAGGGAGCTTCAGTTGCATGCAGATGAGGAGCTTTTAGCTCCAAAACAATAACCTCAATATGCCTAGAAGACACAAGAAGAGGAGCAAAGAGCGGAAGCACCCAATCATGCCAATACATCCAAAGATGAAGTGAAGTGCACTAGAGAGGATAACATGTTGATGCATGATGCTAGAGAGAATGTGGGAGCAACCACATCACAGCGCTGACAGAGTAGGTCCCCAAAGCATAACACTAGCTACATGGCTCTTATGAGAAAGAGTGTAGAGACTAAGCCATCCTCATTCAAGGAAGCAGTGCAGCAACCAATATAGTTCGATGCCATGGTAGAGGAGTATGACTCCATTATCAAGAACAATGCATGGGAAGTTCTCCCAAGACCAGAGGACAAGTCAATTGTAGGATCTAGGTGTATCTACAAGGTGAAGCAAGCAACAGATGGGAGTGTCGAGAAACACAAGGCTATATTTGTGGCCAAGGGGATTTTTCAGGTGGAGGGAATAAATTACGAGGATAAATTTTCTCCAGTAGCAAGGTACTCTTCAATCAGATCTATTCTATCACTTTCAACGTAGATGGGATGGAAGATACATCAGATGGATGTGAAGATAGCTTTCCTCAATGAAGTGATTGAAGAATATGTGTACATAGAGCAACCATAAGGATTTGAGAGCTTCAATAGAGAGTCACATCTATGCAGACTCAAGCGAGTGTTATATGGATTGAAACAAGCACCTTGTGATCGGTACACCAGGATCAATAGTTATTTGACCGGGTTGGGCTTCACAAAACTGAAGCAAATGAAAACCTTTACCATATTGTGATTGAAGGTAAATTATTGATTATAGTATTATATGTCGATCATTTAATTCTAATAGGTGATGAGAAGTTGATAAAATATTGCAAAAAGGATTTGGAAAGAGAATTCGAGATGAAATACATGGGGCTCTTGCATTATTTCTTTTGTTTGGAAATTTGTAAGAGGTATGGGGAACTGTTTGTCTCTCGAGAAAAGTATGCCAATGAGATATTGAATAAGTTTCACATGGAGATCAGTAAACCCATGGATAATCCTCTAGTAGGTAATTGGAGGAAGGAAGATGATACTTCATGCCAAGTGGTAGAAGCTACCATTTATAGGCAGCTTGTGGGTTCACTTATGTACTTGGTAAACACACGACCAAACATGTGTTATGCACTTAACCAAGTTATTCAAGCAATGGTTAAGCCAACCAAACTCTATTTGAAGGAAACCAAACATGTGTTGAGATACCTCTGAGGCACCACTCAGTTTTGTCTTTGGTACAAACATATAGAGGGAGTGAAGCTTCAAGGCTTCACAGATGCAAATTGGGCAAGGAGTCCATCTGAAAGGAAGAGCACATCAGGGGGCACCTTCAATATTGGGTTAGCAACAGTTTCCTGGTACACCAAGAAACAAATATTAGTTACACTCAGTTCAACAAAAGCATATTACATGGGTGCTAGTCAAGTAACTTGTGAGGCTATCTGGATGAGGAAGATCCTTGTTGGGTTGTTTGGTCAACATATGGATCCTAAAGTGATTTACTATGGCAACCATAGCTTTATCAAAATCTCAGTTAATCTAGTTTTTCATGATAGGTCCAAGCATATCGACATTTGGTATCACCATATCAGAGATTGTGTGTAGAGGCGGATCATGATGCGAGAGTACATTCCTACAGAGGAACGAGATACAAACATCTTGACGATTGCACTCTCAAGAGGAAAATTTGAGTTCCATAGAGGCAGGATCATGGTATCTGATAATCCCTTTCTTCCTGAGAGGGAGTGTTGAAAATGGCACCAAGAAATATTCTAATTTAATTTTCCCTTGAATCAAATTAGAAGAAAATTGCAATTCCACATCACATGACAACTTGTATGAACTAAATAAGTTAGTTTGAATTAGTTGGTTCAGTTAATTCGAGTTAAGGGTCGAAATTGAGTCATGTATAGTGTTTCCTACAAAATAGGAGCCTCAGTTGAGTTTATTTTGAGTTGTAATTAATTAACTTAGTTTATCTGAGTTAAAGTCAGTTTAACTAGTTCCAACTGATGGAGGAACTAGTGAGAGGTCAAAGTGTGGAACTTGAACTTGAACCGCATCTAATGATCAATCAGTTAACTAATTATGCATTCATAAATAACTCATGCATGTCATATCAAAGAAAGACCCAGTTGAGATTGGAGTTCAAGGGCAGTGTAATATTAGTTGTATAATCATCCAAATTGTACAGGTGGTGCATGCAGTCAGAGGAAGGCCCTTGATGGATTGTGTACTTGTAGATAGAGATTTCCCGAATTAATAGGGAATAATTTCCCAAGGAAACAACGCAAGGAAATAGGGACTTGGGAAAGTAGAAAATTGGTTAAGTATTGGGCTAATATTGTCTAAGAAGCAGTGAGACAGATAGAGATAGTGCAAAGGTTTATCAGGCGTGAGAAAAGAATTGTAATCTTCTCATATTTTGTGACTAATGAAACATACATACAGCGGGGCTTTTAGCTAACGCTTTCCCTAGTAAATCATTATGTAATGTGTGATTGAAATTATTTATCTTGTATGTTTTGTGATTTTGCGATCATATGTGGTTTCTGCAATTGGTAGAGTAGATTCAAGTCTATTATTTTTGCGTATTGAAATTAGTAGTTTGAATCTACGTGGATTTTCTAAAAGTTGCAATATCTCTCTCATGATATCATTATTGTAAGGCAGTAGTGGCGATGTTAAAGCTATGATTCTGCTGAGACAAGAAGCAACTATGATTCTGACCTCTTCACAATGATGCTCCCAGAGTTTGGGTCTTATTAATGCAAGCATGGATGGATTGACAGCCCAACTGAGTTTTTTTCCATTCTGGCTTCCCCACCCTAGAAAAACATGTGTCTAATTCCTCCAACTTATGAATATTTAAGTTTGATTGTGTTTGTTGCAATTAAAATCCAAGTGCGAAGAGAATAACTCCTCTTCCTTGTCCTTCCTTCACTTCCCATGGGTGCTTCTGCTACAGAATGACATGGACCCTTTTTTAGAATGGTTTGTTTCTTTGACCATCATTTTGGTATATGGAGGTATTTTTGCATAAAGGACCATATATTCTCACTAGTTCATCAAGAACTTTCTGGGTGTTTTCCAAAGTCTCCTCAAGACGGTCCATATTTTCACATACCAAAGCAGGAAAATATCCATGAATACATTAATTCTAAATAGGGAGATTATATCAAAATTTTGTCAATCATGCCTTCCTAAATATTTCACTTCGACAAATTTGGCCCAAAGATGATTTTTCCATCCCATTTTCCAAAAATATTAAACTCTCTTTATTTTCCTCCTCTTTTCTCCTTGTTTTTTTTTAATATATCAAACCTCCTTTACAATAGCTCAACCAAAATAAACTATTTTATTATTATTATTTAAATTATTAAAGCATTCATCGATAAATACAAAGCGTACAAACTAGCATTGGTACCACGTTGGGGTGTAATGCTCTTTGCATCAACCTCAGACGACCTTCTCTTTCGACTTCACAGTGAGTAATTGACCTCGATGATATTCTTTATCACCCAATTCCTGTGATAAATCGATGGCCATTGTCTTTGAAGTACAATATGAATGGAATATTGATGAAGAGACTTCTTGGTTATAATTTAAAGGCTATTCACTGTGGGGTCTCTCCTTGCCCTTCTCAAAATTTTTTGCGTCCATTCCTGCTACGTATGATTTCAAAATTTTACCGTGATGAGTTTTAAATTGCTTCACGGCCTCCTCAGTCGACCATCCAATGGGTGGTGACCCACATGTCCTCTGTGATTCCCCGCTTACCAAGCCCTCGATTCACACCCCTCTTCGATCTCATTTCTTACCTAGTTGAGTCTCCCTCATCACAGTGTACCATATTTTTTGTAGTCACAATTGGATCAGCCTTGAGGATGTAAAGGATCTCCATGGCCTCAACGCCTATTATCTATCGACACACTAAAGGTTTCCCACTAGACCCTCTCCGATACCAACTTAGAATTAAAACTCAAACTCATGCTCTTGCTTGAATCAGTGGTTTCCATAGTTGAAGAAGACCTTAATATTCATCAGAGGAATGTGGAGTAGGTGAGGTCCTATTTGAAGCTCTGAAAATCTTGGCATCAATGAACTTGGTGAAATATTGATAAGCTTCAGTCAAACAAAAATATAAAATACCAAATTGAATGGCTCATGGCTCATTTAGAATGATAAGTGGAGATCAAATAATAATTATGCCCACCATACTCTTTTACTTCCTTCAAGTGCATGAAAATACCATTTATAATAAATTTCCCCAAACCACCATCTTAGCATGTTGTTTCTTGACCCTCACAATCACAATTTCGTTATCCCTGCAACTCTCTGATGGAAAACTGTGCTATACAATATGATATGTTGGCCCTTGTAATATGGACTGAATCAAATTTTGTGCATAGGAGTATGCTCTATTGGCCTATGGATCTGGTGTATGAATGGCTATGATCTTTTGCCTTCAGCTATGGTGGGTGAAAATCTTCACAAACCTTCGTGTGACAGATATGTGGTGCATCTCAATCCATTACCGGATATGCACAGGGCCCTCATTTTTAAACTTTAACGTGGTCGCCACCTACAATTTACTTCTGATCCTTGTCAGTGTGCAACAAGAGATGATTTTTCTAATGTAAGGAAGGTTATGGCTTACACGAAACCATGTAGGAAAATTTGTCCATCAACCAATCTCCTTATAGCCTTGATGACTTCAGAGAGCAACGATCCCAAAATGTCGGTGTGGTTTAGTCATTATTTTTTTGCCACTGTATATGAATCTTTATTTGTGGTATCTATTACTCTCAGTGACCAGTTGTATGGTAACTTGTCGATGCAACTGTTAAAAGGTCACTGAACTGATGTGATAAACCTTTACATGGCCAATGAATTGATGTAATTAACCTTTACGAATAGTCTCGGTCTATGACTTCGATATGTTATTTGAAACATGGCAATGCGTATAAAATTCTCATATGTGGAGGGTGGTGGGCTTAAATCAACAATGATCGGACCCTGATCGCTCTGTTGAAATTTGCAACAAGAAACAGTGAAATTGGCTACCAAAAAGGAAAACAATTACCCACACATTGGTGAGGAAATTCAATGAGGAATTTCAGTTACACACTGGTGAGGAATTTGGGTGTCTAATTTATTTTTCCCTTAAATAAATTGGACAATAAATTGTAATTTCATCACATAACAATTTGTATTAGTTAACTAAGTTAGGATGACTGAGTTAGCTCAAGAAATTCAAGTTTAGGGTCTAAGATGAGGCATGTAGAGTGATACTAATATTTTGGGGGTCCAGTTGCAGTTAATGCACTAGTGGGGTACAGGTGTAATCAGTTAACTCAATTAATTGAGTTAAAATTAGGTTAACTAGTTCTAAATGAGTGATGAAATAGTGAGAGGTCCATTGAATTAAATTAGATTTAATTCACAAGTAGTGATTAATCAGATAAATTATGATTCTCTATTATTATTTGCATGCATTTCAATTCTAAGGATGACCTATTTTAGATAGAGGTTAAAGGGAACATAACTATCAGTTGTATTATTAGAGAATTTCCCATGTGAAATTATAAAGCCATGAAGAAACCATGATGGATTGCGCAATCAAGGAAGGTGCAATGAGGGAAAGATTATTTTTCTATTTAATAGGGGCCTAATTCTTTAGGAATTTCATGAGAAAGGCAGGTCAAAGGAAGGCTAAGAATTGGCTATGTGTATGTCCAATTTTTCCTAAATCAGCGGGAGACAATTGGAAGAGTGCTGGAGAATCTCATGAGAGATTAAGCATTGTATTGTTTCACGATTGCATGACTTTATACAATATATGATAGCAGGTTTTCGAGCAGTTTCTTTCCCCAAGAACATCTTTTGTTGTGTGATTGATTTACTTTCTTTCTCTTACTTGCATGTGATTGATTGATCATGGTTTGTATTCCAAAAATATTTTAGAAGGATTCAATATCTTCTTTTAGTACATCGAAGATCATATTGAATCCATTGATATAGAATTTATATAAATTTCTAAATGGTATCGGAGCATCGGGGAATCAAAATAGAAGGGATTTGAGTTTGTCTTGAACAAGTTCAAATTTTTAGTTTTATTCTTTAGGATCCAGACAACAGATCAAGATGTCATTCAATGGCTTGAGACTCAAATATGCACTTGAGGAAAATTTGAATTATATTGCATGGAAGGACGGGATGGAGGTAGTGTTGGAGGACAACGTGTTGAAGGAACTCATAGATATTGATATTCCCAAGCCCACAACAACATATGCCCAACCTCTTGATGCATGGCAGAAGAAGGTAGCAAATGCGAGAAGGATTTTGTTAGAGGGAGTTCAAGATCATATTGTCTCGACTCTCCATGGGAAGGAAAATCCATATGCTATGTGGAAGGCCTTGATGAGATATGTTTCGGAAAAAGCAGTGACTACATGAATTTGGCATTGAAGGACAAGCTCGTAAATATCAATATGGAAGAGGGAGAGACAGTACTAACATGCTTGGTGAAGTTCACTCAAAGTCTATATGAGCGTGGAAGTGTTGGTGTGACAGTATCTCGAGATGATTTGGTGAGACTAGCACTTCTAGGCCTTCCAAAGAGTTGGCATAGTTACCATGACTCGTGAATGGGAGGGAGAGGTTACTGATCGGGAGCATTTGTGGTCCGACTTGGTAATAGAAGAGATAAGGCGGAGAACCGGAGATAGGACCTCGAGCACCAACAAATAATAATATTGTGCATTAGTTGGAAAAGGGAAGAAAGCCAAGGGAAAGAAGTCCCAAGGTGAAGATGGCAAGAGAGTCTTGTCCAAGATCAAGTGTTTTCACTGTCACGAGCATGGGAATTATGCCTCGAATTTCCCATAGAAGAAGGTAAGCAAGAAGGAGCACGCAATTGCAATGAGTGAAGCGCTAGCTTCGAGTTCAAGCTTGATTTTACTCTCATTGCATGCATGGCCAACATTGTAATGGGATGCATGTGGTATCTAGACAGTGGTTCCTCATTCCAAATGACGGGGAAAAGAGATCTCTTTAGTGACTTGGAGGAGAAGGACCTCCAACATAACATAGAGTTTGGATATGATGGGAGGTATAGCGTGATCGACATAGGTACATTTACCTTTTAGAGGAAGTCTAGCTCCCTCTCGACCGGAAGATGTTTTGTATGTTCCAAAGTCCTAAGGAATAATCTTGTCTCCATAGCAATATTGGAAGACCATGGTTATGATGTGATGTTTAGAAAAGGAAAGGTTTTCCTTAAATACATAGCCACGATGTATTATTCCCAATTTTCCATCAGTTAATTGGAATATTAGAGCTTCTTAATTTTCTTAATTAAGTAAGTAAATAAGAGGGTGGAGGGACCCATAAACCCCATAGATGAATAAAATCCACTTTTGACGTGTGTATGTGGATAATTTAGAAGTATATATACATTATGGAGTAGTGGAGCAACTTCTTAATGAAGGAACACTAGAGATCATGGTTCATTAATGAGAATATCATGGAGATCATGGAGGAAGTGAAATGAGATCATGGTGGAATAAAAGTAAGGTCATAGAGCACTAATGATGAAATAGTGGATGAAGTGGTGCATCTAATGCACACATGATGGAGAGAGTGGGAATTAAATGCGAGATATGGTGGAGAACATGGAGAGACAACGTAGTCTTCATGGAGGCTAGTGGCCACATGTGTAGTGCAGTCTTCATGGAGGCTAGTGGCCACATGTGCATCGCAGTTTATGAGGTGGGTCGGGGCTATGGAAGGCTCACAAAGCATAAAAAGGAAGATGAAGGCAACAATAGAAGGAGGCTTTGGATTTTGATTTCGAGATATGGATTTGTCATGTGGCATTTCTATGCATGCTTCATCTATTTAGCTAAGTCTCACGGGTGTTGTTTAGCACACGAGTGTTTCCGAGCAGAAATCCCACCCTTATCCATAGGGGGACTTCGAGTGCCTACTCTGGGGAAGGTTATTCTAAGCTTCCATACATCATCATACAATGGTGCCACATCCAGCCTCTCTCTACAACACATTCGAGCTCTCAGAATTACACATTCCCGCTGAGGGTTTGAGAGGAGGATGTAGTTCTTGGCATTTCAGCTAAGAAATCGATGGAGGATTCATCCTTTTACCTTGGGCATCAATATCAGTCTTCCAGGAGAATCATATTGTTATCTAGAATCTAGGCCAACATTTCACACCTCCATGCAGCAGTAGTTCCCAAGGAATTGCGTAGTACAAGCTTGTAGATCTAAAGGAGGAAGGAAGTTTCTAGTATTTTAACTGGAAATCATATGAGGGATCATATCCTCACTTTGGGCACATTATTTCAATCATTGTTGAGCTTAATTGTAGCATCGAGCATCAGGGATATAGCTTGATCCTCCCTAACGAGTGCATTTTATTCAGATTGCTATGTATTCAAGAATCGCATCTAGTGGAGGAGGAAGGAGGAGATAGATCTTGAGATTATAGCTTCGAGATATAGAGAAGGGATCAACCCTTCAATATTTGAGCTAATTGTACATTATTGCAGCCATCATATCTTCAATTCATGCTTCGGATCCGCATACCCAGCAGCTTTATATGTTGCGAGGCCTTAAGAGGGTGATTTTCCAAGATTGTCGATCCGGGAAATCCTTTGCAGGGTTATCTTGGGTATTCATCATAGAGTCCGGATTTGAAATCCTAGCATCATCCGAGCTTGGAACTACTTGATCTACACATCTATTTTCAGCCCGCGAGATTGTAGTCTCAACATTTGCGGTAGGGACAACATAGTATAGCCACCAACAATCCATTATTTAAGTAGTGCCTTTGAGAAGAGGGCTTCAAGTTCATTCTAGCCTACTTGTTTGGCTTGAGTGTCTCATATTTTGAGAATTGTTGTACTTGTATTTTCATTAGCTATTTTGTCTACTTTCATGGTGTATTTAATTTATGTTTACGATTGTTGCGCTTTCCATTTATTGTGTTTCTATATTCCCTGTCTTTTCCATTTTGGAATATTACAATGGTATCGTAGCATGATCTTTGGCTCATCTTGTGGGCACTTCATCTTATGACATCAAAAGAAGAAGTAGAAAGAAGAGATCTATAATGGCAGAGGGATTTAGTTTTGCCTCATTTCTCTTTAGATATATGTAGAATATCTCCCAAGGAGGTCAAAGAAATAAGAAGAGAAAGGAAAAGAGAAAATCCAAGAAGATTTCGAATAAGGAAGGTCCAAGCACTTCCCATCGATAGCGAGAAACAATCGATAAGGCAAGGAGCTCCACAATATTCTACTCGATCCACTTTCTTTGAGAAGGAAGGTGAATGGTGTGAATATGGAGGATACTTGGGGTATGAGACCCTAATTAAATATATATCGAGTAAAAATCATAGCCTAGAGCACCCAAGGAGAACCTAACTCTCCAACATTTTTTATTACTCAAAGAAGAAAGAAGATCCCGCATGCAATAGAAGAAAGAGGCATAGATTCTTCTTGCTCACATTTGATGGATCATCCAAAAGCATAGTGAACACTTGGAGGAAAGAGTTAGCTGCATTATTTCAGCTATACCTATTAGCGAAAAGAGAGGTTGTTGAGATTGTAGCGCCGCACCTTGAGGGTGAAGTAAAGGATTGGTGGTTCGATCATTTGAAACATGCATGAGTGATCTGCTTATGCAGATTTCATTCAAAGATTGAAGAAGAAGTTTGGTAGGAGAAAACCGAGAGACACTTTCCATTGAGACACTTCCCATAATTGAAGAGATATTACATGAAGAGCCAAAGGAAGATGTCAGCCGTATCACTCCATAAGAGGAGAAACTACCACCACCACCACTGTAGAAGTACTTACATCGAGAGAAGGAGCACTTACATCTTTGCAAGATGGTCTTAAGCTCTTAACAATGGGAGTCCCATGCATGATTCAAGAGATGCATGAGAAGGAGGCAGATACCAAAGCAATGGTACAATAGAAGAGGAGCAACCATCACCATTACTAGCAGTTGGAGAGGCCATTGCATCGGGTTGGAGGAACTCTTGTAGTTGTGCAAGATGTTCCCAAGATTCACTTATCCAAGGTTTGCAAACATTTTCATCTCATATTATTTCAATACCTCATATTGTGATTTGTGAGGTCATGCCATCAAAGCCATTGCATAACCAAGGATTAGAGCACATTATCGATGGGGAGCATCAAACTCGCGAGAGGAACCTTGACTTGATCAAGGAGGAGATGTATATCCACCCTTTTTTTTCATTGTTGAGCTACACACAACACTTTGTGTTGAAGTGTGGAGTTTCAAAAGATGGGATGAGCACACTCATATTCAGTACAATGCTAGACTATGAGTTCAGCATTGTGTATAGCCATGAGACAACGGATGCATCACCATGTAGATCGGCAGCGACTATCATCGAGCGATGGTGATGAGATGAGGGCCCCATTATTCTTGGAGCATTCCAAAGGCAGCTTCACTCATGAAGCACTCGGAGGGACAGATGGTCCATGGTAGACATCCTATGATGGATAGCACTTTCCATTGTTAGAATGGAGTTTTCTTGATGAGCATCTCACAGCTTAGAGAGAAATGTATACCTACAAAGCATGTATGGAACCTTATGGGTTCTATTGGGCCATTGATGAGAGGATCTCATGGAGAGACCTCAAGGGAGGTGCACTTCAACATATCATGGAGTGCAAAGCTTATTAGATGGAGGAGAATGGTATTCTACCTTGGGTGGATACTGAGTTTTAGCATGACATGATTCATCATCCATAGTGGGATGGATGGATGAGGAGGATGAGCAAGGGGTTGAAAACCTACTTGCAGATCTATGATCCAGGGCAACAAGAAGCATGGTTGCGCTGGTTTCTCTTGGATGAGTATGGTTACTACCCAACATCTCACATTTGTATGATCCTTGCCATGTATATTACTTATGTTATGCAACAACAAGAGGTATGGTTGCGTTGGTTTTCGTTGAGAGAGTTTGGCCATCACATGACATATCTTATGTCCATGTATGTGCTCGTGTTTGGAACATGGCATAAATCTCACATGATGTGGAGGCAGGAGCTTGTTTGTATTTTCTCGATGTGACATTCTATATGTCAATCAGTATGTTGTTACTCCATGACTTGCATCATGATTTTGTGAGATGGCAACAAGAATCCTCATTTCTTTGGTTACTCTTGGGAGAGTATGGGTTGATTTTTCCCCATAAATTGCATGCCGATGGTGGAGGTTGGAAACAGGAGGCCTTAATGTGTTGGCTTCTGTTGGGAGATTATGGTCATTATATTTGGTATGATGATGATGTGATGTGGCAGCAAGAGGCATTTTTTGCGGTGGATTCTCTTGAGAGAGTATGGCTCTCATACTTGGGTTGATGGTGATTTGGCATGGCAGCATGAGGCTTTGTCTACAGTGGTTATTATTGGGAGAGTAGGGTTTGACATTGTACATGTTCACTCATATGTCTCTACTTCTTGTTTTGCACCATGTTCTTGTGATGCTTGGAGCCAACAAGGTCAACATGGCCAATGATGAGAGCATGGAGAGATGTAATATACTACTGTAGCATGGGTTGGAGAGACAGTTCATGAGTTGGGACTTCCCACTTTGGGAAGAAACCACTTCATTTCATGTATCTCATGCATAGAGGAGATAATTGAACATCATATGGTTTCCACTTGGAGATTCATTGATAAGGAAAGGCATCTAACTTTTCAATCGGAGGCCATTCTAGACATTCTAGAGAGGCGACTTTGAGCCGGGCATTTTTAGCACATTGGAGTAAATGGGGAGGCCTTCCATATGAGGATGCCATTTGGAGGGAGATGGATTGTTGTAGCATACACTTTTGTAGTTGCTTGAGGACAAGCAACATTTTGCGAGGAGGACTCGTAATATTCCCAAATTTTTATCGGTTAATTGGAATATTAGAGTTCTTAATTTTCTTTATTAATTAAGTAAATAATAGGGTGGAGGGACCCATAAACCCCATAGATGAACAAAATCCACTTTTGATGTGTGTATGTGGATAATTTAGAAGTATATCTACATTATGGAGTAGTGAAGCAACTTCTTAATGAAGGAAGAGTGAAGATGATGGATCATTAATGAGAAGATCATGGAGATCAAGTAGGAAGTCAAATGAGATCATGGTGCAATAAAATTAAGATCATAGAGCACTAATGATGAAATAGTAGAGGAAGTGGTGCATCTATTTCAGCACTGATGGAGAGAGTGGGACTTAAATGAAGAGATGGTGGAGAACATGGAGAGACAGCGCAGTCTTCATGGAGGCTACCGGCCACATGTGAAGCACGGTTATGAGGTGGACTAGGGATATGGAAGGATCACAAAGCATAAAAGGAATATGAAGGCAACAACAGAAGGAAGCTTTGGATTTTTATTTCGGATCTGTATTTTTCATGTGACATTTCTATGCCCGCTTCGGTTTTCTAGCTAAGTTTACAGGTGTTGTTTAGCACACGGGTGTTTCCAAGAGGAAATCCCACCCTTACCCACGAGGGGCTTTGAGTGCCTACTCGGAAAGGTTATTTAGAGCTTCCATACATCATTAGACATTGGTGTCACATTCATCCCCTCTCTACAACACATTCAATCTCAAGAATTATGCATTCCTTCTTGAGGGTTTGAGAGGAGGAGGTAGTTCTTGGCATTTCAGCTAAGAAACCAATGTAGGATTTGTCCTTTCACCTTGGGCTTCAATATCAGTCTTCCAAGAGTAGCATATTGTTATATGGAATTCAGGCCAACATTTCACACCTCCATGTAGCAGTAATTTCCCCAAGGAATTGCGCAGTCTAGTCTTGTACATCCGAAGGAGGAAGGAAGTTTCTAGTATTTCAGCTGGAAATCTCGTGAGGGGTCATCTCCTCACTTTGGGCAGATTATTTCCATAATTGTTTGAACTTAATTTAAACATATAGAATTAATCTATAGCTTTAGCCTCCCCCTGACATACAGCATTTATTCCATTTTTTTGTGTATTCAACAACTCGCATCTAGTGGAGGAGGAAGGAGGAGCTAGATCTTGAGATTCTAGCCTCGAGGATATAGAGAAAAGATAAACCCTTCAAGCATTGAACTAATTGTACATTATTGCAGCCATCATATCTTCATTTCATGCCTCATATCTCGCATACCTAGCGATTATATGTTGCGGGCCCTAAGAGGGTGATTTTCCAAGATTGTCGGATCTGGAAATCCTTTCCGGGTTATCTTGGATATTCATCATAAAGCCCCGGATCTAAAATCCTAGCATCATCTAAGCTTCAGAACTTCCTAGTATACACATATATTTTTAGCTAATAGTTGTAGTCCCAACATTTTGCAGCAGGGGACAATGCGATATAGCCTCCAATAGTCCAAGTATTTATGCAGAGTGCCTTTAAGGAGAGGGCTTCGTGGTCATTCTAGCCTACTTGTTTGGATTGAGTGTCTCATATTTTGAGCACTCGTTATCCTTGTATTTTCAGCTCCTTATAATAATATGGCTTAGCTATTATGTCTACTTTCATGGTGAATTTATTTTATATTTACATTGCTACAGTTTCCATTTATTGTGTTTCTATATTCCTTTCTTTTCCATTTTGGAATATTACACACGAGACATGTGAAACATATCGATGTAAGAGTCAAGAACCCGTATTCTCTTGAGGTTGAGGATGCATGCAAAGCTTTTAGGAGTAAAGCGGAGGTTATTGACTTGGTGGTTGAGAGGGAGAAATTATCTCTCAACATGTAGCCTCGAAGCAATCTTAGAAGGTTGTGGACCAGCCACAATTGGATAAGCAGAGTGGAGACCGAGAGGAAGAGTCCACTCAAGCATAAACCTCCAGGAGGGGGAAATTTCGAGCCGAGATGGGCGGAGGGAGTACATGCAACTATACCTCCAGGGTGAGAGGTGGGGGAAATGTGTAGATATAATCCCAAGAAGAAATTTTGGCATGGTCCATTGAGATGGTGTGTCTCATGGATCAAACCCGGCTACGAGGAGCCCACAATACAATAGTAGCAGGAAGGATCGATTGGATTGATGTTGTCAAATGTCGGGGAAGACGAAATCGAGTGACATATGTCTGGATATTGGATTGCAAATCAGAGTTGGGAGTGATGCGTAGAGGGCATGGACATAGATGTCGGCAGCATCACAAAGAGTCTAGTAGACAAGTGCAGTAGCTAGCAACAATCGGAAGACTCGGAGGACGAGATGCATTATACTCGATACAATTTTTCGTAGGCTATTCGGTTTCAAGAGTTGCATGTGCAAACAACGTTAGAGAATTGTTGCATGCATAACATTCCAAAGGTACTAGATCAGGGATAGACTAGATTCCTTTCTTGTTGAGAGGGAGGGAGCATTGAAATTTACAACAAGAAACAATGAAATTGGAAACCACAAAGGACAAAAATTACCCACACATTGGTGAGGAAATTTAGGGAGGAATTTCAGTTACACAATGAGTGAGGTTACACACTAGTGATCTTACACACTAGTGAGGTTACACAGTGGTGAGGAATGTGAGTGTCTAATTTATTTTTTCCCTTAAATAAATTGGACAATAAATTGTAATTTCATCTCATAACAACTTGTATCGCTTAACTAAGTCATGATGACCAAGTTAGCTCAATAAATTCAAGTCGAGGGTCTAATATGAGGCATGTAAAGTGATCCTAATATTTTGGGGGTCCAATTGCAGCTTAATTCACTAGTAGGGAGTGCAGTGTAATCAATTAACTCAATTAATTGAGTTAAAATCAATTTAACTAGTTCTAAATGGGTGATGAATTAGTGAGAGGTCCATGAATTAAATTATATTTAATTCACAAATAGTGATCAATCAGGTAATTTATGATTCACTATTATTAGTTGCATGCATGTCGATTCCGAGGATGACCTAGTTCAGATAGAGGTTAAAGGGAATATAACTATCGCTTGTACTATTAGAGAATTTCCCATCCGCAATTATAAAGCCATGAGGAAGCCATGATGGATTGTGCAATCAAGGAAGGTGCAATAAAGGAAGGATGATTTTCCTATTTAATAAGGGCCTAATTCTTTAGGAATCGCATGAGAAAGGTAGGCCAAAGGAAGGTTGAGAATTGGCAATGTGTTTGTCCAATTTTTCCTAAATTAGCGGGAGACAATTGGAAAAGTCTTGGAAAATCTCATGAGAGATTAAGCATTGTCTTGTTCATGATTTCTTGACTTTATACAATATATGATAGCGAGGTTTTGAGAAGTTTCTTTCCCCAAGAACATCTTTTGATGTGTGATTGATTTACTTATTTCTCTTACTTGCATGTGATTGAGCGATCATGTTTTATATTCCGAAAATATTTTAGAAGGATTCAATATCTTATTTTAGTACATCGAAGATCGAGATTGAATCCATTGATATAGAATTTCTATAAATTTCTACATGGTATCGGAGCGGCGAGAATCACAATAGAAGAGAATAAATTGAGTTTGTCTTGAACAAGTTCAAATTTGCAGTATTTATTCTTTAGGATCTAGCAATAGATCAAGATGTCATTCAATGGCTTGAGACTCGGATATGCACTCAAGGAAAATTTGAATTATATTACATGGAAGGACAATATGGAGGCATTTTTGGAGGAAAATGGGTTGAAGTAATTCATAGGTACCGATATTCCCAAGCCTCGCAGACATCGCATTCCCAACTCCTCGATGCATGGCAGAAAAAAGGTAGCAAAGGCGAGAAGGATCTTGTTAGAGGAGTTCAAGATCATATTGTCTCAACTCTCCATGGGAAGGAAAATCCATATGCTATGTGGAAGGCCTTGACAGATCTATTTCAGAATAGTAGTGACCATAGGAAGTTGGCGCGGAAGGGCAAGCTCGGAAAGATCAAGATGGAGGAGGGCAAGATGGTACCAACATACTTGGTGAAGTTCACTCAATGTCAAGATGAGCTTGAAAGTGTTGGTGTGACAAAGTATCCTGGGGATGATTTGGTGAGTCTAGCACTTCTAGGCCTTCCCAAGAGCCGGCATAATTACCAGGACTTTGTGAATGGGAGGAAGAAGTTATGAGACCGGGAGAATTTGTAGGCCGACTTGGTAATAGAAGAGATAAGGAGGAGCACTGAGAGACATGACCTCCAACACCCAATAAAGAAGAATATTGTGCATTAGTTGGAAAAGGAAATAAATCCAAGGGAAAGAAGTCCCAAGGAGAAGAGGGCAAGAGAGTCTTGTCCAATATCAAGTGTTTTCACTGTCACGAGCATGGGCACTATGCCTCGAATTGTACATAGAAGAAGGCAAGGAAGAATAAGCCCGCAGTTGCAGCGAGTGAAGCTAGCTTCAAAGTTCGAGCTTGATTTTACTCTCATTGCATGCATGGCCAACGCTGTAATGGGATGCATGTGGTATCTAGACGGTGGTGCCTCATTCCATATGACGGGGAATAGATATATCTTTAGTGACTTTGAGGAGAAGTACCTCCAAGATAACATAGAGTTTGGATATGACAAGAGATATAGTGTGGCCGACATAGGTACAATTACCTTTTAGAGGGAGTCTAGCTCCCCTCTCAGACTGGAAGATGTTTTGTATGTTCCATGCCTAAGGAATAATATTGTCTCCGTAGCAGTATTGGAAGACCGTGGTTATGATATGATGTTTAGAAAAGGAAAGGTTTTACTTAAACACATAGCCACGGGACAGGTGAAACATATCAGTGTAAGATTCAAGAACCTATATGCTCTCGAGGTTGAGGATGTATGCAAATATTTGAGGAGAAAAGAAGTGGTTATTGACTTGGTGGTTGAGAGGGAGTAATTATCTCTCAACATGCAGCATCAGAAGCAGTCTCAGAAGTTTGTGGACCAGCCACAATTGGAGAAGCGAAGAGGAGACCGAGTGGAAGAGTCCACTCAAGCAGAGACCTACAAGAGGGGGAAATTTCAAGCCTGATGGGCAGAGGGAGTACATGCAGCTATACCTCCAGGTGAGAGGTGGGGAAATGTGCAGATATAATCCCAAGAAGAAATTTGGGTAGGTTCCATTGAGATGGTGTGTCTCATGGATCAAACCTAGCTACGAGGAGCCCAAAATACAACAGTAGTAGGAAGGATCAGTTGGATTGATGCAGTCAGATGTCAGGAAGACAAAAATTAGAGTGACATAAGTCGAATATTGGATTGTAAATCGGAGTGGGAGCAGTGCAGAGGGCATGGATGTAGATTTCAGCAGTAGTCAGAAGACTCTGACGACAGATGCATTATACTGATTCAATTGTTTGGAGGCTATTCATTTTCAGGAGTTGCAGGTGCAAACAACACTAGATAAGTGTTGCATGCAAGACATTCCAAAGGTACTAGATCGGGTTAGATTGAATTCCTTTCTTGTTGAGAGGGAGGGAGTGTTGAAATTTGCAACAAGAAACAATGAAATTAGAAACCACAAAAGACAAAAACTACCCACACATTGGTGAGGAAATTCAGTGAGGAATTTTAGTTACACACGTGTGAGGTTACACATTAGTGCGGAATGTGGGTGTCCAATTTATTTTTCCCTTAAATAAATTGGACAATAAATTGTAATTTCATCTCATAACAACTTGTATCAATTAACTAAGTCATGATGACTGAGTTAGCTCAAGAAATTTGAGTTGAGGGTCTAAGATGAGTGATCTTAATATTTTGGGGGTCCAGTTGAAGTTAATGCACTAGTGGGGTGCATTTGTAATTAGTTAACTCAATTAATTGAGTCAAAATCAGTTTAACTAGTTCTAACTAAGTGATGAATTAGTGAGAGGTCCATTGAATTAAATTAGATTTAATTCACAAGTAGTGATTAATCAGATAACTAATGATTCGCTATTATTAGTTTCATGCATGTCAGTTTTGAGGATGAACTATTTGAGACAGAGGTAAAAGGGAACATAACTATTAGTTGTATTATTAGATAATTGCCCATGTGAAATTATAAATCCATGAGGAAGCCATGATGGATTGCGCAATCAAGGAAGGTGCAATCATGGAAGGATGATTTTCCTATTTAATAGGGGCCTAATGCGTTAGGAATTGCGTGAGAAAGGCAGGCTGAGAATTGGCTATTTGTTTGTCTAATTTTTCCTAGATCAGCGGGAGACAATTGGCAGAGTGCTGGAGAATCTCATGGGAGGTTAAGCATTGTATTGTTTCATGATTCCTTGACTTTATACAATATATGATAGTAGGTTTTAGAGAAGTTTATTTCCCCAAGAACATCTTGTGTTGTTCGATTGATTTACTTCTTTCTCTTACTTGCATGTGATTGAGCGATCATGTTTTGTATTCTGCAAATATTATAGAAGGATTCAATATCTTATTTTAGTACATCACAAGATCAGATTGAATCCATTGATATAGAATTTCTATAAATTTCTACATGCTCTATATGACTGTGCAAGATATATGTAACCAAAATATTAATTCAATTTCTTTGCTGCGAAATGAAATGGGTAAATTCCTTGTTTGAAATGAGATATCACATTTGTCCTATCACAAGCCAGTCCAGATAGAGTCGCTCTACAATATGATGACTTTTGTACTGTAGATCTCTAAAAGGGGAAATAGATCTATGCCCTTGATAAAAAGATATACCTCGTAAGCCTGCAAAAATATTCAACGTTAAGCTGCTTGATAGATATGGAAATATTTTTGCAAATATCAACTAGGGTGGATGAGAATAACCCACCAAAATTGATAGATCACTAGCTAGGGTGATTATGGTGGATCATTGAAAACTAATCTTTAAATTATTGTGCAATAGACTCTGAGGAAGGCAGGAAAACCAGCTCTGATACCACTGTAATATCCCAAGCAATTAAATAATCAACAAATATGGCACATTTAAGTGTTCTAATAAAAATATTTTCAACAAAACACCGAACAAAAAAGGGATCTAGAAAAATGTAGCCCTTATTTCGATTAATACTTAGAAAACGATACATGCCCAAAGATAAGAAAAATAATGGAGCCCATGCCTTAGCATACACGACTACTCAATGCACAAGGAAACAAAGAAACATAAGCAAAAACGTGAACCCTGGATAGATCCACTAAAAAAAGTCTTTGCAGGCTTTTCGTCTCGAGATGAAATTAAAACTGGCCTCACCAAGTTCTCAATAAAGGAAAAATAGATAGATAACTCAGGATGATCCCATTTCCTAGCTCCTATCCCTTTTTATAGTCTTGATTGACTCTCTAGAAACCTTATTTATTATTTTCCCTCGAAAAATGAAGGAAAATACCATGGGAAAATAGCACGGTAAATATCATGGGTAGATTCCGTCCATTTTGACCATATCCAAAAAAGGGAATATTACATAAAAATGTTATGAAAAAGGTCAAAAATTATTGTTATATCTAGCTTGCAAGGTGTTGGATATACTTGGATTTTTAGTATATCTAGCTTGCAAGGTGTTGGATATACTTTGATTATAGTGGTAGCCAATAGGTTTGATCCCAGGCCTAGCATAAATCACATGAACTAGTTTATTGATTTTCATGGTTTAAAAAAAAATGACAAATGAAACATTAGTAGTAGGTTATGGTGCATTGTCTTCAACAAATTGGTCCAATCGTTCATTAAAATCTTGCTTCTCATTCTATGCATATCCCAAAAGGTTTCAAATTGTCATCAAGATTGATGGGATTTGCTTATGCTCCCTCAGAACCATAGGAACTCTCTTTGTTGAAATTTGCAACAAGAAATAGTGAAGTTGGCAACCAGAAAGGAAAAAAAATGGACACACATTGGTGCGGGATTCTAGTCACACATTGGTGAGGAATTCAGTTACACATTAGTGTTAATTGTGGGTGTCTAATTTATTTTTCCCTTAAATAAATTGGACAATAAATTATAATTTCATCTCATAATAACTTGTATCAGTTAACTAAGTCATGAAGACTGAGTTAGCTCAAGAATTTCGAGTTGAGGCTCTAAGATGAGGCATGTAGAGTGATTTTAATATTTTGGGGGTCCAGTTGCAGTTGTAGCACTAGTGTGGTGTGAGTGTAATCAGTTAACTCAAATTAATTGAGTTGAAATCAATTTAACTAGTTCCAACTGAGTAATGAGCTAGTGAGAGGTCCAGTGAATTAAATTAGATTTAATTCACAATTATTGATCAATCAGATAACTGATGATTTGCTATTAATAGCTGCATGCATGTCAGTTTTGATGAAGACCCAGTTCAAACAAAGGTTAAAGGGAATATAAATATCAGTTCTATTATTAGCAAATTTCTCGAGCGCAATTATAAATTCATAGGAAGACTCATGATGGATTATGCAATCAAGGAAGGTTGAATTTTGTTATTTAATAGGGACCTATTTCCCTAGGTATTGTGTGAGAAAGGTTGGGCTTAGCAGAGGTTGAGAATTGACAAAGTGTTTGTCAATTTTTCCTGAGCATTGCAAGCCAGTTTTGAGCGAGATCGAAGTGAGACAGTCAGGAAAGTGCATGATTTTCTCAGTGTGAGAAAACATTGTATTGTTTCATGATTCCTTGACTTTGTACAAAACATAGTTACCAATCAAATAGGTAACTGAAATGGTACTTACTTTTTTGAGGTAGCAAAAAAAACACCTGATTTTGAAAAGTGGTGATGCTGAATCACCTTTCTTTTTTTTTAGCATATTTTTGACATTTTAATTTTTTTTCTTTATGAAGTATGAATATTTGTTTTAAAATGATAGTGATTTTCATACTAATTTTGAAAATTTTTGATGCACCATCAACCATTTTTTTTAGAGGTGATTTTCATGCTAATTTTGAAAAATGTTGATGCAGCATCAACCATTTTTTTTAGAGTGGTGATTTTCATGTTGGTAATAAAACATAAAAATAAAATTTAAAAACATAACAAAAAAACAAATATATAAAAATAATAAAAAAACCAATAAAAATGTAAAAAAAAAAAAAACAAAATTAACTTGTCAAAATACATAAAATTTAAACAAAAAAAATAAATAACAAAAAAAAATTAAATTTAATATAAAAAATGGAGAAAAATTCAAAAAAACACATAATTTAAAGAAAAAAATTTTAAAAATTGAACCAAAAAATTAAAAGAACACCAAAAACAATTTTTTTTAGTTATTAAAAAAACCACATAATTTTAAAAAAAAAAATTTAAAAATTAAAAAATTAAAACTAAAATACAAAAATAAAAAAATAATTAAAATTAAAAAATAAAAATAAAAATTAATAAGAAAATAAAAATAAAAATTAAACCTAAAAAATAAATTTAAAATATATATATAAATTTAAGAAGAAAAATAAAATAAATAAATAAAATAAAAAATTAAGATTTAAAAAGAAATTAAAAAATATTAAAAAAAAAAACAAAAAACAAAAAACAAACAAAAATCTAATTCTCTTGGGCTTGTCAAGGACCTTATTGACCCAAAGGACATGAAAGGTGTATATTTAGTACCATGTTCCTGTGGTACTCCCTATATCGGGGAAACTAGTCGATCCATTAGACAGAGAATTCATGAACAAGCTGCAGACATTAGACGCAATCGATCTCACACTTCTGCTCTTGCAAAGCATGCTGGGAAATTGTGACACCATGTGTACATTGAAGACTCCAAAGTCATTGCTAAGGTGGATCACTTCCATCATAGAAAGCTGAGGGAGACTATTGAAATTGAGAGGCATCCTAAGAATCTCAACATAGATGATGGGTGGAATTTAAGTAAGAGCTGGACTCCAACCCTCTCCAAATGATTTCTCCCTCGTGCGTTGAGTTCCTTCCACCTTGTGTATTTGTTTTTTCTCTCTCCCTCTCATTTTATTCCCCTCCCTTTGATTTTAATTTTCTTTTCAGTTTTGTCCTTATTTACTTTTTCTATCATTTTTGTTTTTAGGCCTTTTTATTATCCCTTGAATTATTTTAAATTATTTAATATTTCTTATTAATTTAAGATTATTCCCTATGTTATTATTAACCCTTCTCCCTTTTATTTTAATTTTATAATTTTAAATTTTTATTAAAATATTATATTTATTATTCATTGACCTTTTTATATAATAATAAAAATAACTTAAAAAAAATTAATATTCTAACTAATTAACTAACCTAGTCAAATAACGACTAAATTTATGAGCGATGACCTGGCAATGATGCAGCCTTACTATTTATTCTTTGAAATTGATTTCCTTCTTCACCTTTTCCTAAGGATGAACCACATTAGATAGTTCGAAACGTCGACCAAATCCTAATGATGTGATTAATTTATCTACATTATGGATCACAAAAGTCTTAGATCTAACAAAAATCTAATTGTTTTTTTTAACGTTAAACCGTTTTTAGAAATTTTAAAATATATATATATATATATATATATATATATATATATATATATATATATATATATATATATATATATAATTAAAATTAAAAAAAATTAATTATAAATTATAAATTATAAAAAAAAAACCTAAAATTATTAAATTTAAAAAAAAATAAAAAAATAAAAAAATAAAAAAATTAAAATATATATATATTTTTTAATTTTATTAAATTTAAAAAAAAATAATATTAAATTTAATAAATAAAAAAACTAAAAATTAAAAATTAAATTAAAATATTAAATCAATCTTTTTTTTTATTAAAATTTAATAAATTAAAAAAAAAAAAAATGGCTTTCGCCCTAGTGGCAACGGGGTCGGCCGTTGGGCAGGCAGACCTCCCCGCCTGCCCAGTGGCTAGCCTCCGCCGCCACCTAGGTGGGAGGTCGATTCCGAGAATCGTCTCTTGCCTAGGTGGCTGTGGGGGTCGGCCGCTAGGCGGGCGGGGAGGCTGCACGCAGCCCCCGCCCCCGCTCCCCCCTGCCCAACGATCGGCCTCGACCTCCCGCCCAAGTGGCTGCGGGGGCCAGCCGTTGAGCGGGTGGGGCACTGCGTGCAGCCTCCTCGCCCGCCTAGTAATCGACCCCCACTGCCACCTAAGAAGAAGGTGACCGACCCCGCTGCCACCTGGGTTAAGGCCAGTTTCAATTTTTATTTTTAAATTAAATTAAATTTTCAAGTTTATTTTATCTTTGTCAAAATTCAATTAATTTTTTATTTTATTTTTAAATATTTTTTAATTATTTTTTTAAATTTATTGAAATTTCATATATATTAATATAGCCAAGATTAGAACGAACTCTCATGAGCTTCATAGTGAAATAGGTCATTGGACAGTTCCTAAAACACCATGGATGGAAAGGATCTACCATCTCTATGAGAATATGAACATCAAGGATGAAAATCACTTCCTCTTAGAGTGCCCCGCGTACAACCACATTAGAGCTCAATTTCATAATCTTTGTTGCAATACTAACCTTCCTAGCCTTTTAAGATGTCTAAATTATAGTGAGCTCGGGAGGCTTCTCTCCAAGCTTTTTGAGTATAGGAATAAAATATTAAATCAAATTAAATAAATATTTTATTTAGGTCCGATAATTCAAAGATTGGTCTCGGTGGTCGTTAACCATCATCATCATCATCATCATCATATATATATATATATATATATTAATTTTGTTTTTGTTTTTTTTTTTGTTTTCTTTAATTTTGTTTTTTTTCGTTTAAGTGTATTTTTTTTAATTAAATAAAATTTCATATTTAAAACTTTAAATTTAAAATATTTTGTTAAATTAATTTTTTATATTTTAAATTAAATATTTTTTTTAGATTGGAGGTTTATGTGGTGTAGTTTTTCGAGATGTAAAACTAAGAATATCCACAGTCGTCATTTTTAGTCTACATTTCGAGTCTAAATCAAGACTCATCATCAGGACAACCTGCTAAGAAGAGAGAAGATCATGGTTAATAAATAGCGGAGAGAAGAAGAATGAAAGGGCCGACTAGATCTTAATATTTATAAATTAATTATTGTTTATTTCATTTTTTATTTTTATTTATTACATTTTTAATGCAGTGATAATTTTTTTTTTTTAATAGTTTATTTAAGTTATTTATACAAAATTAGAATTGTATGTTAATACTAAATATTTGAGGATAATGATAATATATATTATAATGGGTGAATAATAAATTATAATTATTGATTATAAGGGTCTATTCACTATTATTTTATTAAAGTAATTATATTAAAAAAAAATGATCTTTATTAATGCTAAAAAAGGGGGGAGGGCTATTAATAATTAAGTAGGTTGTTACTAAAACTAAGGGAAACTAATAGGGTATATTTTAATAAATATGTTTACGAGGGTAAGTAAAGGGCTGCCCCATATTAATGGGCAAATAAAAATTGATCCTAAATATAGAGATAACATAGAGTTTAATATTAATAGAATTAGAGGGGCTTATTTAATTAATAGTATTTGAGGGGTTTAATTTTAATAGCATTAAAGGGGTTCATATAATATGCAGCAAGGCCTAACTAGAAAGTTATATAATAAGGGAAGTAAAGAAAAAGAGGGGGGATAAGGTAGGTTAAGGAGAGTTTTTAATATTAAAAGAGGATAAGAAAGCCAGCAGGTTAGTGGGGGGAAAGGGTGATAGGAGATGATATAGGGGAGAAAGGAAAAAGGTGGATAGAAGGTAGAGGTATGGTGTGTGGGTCAGAATATATGAGATGGATACAACAGGAAAACAAGGAAGGGACAATGACAAGAGGGCAGATGGGTAAGGTGCCGACATACAGCATAGGGGAGGGTAAGTTTATTTGCGGGAAAGACTATGGATCCAATTCCTATTAATCTCTAAGCCTCCATCTCTATTAAGGTTGTGGGGGTGTTTAATGATTTCAAGGGCTTCACGTACTTTACATTTAAAATGATGCTTCTCATTGGTAATGACCACTGCATCTTCAAGGAAAATGTGGTGACGCGTCTTATTGGAGTGTTTTTCCAAAGCCGAGGTTTTGGTTCTTCCTAATCTGATGTCCACCCTATGTTCTTTAAACCTTATTTTGAAGGTCTTACCTGTTTCCCCAATATAGCAATCTCTACATGAACAATTAATTTTGTAAACCCCTTTTTGTTGGAGGTAGTCGGGGTCATCTTTGATAGATTTCATCCTTTGTCTGATGGTCATTAGAGGTTTGAAGGATGCTCTAATGTTTTTCTTAGCTAGAACTTTGGCCATCTTGTCCGTGACCCCTTGGATATAGGGGAGGTATGCTTTTGTTGTTGCGGAATAGTCAGTTGAAATTTTATTATTTCTGGATCTCGCTCTTTGAATAGCTCTGTTGATGTCTCTATTACTATATCCCAGCTTCATGAACGATCTTCTTAGATGTTCTATTTCTTCCTCAATATGAGTATCGTTTGATATTCTAAAAGCTCTTGTAAAAAGTGTCAACAAAACCCCTATCTTCTGGGCAGGGTAGTGGTGTGAATCAGCAAGTAGGTAATTGTCTGTGTGAGATTTATTCCTGAACACTTTGTGTCCAAGGGTTTCGTCTTCATTTCTCGAGAGGAGAATTTCGAGGAAAGGGATCCGATTGTTTACTTCACCTTCCATTGTGAATTTTATATCTTTGGAAATTCTATTGAGGTGGTTCAGGAAGTTCTCAAATTCTTCATCTCCATGTGGCCAATTGACATTAGTGTCATCCACGAACCTGATCCAAAATTTAGGTTTCAATGGGTAAGAGTCAAGAGATTTCTTTCAAATTTTTCCATAAATAGGTTGGCCACTATGGGTGACAACGAAGAACCCATAGCAACCCCCGATGTTTGTTCAAATATTTCACCTTGGAAGGTGAAGAAGGTGGAGTGGAGACAGATTTCAGCAAGCCTTGTAGTCTGGGGGTCTGCGACTTCTTTTACTACTTGAACAGATTCATCCAGAGGGATTTTAGTAAAGAGTTGAACAACATGAAATCTTACAATTCTATCTTCAAGATCTGGTTTAGATTTTTTAATGAAATCAACGTAATGGTTGGAGTCTTTAATGAATGAACTAGTTTTGCCGACCAGAGGGGCGAGGGTGTTGGCCACAAATTTGGCTAATTCATAAGTTGGAGCTCCAATGGTATTGACAATGGGTCTCAATGGCACACTAGTCTTATGGATCTTGGGGGCACCATAAATGCGTGGCATGATCTCACCATTCGGGTATAGGCGCTTTTTTATTTTATCATCAATATTTGACTCCTTAATAGATTTTTTGACCTTTTTTATGACCTTGGAGATGGGGTCTTCTTCAGTTGACTGGTATTTTAAATTATTTGTTATTTTTTCACATTTTGTAATTTTAATTAATTTTTGATTTTTGTTTAAATTTTAATTTTAAAATTGTTTTTTATTTTCTTTTTTCTTTTTTTAATTTATTTTTTATTTTGAAATTTATTTATTTATTGTAATTAATATTTTTTATTTTAATTTTTTATCTAATATTTATTTATTTATTTTTAATTTAATAAAATTTAATATGTATATTTTTTAACTTAATTTTTATATTTTATTTTATTTTATTTTTCATTTTTAATTTTTAATTAATTTTTTTTTTTTAATTTTGATTTAAATGATGTTTTTTTTTTCAATTTATAATTATAATTTTTCTAATTTATTAATTTTTTTTTTTAATTTAATTTTTATTTTAAATTTTAATTTAATTTTTTTTAATTTAATAAATTTTTTCTTTTTCTTTTTTAAATCTAATTTGTATAATATAGAATATATAGAATATCAATGAAGACGAGTGGGGAGATGGCGGCAAGAAGGTCTAGGGTTTCACGATTTGGTTTCTGCGTTTGTTCATCGGCTACCCCTCATGGCGGCACCCAATGCTACAATGGTTATGGGCCAGTGGAGATACTGGACCGGTTTTGGGGCTTCTCACTCCTTGCTGTGGTCGACAACCGACTCCCCATCGAACACCTTGCCAGGCATTGTCGACATCACACCCCACAGCGGCCATGTACTGCTACATCGACACCCCACCTGCGTCCACATTCGAGAAGGCATTCCCGCATTCAATGCTCACAGGATCTGTGGCTTGGAGTCAGGGGCTTTCACCTGAAGCCCGTGGTCACCAGACGGGAGGTGGTACTCTGTGACCCACGATGCACTATACATGCTCTGGAATTTATTGGCAAAAGAGGGCTCGACCCTCTATTTTTTTTTTTTCGATTTGTGCAGCCCTGGTTTCAAACATTGAACACAGCCCTGCATTGGAACCAGACACGTATTGGCCTCTATTGCTGCAGACAGAACAGAAACAAAGAAGAGTCGAAGCTCGAACCAGAGCAAAGGCAAATTTGGTAAGCACTAATCACATTCAGATTATTATAAAACCCCCTGTGGGGAATAGCTTTTTAGTTTGGATACAATACACTGATGAAGTTACGGACCTAAAGCAAAACATCTGGCTATCTGCCAGATATCCATGTCATTTGTAGTCCCTAATTCATTGTGGGCAAGTTTTACAAGATACCAGCACTCTCAAAGAATACACCATTTTCCCTAGCTCCACCATTTACCTCAATCTAAGACTGAGAGGAGGATCAGCTAGGCAGAATAGATCTCAGGGACCCAGGGGACCCAACACATCCAAAAATGATTTACCAAAAGGTCCCTCTTACAAGAACATATTACAGGGGAAAAATAAAACAACATCTCCAATAGTACCAGCAGAAAATGGCCCCAAACCTTACATTGTGGAACAACTAAATCATGTGCCAGAACTATATATAGATATTCCAGAGATTGATGAACATCGATCCAACTTCAAATATCAGGCACTAATATGCATATTTAATTCCTTCTGGCCCAAACCAATGGAGCTCTTTCATTGGATCTTCACCAACTGGATGGTTGACTATGAAATCCATCTCTGTTCAAAGGGATTTTTCATTGTCAAGTTCTTATCCTCGGAGGCCAGAGACAACATACTTGGGGCAGGACCATGGTTCTGGGGATCCATTGGGCTTTTCACCATACCATGGTTTCCTGATTTTGAGACTAATACTATGGAGGTCTCCAGAATGCCAGTCTGGGTTCAGCTATACAACCTACCACTTCATTTCTGGAATGAAGTTGTTCTTGCAGGCATAGGAAACATCATTGGGAGATACATAAAAAATGATGCCTATCGGTTGGAGGAGAGGATCTACACTTTTGCACGCATTTGTGTGGAAGTGGACCTCAGTAAAGGGATTTTAGAGTGCATTCAACTGAATCACAAACACCAAAAATGGACTTAGCATCTTGACTACGAAAACACTGCATTCAGATGCAAAATATGTAGGAACATCAAGCATTTGCAAAACACATGTCCAGAAGCAAAAAGAGACACCAGAAAAAAGAAAAAGATAGGGAAAGCTACCAAGGGCTGGCAATTTCCTTCAGAAGAACCAGGGCAGGAGCTGGATGAAGAAGAGGACACACCCATCCAAAATGAAAACACCTAGACAGAACCCGAATCAAAGACACAAGAACAAGAGATGCAAGATCTTGCTGAAATTACCACTACGACCCAGTCGAATATGGACCATGGGGCACCCGACAGTGGAGGAATCAATAGACAACACAACTCAGATACATCAGACTCGGATAAGGACAATGGAGCAACCACAATAGAAAATCAGCTCGCCCTAATTTCCGCCACGCCAACACAAGGTCCTTGGTGTAAGGTTGAAAAGAAGAAAGGGAGAAAAGTTTAAATTTCTCCCCATATATATGATGCTATGATGTAACCTATTAGACGATATTTTGACTTTTATCTGCAAATTGTAACATGTAATTTTGTTTTCATTAATAAAATTACGAATTTTTCCTTGGTGAAAAAAAAAAAATCTAATTTGTATTTTTTAAATTTATTTTATTTTTTAAAATTTATTTGTTTTATTTATTTAATTTAATTTTTTATTTTGTTTGTTTGTTTTTTTTTTTCCAATTTTAACATATTTTTAAATTTTTATTTTTTATTTTTTCTTAAACTTTTATTTATTTATTTATTTATTTTACTTAAAAAATATAATGAATTATGTTTTTTTTTCAATTATTTTAAAATGTTTTTTTTTTCATTTTTTATTTTAATTTTTAATATAATTTTTTATTATTCTAAATTTTTTGTTTCAACACAATCCGTTTTCCAGGTGTTTTTTTTGCACAAAAAAAAAGACGTTATTCTAACATTAAAACTTTTCATTTTCAAGGTGTTTTTTTTCACACAAAATATTGACAATGTTATTCCAGCATCAACAAATTTTTTTTTTTTTATTTTTTTATTTTTTATTTTATTTTTTATTTTATTTTTTTTTTTTTTTCAGGTTGTTTTTTGCACAAAAAAATTTGACGATGTTATTCCACCATCAACACTTTTTGTTTTGAGGGTGTTTTTTCAATCATTTTTTCAATAAAAAGTTGGTTTTTAGCATAATTTAAAAAAATGTTGAAATTTGACCCTAAAAAAAGCATTGCGTTCTAGAAGACATCTTTTTCGTTTTTGGGTTGTTTTTTCATGTTTTTTGAGTTTTTTTGGGTTAGAGTTCTCATTTTGAGGTAATAGTTCTCGTTTTATCAATAACTATGTTATAATATATGATAGCAGAGTTTTGAGCAGTTTTTTTCCCCAAGAACATCTTATGTTGTGTGATTGATTTACTTATTTCTCTTACTTGCATGTGATTGAGTGATCCTGTTTTATATTCCACAAATATTGTAAAAGGATTCGTTATCTTGTTTTAGTACATCATAAGATCAGATTAAATCCATTGGTATAATTTCTACATGGTATTAGAGCAGGAATTTTTTGGGCGGCGAGTCTGCAAAGAATATCTAAAAATTTTGATGTAAAATTTTTGAAAACAAATAGAATATTTGGATTCCTTGCGAAAAAATACCCAAATTGAAAAAAATATCGGTTGAGTCGGAGTTCAGATGAGGGAGATATCGTTGATTTAAAATAAACTATTTTTTTAGAAAAGTTTGTGACACCGGGACAATTACTATGTGTGCAAGTCAAGAACCTGCATGCACTTGAGGTAAAATATGCATGCAAAGCTTTGAGGAGAAAAACAAAGGTTATTGACTTGGTGGTTGAGATGGAACCTCTCAACATGCAGTCTCAGAAGGTTGTGGAGCAGCAACAATTGGAGAAGTAGAGTGGAGACCGAGTGTAAGCGTCCACTCAAGTAGAGACCTCCAGGAGGGGGAAATTTCGAGTTAGATGGGCAGAGGGAGTACATGCAGTTATACCTCTAGGTGTGAGGTGAGGCGATATGCAGCTATAATCCCAAGAAGATATTTGGGCATGGTCCATTGAGATGGTGTTTCTCATGGATCGAACCTGGCTACGAGGAGCCCATAGTACATCAATAGCAGGAAGGATCGGTTAGATTGATGCAGCAAGATGTCAAGAAGACATAAATCAAAGTGACAGATGTCAGATACTGGAGTGTAGATCAGAGTTGGAAACATTGCACAGGGCATGGATGCAGATGTCAGCAGCAGTGCAGAGATTTCAATAGACAATGAAGTAACTAGTACCAGTGAGAGACTCTGATCATAGATGCATATACTTATTCAGTTGTTCGGAGGCTATTCAGTTTCAGGAGTTGCAAGTGCAAACAACCTAGAGAAGTGTTGCATGCAGAACATTCCAAAGGTACCAGATCGAGATAGATTGAATTCCTTTCTTGTTGAGAGAGAGTGTTGAAATTTGCAACAAGAAATAATGAAATTGGCAACCAGAAAGGACAAAAATGAACACACATTGGTGTGGGATTCCAGTCACACATTGGTGAGGAATTCAATTACACATTAGTGCTAAATGGGGGTGTCTAATTTATTTTTCCCTTCAATAAATTGTAATTTAATCTCGTAACAACTTGTATCAATTAACTAAGTCATGAAGACTGAGTTAGCTCAAGAATTTCGAGTTGAGGGTCTAAGATGATGCATGTAGAGTGATTCTAATATTTTGGGGGTCCAATTGTTGTTGTAGCACTAGTGTGGTGTGAGTGTAATTAGTTAACTCAAATTAATTGAGTTAAAATCGGTTTAACTAGTTCTAACTGAGTGATGAGCTAGTGAGAGGTTTAGTGAATTAAATTAGATTTAATTCACAAGTAGTGATCAATTAGATAACCGATGATTCACTATTAATAGCTCCATGCATGTGAGTTCTAATGAAGACCCAGCTGAGACAGAGGTTAAAGGGAAGATAGCTATCAGTTGTATTATTAGCAAATTGCCCAGACGCAATTATAAAGTCATAGGAAGGCTCATGATGGATTGTGCAATCAAAAAAGACTAAATTTCCTATTTAATAGGGGCCTAATTATGGTTTTCAAGCTCCTCTGGTTATCAGTTTTTGATAGGGACCTAATTATGGTTTTCAAGCTCCTATGGTTAATAGGGACCTATTTCCCTAGGAATTGTGTTGGCAAGGCTGGGCTTAGCAGAGGCTAATAATTGGCTAAGTGTTTGTCAATTTTGCCTGAGCATTGCAAGCCATTTTTTAGTAGGATCGGAGTGAGACATTCAAGAAAGTGCAATATTTTCTTGGTGTGAGAAAGCATTGTATTATTTCATGATTCCTTGACTTTGTACAATATATGATAGCAGGTTTTTGAGTAGTTTCTTTCCCCAAGAACATCTTGTGTTGTGTGATTGATTTACTTCTTTCTCTTACTTGCATGTGATTGAATGATCGTGTTTTTATTCCGCAAATATTGTAGAAGGATTCAATATCTTGTTTTAGTACATCATAAGATCCGATTGAATCCATTGGTATAATTTCTGCACTCTTTCTTATACTTGATTTCAACTTCCTCTATCAACTCAAAGACAATTATGGTTATACAAAAGATCGTTTTACATACCATTTCAATTTTTTTAAAAATCATGATGGTATGGAGGATACTCCTCCTTTGCTAGAGCCTCAACAATCAAATTTTTGACAAGTTAATAAATTTCCATTAAAAATGTATCTCTTGAGTTTGAGAATAAACTAGTCTTTGACCCATCCCTTGAGTTCTAATAGGATTTGAATATCAATCCTTGAATATAGTTTGTAAACTAGAAAAGAAAGTACAACAAGTATTAAGCATCATGCACTAAGTCATTGATTGGCCTATTGTTTTTTCATCTTGTTTGTTGGATGGGAATAATGAGGTATTCAATGGACATGATGAAAAGGAAGTGAGTAAATCATTGACTTATAGAATGATGCTTAATATTTTCCAAGAAACCAAACCATGCTTGATTTGAACAACTATTTTAACCCAAAAAAATAGAATCATTTTTTTTGTCAATAAAAGAGTTTCATTTCATTATAGGAAAAAGAAAATATACAATATGGTCTGCCCTAGTCTCCTACCAAGGAAACCAAAACCTTTTAATTGTCCACAAATTGATATTGTTTATGAAAGACAAAAATATTGCAATAAATCAATTAGGGCTGGGGCTTGCCAAAAATAACATATCCAAAACATTGAATAAATTAATATAAAAGTAATCAACAATAGAGTAGACAAAATGCATCAACCTGCTTTAGGGGATTCTGATTCTTCGATAGCAATGGACACTGGATTCCTAGTGAGTAGTCTAGATCCAGATTGAGGCCCAAGTGGGATTCAATCCTTTGTAGATGTCGATCCAAACCTTGGTCCATTAGCTGCAACTCATCTAGCATCATGAAGATCTCCTAAAGAGCTTCACTTTTGTGGAGGAGAATTCTCCAAGCAACAATTTCATATGTTAGTAGATATCGATAGTGTGCATATATTGATTGACTCTTCCTTTGGTGTGCCTAACATCTACTATCCATTTTGTAAAATCAATTGCGATATGAATATTTGATAGCCATTCCTACTCCACAGTGATGCCAAGCTCTGCCTCAACTATTTCTTCCTGAATTGGAGGTGACGTGTGGTCTATGTATCTCCTTTCTTAGGCCACCACTCTTTGCTGAGCACATGAATTTATTTTTCGATAGTAGGTGACACCCTTGCACAACCTAGCTCTTCTTCTAGGCCTTGGCTTCCTTGGAATGTTAGGATTAAAATTTAGTCTTAGAGATGTGAATTCGAGATGGAAATGAAAAGCTTGAAGACCGAGAGAAGAACTAGTGAATGAGAGAGAGTCTCAATTGAGTGAAGTTGGGAGGACAAGTGTGGTAAGTCTGAAAGTCATAGAAAGACTTAAGGATTTGAAGCAAGGGTTGCTTGTCCCAATCTTCACCCCTCACCTATGCCAAGTACAAAGAAAAACCAAGTGTCAAATAAGGAAGGGAAAAGAGAGCACATATGGGAAGGGAGACTCCATACCAAAAGAGAAAACTCAGTGACGTGATGCAATGAAACCCCAAGTAAAAGTCAAGCATAAAGGTTTAAAGAGAGACACCGAATTAATAGTGGAAAATTGGGCTAGAGCTATGCTCCAAATGGAAATTACCGAGATAGAGAGAGAAGGGTCGAGGTCATAGTGAATCCATTTCGACTGTTAATAAAACTCAAATTAGAGGTGTAATATTTGTGATATCAATAAATCCAATAACCAATCGAAAAAATGTGGCGTATTACAAATATTTTATTAAATAAAAATTAAGTGATTATTGTGCCTCGTCTTCCTCTTCACGGTAAAGCATCCCTGATATTTGTAAATTAAAAAGCACAATACGTTTAAGCCATCAACTGGAAAATGCCGCTCAAATTTTCTTGGTATTCGAGTTCATTCCAAAACACTTCATTGTATACCCCAAAAGCTGGGCATGTCTTTAATCAAAAGTTCTTGGGTTTCTACATTTGCCCCATGTCTCCTGGGCTAATAATCCCTACAATCTCTTTGAGGAAGGCAGTGATGGGAGATATAACAGGTGAACTTATTTTAGTGGTAAGTTCTTGGAATATCTTGAAATCCAATAAGCAGTTGTGAGGATAATTAATTCCACAATATTTTTGAAATCTGCAATCAGGATAAAGATCCGAGTCGAGAGATCTTTCCAAATTGCCATTACAATTTTCATTCACAGCGTTATCAGTGTCTTGTTACGGCCTTACATTATTCAGCGTCATCAGCTTCCAAATTAAATCTCAGATAAACTTCATTGCTTTTGCGGAGTAGAGTTGCAACCAGCAATTGGAAGTTATGATAGAACAATGGACAATGGAATCAAAGTTGATTGATAATCTGCACTGGTTTTGGGCGGCAGAGTTGCAGCATGCCAATGGCAGTTATGATGGAACGATAGACAATCTTATCCAGTTGATAATAAAATGGTGTGTAGCTCATTTCAGATTGAATTCCAACTGAGTTGGTAATGCTTATTTTTAAATAAAGAAATTAACACAATAATTTGAATTAAAGTAGAAATAAAGAAAACATTCACCAGTGTTACAAATTGATTGTCTAACTATTAGAAGTTTTGTTGATCTCAATTTTTGTCTGACTTTTGAATTCTTGTTGTTTTTGTATTTTCCAAGACAAATCCACCCATGACGCACATTTGTGTATCCCGTCCTGCGAGGCAGTAGTCCATTTTTAACTCCACCCATGACGCACATTTGTGTATCTCGTCCTGCGAGGCAGTAGTCCATTTTTTACTCCTTTGTTTTCGTTTATTCAATCACCTGCCAGGAAGAGCCCTCCACGGCCCCTTCAAGATCTACTATAATTTATTTCCTTTAAAAAAATTTGTGACTCGGACAACTTAATAAGAGTCTCATAAAGTCAGAGAATCAACACGAGAAAAGCCCCATAAATAGGAGTGATTATTTCACCAAAAGCTTCAGGGGCAGCTCTGTTTTAAATGGGATTCCGATCTGCTGTGCCAGGCTTCATAACACTGCATTGGATCAGTGCAATTTTTCTTGTATAAAATGGTATCACTGCATTAAAGTGATCAGTATAGAGCCTGGAGGGACCTGTTGTGGCTGACTTGAATACTGTGTGAAAGAGTATGGTTTATAGTCTGATTCCGCTAAGCTCAATTCGTTTGGCTGATAAAAGTTTTTCCCAGTGGACTAATTGTCTTGAATAACCGATTAGGAAACTCAGGGAGCATACAGAATACTGCAGAAGTAGGATGTTCATGAACTGAACAAATGAAAGAGCTTACCAATTCCTGCAGTGAATGGTGTACTTATTTTACGAGTTCTTCAGAGGAGAATATGATATGCTAAACCCATTAATAATACGTAAGCAGCCAGTGCAGACCTCCCCAGCCAGCCACAGTGAGAACGTGAGTGAGCTGGTTTAGAGAACAAGGATGGCAATATTTACAGGTAAGCTCATTAATTTGATTATATTTTACATTTAATAACTATCCTTGTTTTTTATTGCGTAAAAATCACAAGGATTTCACAATAAAATGTTAGGATCACTAAACACCGAGAGCAGTAGTGGTGTCTAAAGACATCATTGCTGGATCTTACTAGTCATATTTTATATGAATACCATGAGCAAAATTATGGGTTCTCACAAACTTGGAGCTTAAAAACCACTAGTAAATTGAGAGAGTCAAGTTTAGCAGAACAACTCTAACAATCCTCTCTTAAACTTGACTCGGGGAGATTAACCTGGTCCCAATCATTCATCAATTATCTCACTTAAAATCTCACATTCCCCCCTTAGGTTAGGATACCAGTACACTTGCCACTTGGTACCTATCTAAGTGGTCCATTCCACAACTTGATGACTCTATGTGCCATTGCACTACATTTATGCCTGATCAAAATCTTAAGGCCTTACAACAATCCATGCTCATGTGCAACATATATCCCTAAACAATAGGGCTTATAACTTCTTGGAGAAATACACTTGCCTTGGACCAAAACCCTTAGGAGTTCACACATCACTATGGTTCTCATTACACTGGATCCTTCACTAAACTTCAATCCATTGACTCAATCTCCGTTTTATCGTCCATACTATCACTTTCTTGCTACATTTCTAGCTTTGTTGATCCATATCTTCACTTGGCCTTTCTCGCTATGATACCAGTTGTTAGGATCACTAAACATTGAGAGCAATGGTGGTGTCTAAAGACACCATAGTTGGGATCCCAATGATCATGAGGATCAATTTACTTGGAGTCTTTCCACCTATAAAAGGCTATATTTCATATGAATACCATGAAAAAAACGAAGGGTTCTCACAAACTTGGAGCCTGAAAACCACTAGTAACATGACAGAGTCAAGTTTAGCAGCACAACCCTAACAATCCCCCCCCCTCTCCTTAACTTGACTCAGGGAGATTAACTTGGTCCCAATCATTCATCAACCATCTCACCTGAGATCTCACATTCTCCCCTCAAGCTAGGATACCAGTACACTTGCCACGTAGTACCTATCTAAGTGGTCCATTCCACAACTTGATGACTCCATGTGCCATGGCACTACATTTATACCTGATCAAAATCTTAAGGCCTTACAACAATGTGTGCTCTTGCGGAACATGTATGCTTGAACAACAAGTCTTACAACTTCCTGGGGAAATACACTTTACTTGGACCAAAACCCCTTAGAGTGTTCACACACCACTGCGGTTCTCATCACAGTGGCTCCTTCACTAAACTTCAATCCATTGACTCAATCTCCATTTTCTCATCCATACTACCACTTTCTTGCTACATCTCTAGTTTTTCTTATCCATATCTTGACTCGGCCTTTCTCACTCTCATACCAGTTGTTAGGATCACTAAACACCGATAACAGTGGTGGTGTCTAAAGACACCGTTGCTGGGATCTCACTGGTCACGAGGAACAATTTGCTTGGAGTCTTTCCATCTTTACAAATTTATATTCAATAGAATACCACGAGCAAAACCATCAATTCTCACAAACCACTGCTAACTTGACCAAGTCAAGTTTGCCAAAACCACCCTAACCTAAAATGGTTGGCATGGCTCTCGTATTGTGGCATATTTATAATTTGATATCTATATGTTTCTAAGATTGTTTTGATAGTTGAATTTTGTTAAGAACTTCTAATATTTGCTTATTAATTGCCATTCATTGAATTGATTTATCAAACCTAGAGCTCTGGAGCAATTTTTGTGGGCCCCCAAATTCATCGTCCCCTGCTCAAAACTGTGAAGAGAGCTGCAGTTTACCCCTATCTTTCAGCTCTGAATTACTACACACCTTCCTTTTTTCTTCGTGCAGCGAACATGCTCTGATCACAATCATATATTTAGTCTTCTTGCTGACATTCTGATCCATTATTCTTATCAAATGGGCAAGGCGGAGAAGCATACTGAGAAAAGTGAAACCTCAAAAGCCATTTCGCGTATGTGTTGCAGTGATAAATATTCTATTTGGTGCGATTAATTTGGGACTGGGGATTTGGTTTCTACGAGAGAAATTAGGTAATGGATCTCATTTAACTCCCTTGCCTGAATGGCTTGTACTTTTAGTACACGGATTCACATGGTTTACTCTCAGATTAACAGTCACAAGAGGGTTAAAACGGTCCATGACAAGACTTGTACGTGTTCGGTGGATCGTGTAATTTTTGCTTGGAACAGTGGATGGTGTTTCAGCTGGGCTGAATTTCATCAATGATAGAGAACTTTCCTATGGGACCATTCTCTCCCTTCTTTCGTGGCCAGTATGTTGTTTGATGCTCATTAGTGCTGTGAAAGAGGATTTGAAGTATTCAGAGGGTGGTATTCTATCAAAAAAATTTCTAAGTAGGATTTACCGAAATTATGGGTCTCTCGATTCCAGCCAAAGGTTTTCTGAGGAAAATCAGATGTTGTTGAAGTTAAATTCCAATGTGACTCCTTTTTCCAAGGTTGGATTCTTCAGCAGGATGACATTTTGGTGGTTGAATTCTCTTTTGTCCAAGGGAATAAAGAGGCCTCTAGAAGAAGATGATTTGCCTTGTGTGTGTGGAGATGATCCAACAAAGAATAGTTATACAATATTTACAGAAGAACAGGTTAGGCAAAAACGAAAAAACCCATTTTCCAGTCAAACAATTTTCTTGGCTTTGGTTAGTTGTCACTGGAAAAATCTGGCAAGGACTGGGTTTTATGCTTTTCTCAAAATGTTAGAATATTAATTCCAACTGCCCATAGACAACAAAAGGACGGGGAGAATTAAACCATGATGGAGAAGGACGCAGGCGATTGCAGAAAGACGAAAACTTAATTTTTGATGGGATTGAAAGACAGTGGCAGCAATCTCCAGGTTTCGAACTTGCACGCAACTTCAAGTTTCGTATCCACTCAACCACCAGCAATGAATTCCGCACCAACCACATTTAATTTGAATCGAGTTTGCAGCCAACACATTCTGAGGGGCAGCAAGCTTGAGGAGAAAAGGGGAAGATGACCCACCGGAGATGGTGATGTCATCCCTTCTCTGAATCAACTAAAAGCCATTACAGAGAAGTAAGAGAGTTGGAGTGAATTTTTATCAAGCACTCCCAGGAAAGTATAAAGGAATGTTTGTTTTAAATGTTTTGGTTTAATTTTTATTTGCCACATATGTTTTAACTTTTAACTTTCTGTTAATATTTTATTTACCGCGTAACTTTGGTTTGAACTTAGAACATAGATTTTTTATAATATATATTGTAAATATTTTATATTTACAATATATATAATTATTGTAATGTAATATGCCATGTGCATTAAAAAAATGAGTGTGGCTGTGTATTAAAAGAAACATAGAGCAGTACAACATTGTATTGTGAGAAAAAGTCCGAAGGAAGAAAACAAAACTAAAGAGAAATAAAAAAAAGACAGAGAGGGCAATTAAAATGAGTTTTAGAAGAACATTGTGTGTGTAGCAGCATATGCCAGAAGTTGAAGCGCTATGTTTTGTAGCAGCAGAAGGGTTTTTTTGTAAATCTAGAACGTTGCAGTTCTAAAGATCTCATTTTGTAATAGTCCAATTTTTATTAATGAAATATATGTTCTTCACATCTCTGTCTGCATTTTTTTTAATTAAATCTCTGAGTTGAGTTGAGGAATTTTATTTCCTCTGTGTGTTAAGGAATTGTTCAGAAATTCCAACACAAAATACTAACTCTGTCTTCTATACCACTTCTTCTGAACGCATTTATTGGATTTTCAGAAGGTAGACAATCATTCAAATACGAAGGTTTTATTTTCGTAGGAACACTGTTTATTGCCAAGGCAATAGAGTCCATATCTCAAAGGCAATGGTATTTTGTCACTAGACAGATTGGTTTGCAAATGCACTTTTCACTCATTGCAGCAATCTATCAGAAAAAACTAAAGTTGTCCAATGAAGCTAAACAGGTGCATACAGCAGGAGAAATCATGAATTATATGGTGGTAGATGCTTACCGTATTGGGGAATTTCCCTTCTCCTTTCATCAGACTTGGACTACAGTACTCCAGCTCATATTTTCTTTAAGCATCCCTGTCCATGTAATTGGATGGGCGACACTTTCAGCCTTGGCAGTTATCATCATTACCATGCCTTGTAACTCTCCATTGGCGAAGTTACAACAGAAGTTTCAAACTCAACTCATGTCAGCCCAGGATCAGCGGTTAAGGGCTACCACAGAAGCTCTGGTGTGTATGAAAGTACTGAAATTGCATGCATGGGAGGAACGTTTCAAAAAAAATATTGAGAAGCTACGCAAGGTAGAGTTCAAATGGCTCTCTGTGGTTCAATTTCGAAGAGCGTTCACTAAGTTCTTGCCTTGGTCAACTCCCGATTTGGTTTCAGCTGCAACGTTTGTGACCTGCTATTTTCTTAATATTCCTCTTACTCCAAGCAACGTTTTCACGTTGATAGCCACTTTGAGCCTCGTTCAAGAACCAATTAGAATAATTCCTGATGTAATTGATGTTATCATTCAAGCAAAGGTCTCATTAAATCATATCATCAACTTTCTCGAGGTTACAGAATTACAGGATCGGGTGGTTGAGGGGGTATTTCTTCAGAGATCTGACCACTCTCTTCTTATCAATTCTGCAATATTCATTTTGGATTCTAGTTCATCGAAGCCCACATTGAGAAACATAAATATGGAGGTAAGACATGGCCAAAAAATGGCAATTTGTGGTGAAATTGGATCCGGAAAATCAACTCTTTTAGCTGCAATACTTGGAGAAGTACTGAAGCTGAGGGGCAGAGTGAGTATGGATTATTTACCTCCTTAACCTAACATTATCAACCATTTATATTAGTCAAATTTTTTTCTCATTGTACTCAACCCTGCCTCTGTAGTTGCAAGTCTGTGGCACCTTCACATATGTTTCTCAGACTGCATGGATTCAAACAGGAACGGTACGAGACAACATATTATTCAGACGTCCCATGGAGGAGCAGAAATATCAGGAGATTGTCTTAAAGTCTTTGCTGGATAAAGATATCTAGAATCTTCCCTTTGGTGATCTCACTGAGCTAGGAGAAAGAGACATTGATCTCAGTGGTGGCCAGATATAGCAGATACAACTTGCCCATGCTTTATATCAAGATTATGATATTTATCTTTTGGATGATCCTTTCAGCGTTGTTGATGCTCATACTGCTAGTAACTTGTTTAAGGTTAATATGGTCATTTCATTTTGATATAAAGCGTTTGAAATTATTATGTAGCTGGTACTAATTTTGTATGTTGCACCTTTCGATAGCAATGATTTTCGTTTTTCTTAGCTTCCTAATATTCTATTGATCAGATTTTGATGTGTAGGAATATATAATGGGAGCACTGTAAAAAAACACAGTAATCCTTATAACACACCAAGTTGATTTTCTCCTGCCATTTGATGCTATTCTGGTTTGTTTGCTTGTAAACACCCTTTTGGCAAAGTTTTCTGATGGATGGCACATTGAAATATTTTCTGCAACTTTAACATATTATTTAATGCTAATAGTTTTGCCCTTTTTTTTGAATTTCTACACTGAAATTTTTCTCTTTTGCAGCTGATCTTGGACGGGGAGATTCATCAAGCCGAGTAATATCAGGAACTGTTAGTTTCAAGTGACGCATTTAGGGACCTTGTGAATGTACACAAGAACACTGTTGGTTCTAATGAATTAGTAGCGACAAAGCCATCCACAAAAGCTGAACCTGTCAAGGAAGAGAGAGATATTCAAAGCAGCAAGTCACAGAAACTACAATTGATTTCAAATATAGCTTCTAACGGGGAACAACTAGTTAGAAGGGAAGAGAAGGAAGTTGGGGACACTGGCCTGAAGCCATACATTGACCATTTGAAACAGAATAAAAGTTTCTTATATTTTTCATGTGCGGGTCTTTGTAATCTTATATTTTTGATTGGGCAGCTTTTAGGAAATATGTGGGTGGCTTCTCAGGTGCAAAGCCCTCAAATCAGTGCATTAAGGTTAATAATAGTGTACTCATCCATTGGGTTCAATTCTATATTTTTCTTATTCCTTTGGTCACTCTTCCGCATTAATTTGGGGCTTGAGGAATCAAAGTCCTTATTTTCTAAGCTTTTGACTTCTTTATTCCGAGCACCAATGGCATTCTTTGATCCAACTCCATTGGGAAGAGTTCTCAGCACAGTAATACTTTTACGTAATCACCCTAGGCTTCCTTTTTTCCTTTTCGCACTTTAGCATAGTGAAATTTAATATAAATTTAAGGGTAGAAGGTTACTTCCATTTATCTTCTCCAGCTCCTTTTCCAGGTTTCTTCAGATTTCAACATTCTTGATGTAGAAATTCCTTACAGTTTTATGTTGTGCATGTCATCCGCCATGCATGCTTACAACACTCTCGGAGTTGTGGCTGTTGTGACATGACAAGTTTTGTTTGCAGTGATTCCATTGATTTATTTGGCCTTTCAGCTCCAAGTAAACCGCTAATTCACACAAGTTTCCTAGGAAGAGTCTTTACTTGACTGTCAATATTGTGAGAAATTATAACTGATTTTTTGTTTGTTCAATTTAATCATAAATACTATTTTGCTTCTGCTAAAGAATTCATGAGACTGAATGGTACAACGAAATCACCTATTGAAAATCATTTTGGTGAGTCCATAGCAGGAACAATAACCATTAGGGCTTTCAGGGTTGAGGATTAGTTCTTGAAGAAGAACTTAGACCTTATTAAAAAAAATTCAAGCCCCTTTTGCTACAGTTTCTCAGCCATTGAATGGTTGATTTAGCGTCTAGAAGTGTTCAGTGAAATTGTTATTTTCTCCTCTGCTCTTGCCATCGTTCTACTCCATAAGGGCAACATCAATCGTGGTATGTGTTGGAATTTCTGATAATTCCAGAACAAATACTGAGAGAATAATACTCTCATTCAAACACAGAGAATAAAAAAAAAAATACTTCTGTAGGACAGAGATGACACAAACTGGTTCTATTTCATTAACTGAAAAAAATATTACAAATTTTTTGATCTTCCTCTATCAGAGGGATTACATTATGAACTGGACTGCTACAAACGCAGTGCTCTCAAACCTTCTCTCTGTCTCTCAGTAAATGCACATACAGTGCTCTGTTTCACTTTTCTGTGTTTTCTCTGCTTGTGGGCTTTTTCACTACACAACAATACTTTCATACAATAAGCCTATGCGATTTTCACTTTTTATATGTCGCGGCGTTTTTTAAAACATAAAACAAAATAAATAAATAAAAACTTTAATACTATGTCGGAACATAAGACTTTAATCAAAATTCAATAAACCCGTGGGCCCGGACTTCAAACAAAAATTGAGCCATATTGAATTCTTTTTGCGTTACAAAATGCCCCTACGTCAGCGAGGCTGAAACCTACGCAAACGCATTCTGATTGGCCGATGTTGGGCCCCATCGGAACTCAAACAAAACTTAAACCAGATTCTATTACAAATTTGCGTAACAAAAGTTGAAGGTGACATTAGGCAAAAACATACGCGAAACATTGTGATTGGTCCACGTAGCAGTGGGACCACATCGGCGCATCGACGATCAACAGAACGAGTGGTGTGGCGAATTGAACTTTGGCGAAGCAATGAAGTGATGAGCAACATCGGCGATCGGTGGATCGGCAGATGGCGGAATAGCAGAACGGACCTTTGGACTTTGGTGATGAGCGATGTTGCGATGCTGCGACATGGGGACCACATCGCATCGGCGTGTCGCATTGCAATGAAACTTTGGCGGAAACCTTTGCGGATGGGTGAACGACGATGTTGCAATATGTGATGGACCCCACAGTGGAGATCGCATCGTCGCATTGCAAGTGGACTTCGGAACACAACATATTCGGTGGGCTTTAATACATGGTGCATGAGATATGAGATATCGCATCAGAATACATCGGTGGTAAACATTTCAAAAGGGGGGCATAAACTTTGATCCTTTGCGATGTGCGATGTGCGATATCGCACCATCGCATCGCATTGGATGCTTCACATCAACAAGACACTAAAATAAGGCATTTGCGATGGGCGATGAAGTGGGGACCACAAAGACTTGGCCCTTTCATAAACTTAAAGACTTGGCGCGTTTAAACAAAAAACTTTGGTTTCCATGTTAAAAAAACAAAAAATCGGCCAACCCTATTAAGATTGTAAGGGCTTTAAAGCTCGAAACAACATTTCAACAAAATATAAAGCGATTGTGGTTGAAATCATAAAAACAAAATTAGAAAGCGGCTGTTTGCAGAGCAGCAAATTTCTTTTGCACAAGCTCTGCTGTAGATGTACATTCCTGCAGTTGAAGTTAACATTTCAACACTCCCCCTTAAGTTCAAATGCTGGGTTATCTGTCATACCCATGAATTTTCTCAGATATTCAAAACTTTTCTGCCCTAATGGCTTTGTGAGAATGTCTGCAAACTGCTCCTATGTTCTACAATGCTGTAAAACAATTTCTCCATTGTTCACCAATTCTCTGATGTAGTGAAACTCATCATCTATGTGCTTTGTTATTTTATGAAACACAAAATTCTTTGACAATGCAATAGCTGAGCTATTGTCACAATAAATCATTGTCCCTTTTACCTGTTCTTGACATAAATTCCTCAACATTCTTCTCATCCAAACTGCTTGACACGCTGTTGTTATAGCTGCCACATACTCTGCCTCTGCTGTAGATAATGCTACAATAAGATGTTTCTTAGAAGCCCATGAAATGACTCATGAACCCATATGAAAAACATAACCAGAAGTACTTTTCCGGTCATCAATACTTCTAGCCCAATCACTGTTAATATATCCAATCAATTCGGAATTTTCTGAAGTAGTATATAAAATCCCATACCTTTTAGTTCCTTTCACATACCTTAGAATTCTTTTTGTTGCTTGCCAATGTGCTTCTTTAGGCCTCTTCATAAATCTGGAAATAAAACTAACAACATGCATAATATCAGGCCTAGTTGTAGTCAAATACATGAGGCTGCCAACTATGCTCTTATACAAACTAGGATCAAAATCCTTGTTGCTGTCCTCTTTGCTGAGTTTCAATCCCATTACTGTGGGAGTAATTGCTGCCTTGCAATCCTGCATATTAAATCTTTCCAAAACTTCATTTACATATTTAGCTTGAGAGATAAAAATCCCATTTTCATTTTGCTCTACTTCTATTCCTAAGAAGTATCTCAACAATCCCATATCAGTCATTTCAAATTCATCTTTCATGACCGTTTTAAAATTTTCAATGAGGTAATCATCATTACCTATGAATATCACATCATCAACATATAAAACAACAATGAGCATCTTACCATCTTTTTCCTTGATGTATAATGTGGGTTCTCCTTCACATTTTTCAAACCCATTTTCCAGTAGATAGGAATCTATCCTACTGTACCATGCTCTTGGTGCTTGCTTCAGCCCATAAAGAGCTTTCTTCAATCTGCAAACTTTGTGCTCTTGGCCCTTTTTCTCATAGCCTAGAGGTTGTTCAACATAAACCTCTTCCATTAAAACTCCATTTAGGAATGTTTATTTTACATCCATTTGGTAAACCTTCCATTTGTTTTGTGCTGCTATGGACAACACTGCTCTCACTGTTTCCATTCTTGCAACCGGTGCAAAAGTTTCCTCATAATCTCTTCCATGTTGCTGCTTATATCCTTTGACAACAAATCTGGCCTTCTGCCTTTTAATCTTACCTTCAACATTGCTTTTGGTCTTGTAGACCCACTTTACTCCAATGACTTCCTTGCCATTTGGGAGATCAACCAATTCCCATGCCTTATTCTTCTCTATTGCATTTATTTCTTCATCCATGGCTTCTATCTATTTCTTATCTTTTATAGCTTCTTCAAAATGAATAGGATCATCAACATGACAATATAAAGAAAATAAGGAGTTCATACCTTCATTGTTGTCTCTTGCTCATATATTTCATTTAAATTTCTAAATCTGGTTCCTCTTTCATTTGGTGTAGTTGTGCTTGAATAACCATTTAAATTTTCTCCATGTGGTGTGCTTTGAGAAGCACTCTCATTTCTTCTGAAGGGTGTTCTTACTTCTGCTTGAGGTGTCCCTTGCTGTCCTTGTGTTGGTGGAGGTGGTGCTACCGATGAGGTGTTCCTTTCAGCCACATCTTCCTCATCTTCATCATGAGACAAACAACTTTTGACATTGATTGTTTTCTCAATGCTTCCATCCCATTCTTCTTCTTCTATGAATTGCACATCTCTGCTTATAGCAAATTTCTTTATAGATGAGTTATACAATCTATATCCCTTAGATTCCTCACAGTATCCAAGGAAGATGCACTTCTCCCCCTTGATGTCCAACTTCTTTCTTAACTGATCTGGAATGTGTGCATAAGCCACACACCCAAAAGCTCTCATGTGAGTGACTCCCTGTTTTCTGCCACTCCACGCTTCCTCTGGAAATATGTTCATTACAGCTTTTATTGGGCATCTATTTAAAATATACACAGCACAATTTGTTGCTTCTACCCAATACTCATTTGGCAAATGTTTTTCCTTTAGCAACTTCTCACCATTTCCATGATGGTTCGATTCTTCCTTTCAACAACACCATTTTGTTGTGGTGTGTACCTTGTTGTGAACTGTTTGTGTATGCCGTTTTCTCTGCAAAAACATAGAAATTATTTTGAGATGTACTCACCTCCTATGTCAGTTCTAAGGACTTTTATATGTTGCCCATTTTGTTTCTCTACAAGAGATTTAAAGTGGCAAAATTTCTCAAACACTTCACTTTTATATTTCAATAAATAAACCCATACTTTCCTTGTGAAACCATAAATGAAGGTCAACATGTAATTGTTTCTCGATATTGATGATGTTTGCATCGGCCCACATAAATTTGAATCGATAATTTCTAAGGGTGCTTTTTCCCTTATGCTCTTTCCTGATGGAAAATTTTCTTTGCGTTGTTTGCCCAAGATGCAACCTTCACATAGGTTGTCTGGTTTCTCTATCAATGGTAGTCCTCTTACCATTCCTTTTATGTGCATCAAATTCAGACCTCCAAAATTGAGATGTCCAAATCTCAAGTGCCATAACCAATTCTCATCTTTCACTTTCTTTTGAAAGACCTCTTGAGTTACAGCTGCTACATCTTTTCTCTTTCCCTTCAAGTCTGTATTGAGCTTGAGTGCAAGCATTCTATTGCTGGTCATTTGCACTTCTTCAATAACCTTCTTGCTTGGAGGTATGTCCATTATTGTGCACACATGATTTTTAAAAAGTATATTTTAACCTTTGTTAATGAGCTGCCCAACGCTCAAAATATTACATTTCACGCCAGGAACATAGTATACATCTGGCACAAATTTCTTCTCACCATTTCTTGCACAGATACTTACTCTGCCTTTTCCCTTGACATATATCTTAGTATCAGTTCTAGTTGTTACTTCAGATTTAACTTTTTCATCAAGATTGGCAAACATTGCTATGTTTCCAGTCATGTGATTACTGTAGCCTGAATCTAAGAACCATATATCATCCTGCCTATCTTGTGCTACATTACATGTTAACAACACATTCTTTGGGTTCTTTTATTCTCTTGCTACAATAGCATTCTGCCTATTATTCATGTCATTTTTCTTTTTCCTACACTCATTGGCATAGTGCCCATATTTCTTGCAATAATGGCATTGGACATTGGATTTGTCATACCTTTATCCATGAGCATGTTGGTGTCCACCTTGCTGGCTGCTGCTTTGGCCTTGGATTTGATTCTGACTGCTGCACCTTCCATGTGTATGTGAAGAGCTGTTTCTTCCTCCTCTTTTTTGGCTTCTGTCTCTTCCACTTCCTCTTCCAAAAGGCATCTGGGTCTTGAAGGTATGCTCCAAAAATGGGTTTACTGATCTTCCCAATCTCTGTTCATGAGTCATTAGTGATGCATGAAGTTCATCTACTATGAACTTTGAGAGATTATTTGTCTCTTCAATGGTGGTTACAATAACATCAAACCTTGAGGGTAGGCTCCTCAATAGTTTATCCACTATCCTTCTTTCTTCAAGTGTCTCTCCATGATACCTTATCTAGGTGACCATCCCAATCACATGTGTGAAGAATGAGTCTATGTTATTAGACTCTTTCATACAGAGAGTTTCAAAATCTCTCCTCAGTAATTGCAGTTTTGTTGTCTTAACTTTCTCCATACCTTGATAGGCTATCTTAAGAGTATCCCATGCATCCTTGGATCTCTTAGCTGCTGCTATCCTTGGAAACACACTCTCATGTACTGCTTGATAGAGATAGAAGAGGGCTTTAGAGTCCTTCTTCCTATTTCTCTTCAATAAATCCTTCTCTTCCTGTGTCAAGGCATTAAACTCTTATTCATCTACTGGTTCTTCAAAACTGTCTTCTACAAACTCCCATAAGTCCTGGGAGGCAAACATGGCTCTCATGGTAATGGCCCAATAATCATAGTTCTTCCCATTAAATTGTGGAAGCTGAGTATTTCCAATGCTCATACTGGTGCTTGGTCCAGCCATTACTTATAAACTGAACTCTGAACTAAACTTGACTATGTTTTTCTTAAACAAATTGTCTTTCCTTCTTTAAAAGACAAACTCTGTCTCTGAGGATTGCACTCTTTTAAACAAAACAACAACTCTATTTTTTTTGAGAAATACCTGGACTTAAACTTCTGCTGGGCTTGCTGGAGTCCTGTTGGTGAATTGCTGCAACAAATCCTTCTTCCTTCAACTTCTTTGACACCTTCAAAGAGCCTGGATAAGCTCCGATACCATGTTGGAATTTCTGATATTTCCAGAACAAATACTGAGAGAATAATACTCTCCTTCAAACATAGATAATAATTTTTTTTTACTTCTGTAGGACATAGATGACACAAACTGGTTCTATTTCATTAACTGCAAAAACTATTACAAAAATTTTGATCTTCCTCTATCAGAGGGATTACACTATGAACTGGTCTACTACAAACGCAGTGCTCTCAAACCTTCTCTCTGTCTCTCACTAAACTCACATACAATGCTCTGTTTCACTTTTCTGTGTTTTCTCTGCCTACGGGTTTTTTCACTATACAACAATACTTTCATACAATAAGCCTACGGGCTTTTCACTTTTCATATGTCACAACATTTTTTGAAACATAAAACAAAATAAAACAAAAACTTTAATACTATGCCGGAACATAAGACTTTAATCAAAATTCAATAAACCTGTGGACCCAGACTTCAAAAAAAAATTGAGCCATATTGAATTCTTTTCGCGTTACAGAACGCACCTATGTTAGCGAGGCTGAAACCTGCGCGAACGCATTCTGATTGGCCGGTGTTGGGCCCCATCGGAACTCAAACAAAACTTAAACCGAATTCTATTACAAATTCGCGTAACAAAATTTGAAGGTGATGTTAGGCCAAAATGAACGCGAAAAACTGTGATTGGTCCACGTAGCAGTGGGACCACATCGGTGCATCGACGATCGGCGGAATGAGCGGTGTGGTGACTTGAACTTTGGCGAAGCGATGAGCAACATCGGCGAACGGTGGATCGGCGGATGGCGGAACGAACCTTTGGACTTTGGCGATGAGCAATGTTGCGATGTTGCGACATGGGGATCACATCACATAGGTGCATCGCATCGCAATGAAACATCGGCGGAAACCTTTGCGGATGGACTGATGGCGATGTTGCGATATGCGGTGGATCCCACAGAGGAGATCGCATCGTCGCATCACAAGTGGACTTCGGAACACAACATATGCAGTGGGCTTTAATACATGGTGCATGCGATATGCGATATCGCATCAGAATACATTGGCGGTAAACATTTCGGAAGGGGGGCATAAACTTTGATCCTTTGCGATGTGCGATCTGCGATACCGCACAATCGCATCGCATCGGATGCTTCACATCAACAAGACACTAAAATAAAACATTTGCGATGGGCGATGAAGTGGGGACCACAAAGACTTGGCCCTTTCATAAACTTAAAGACTTGGTGCGTTTAAACAAAAAACTTTGGTTGCAGTGTTAAAAAACAGAAAATTGGTTAACCTGTTAACACTGTAAGGGCTTTAAAGCCCGAAACAACATTTCATCAAAATAGAAAGTGGTTGTGGTTGAAATCATAAAAACAAAATTAAAAAGCCGCTGTTTGCAGAGCAGTAAATTGCTTCTACACAACCTCTGCTGCAGATGTACATTCTTGGAGTTGAAGATAACATTTCAACAGTATGAACAATGAAACGAAATGTCAACTGTGGGTGAAACGAAATGATCGTGCCTAACAATTTGAACTAGTGTAGGTTTCGTTGGGATGGCCTTCTCTTATGGTCTATCATTGAACACATCGTTTGTTAAAAGTATTCAAAACCAATGTACACTTGCAAAATACATTATTTCTGTAGAACGCATCAAATAGTACATGCACATTCCTAGTGAGGCACCGGCCGTTATAGAACACAGACCAACAGATAAATGGCCCTCGCATGGGAAGGTGGAATTACAAGACTTGAAGGTATCTGAGTTGTGTTTTCTAACAAGATGACTGTTCAAAATATAAATTTGAATGGTTAATGGTGTTTTCAGTCAAACATATTTGACATGTGTGCAGATTAGATATAGATCCAACAGTGCCCTTATTTTAAGGGGCATAACATGTACATTTGAAGGAGGGCAAAAGATTGGCATTGTTGGCCGAACAGTAAGTGGGAAACCCACTCTCATTAGTGCTATGTTTCGTTTAGTTGAACCTGCAGGGGGTAGAATCCTTATAGATGGTTTGGATATTAACTCTATTGGACTGCATGATTTGCGGTCGCGCCTTGGGATTATTCCTCAGGAGCCAACCCTTTTTCATGGAACTATTCGCTTCAACCTAGATCCATTATCTGAGCACTCAGAGTTGACAATTTCGGTAGTATATAAATTCTATTCAACTTAATCTCTAACTGAGTTTATCATATGTAGAATGAAAAAATAAATAATGCCATGAATTTATTTTCTGCTTTGATTAAGGTTCTGAACAAGTGTCAACTTGGAGACAATGTAAGGGGGAAGGTGGATGGCTTAGATGCACCAGGTAATTTTGCAGTAAATATATATTTTTGAATGCAATAAAATTCTTTGACATGGGGCCAAGAATTTGGCTGTTAGATTTGGAAGTTTTTCGTAGCTCTAAGAGAGAAATAAAATGCAGTGGCGAGTGATGGAGATAATTGGAGCGTTGGGCAAAAACAATTATTTTGTGGCTCTAAAAGATCGATAAAATGCAGTGGCAAGTGATGGAGAGAATTGGAGTGTTGGACAAAAACAATTGTTTTGTTTGGGTCGTGCGTTGCTAAGGAAAAGTCGAGTCCTTGTTCTAGATGAAGCAACAGCATCAATAGACAATGCTACAGATGCCATTGTCCAAACAATAATAAGAAAGGAATTTGCGGATTGTACTGTAATTACTGTTGCACACAGGATACCTACTGTTATGGACAGTGACATGGTTGTTGCCATCAGTGATGGTAACGCCCTATCATTGTATCGTATCTCTGTGCTGTATGCATGGAATGGTTTCGAGTTGCAACTGAATTTGTTGTACTCGAGGAAATGGATGGTAGTGAAAGTAGATCAATTCACTTGTACTTAATTTGGATTGTTATGATTTGGAATACATGCAGGTGAGATGGTGGAGTGTGATAATCCATTGAAACTGATGGAGAGGGAAGGATCGTGACAGAGTACTGCTCCCACACATCAAATGCTCTTCTTCATGCAACAAGCGCTAATGAATAATGATTTCGAAAAAATTCCTTCACCCTTCCATGTTGATATTTGTGCACCGAATCTGTCTGTTGCGCCTGTCTGTGAGCATTTCGAAGAATTTCCTTTCCTCCATTTGATGTTGATATTTATGCATCGAATCGGTTTGTTATGCCTATTTGTCCCTTACGAGATAGATATACATAATCGGTTAAATAAGTGGTAAACGCTGTCCAGATGTAATCGCATGAGAGGTACTGCTGGCGAGCAGCTCCCCTTTTGTAAATGTCTGTAAAGATAAATGTTTTCTCATTGTTTTACTACTATGATAATGTTTTTTTAATGCTACATTTAATTCATGATCTGCGTATTTGGATGTCGCTATGAATGTTTAATTTATTTGCTTTAATATCTATTTTCTCATTGTTTTACTACTATGATAATGTTTTTTTGAATGCTATATTTAATTCATGATCTACGTATTTGGATGTCGCCATGAATGTTTAATTTATTTGCTTTAATGCTTTTAAAAAATATGTTGGTTGCATGAGTGTATCTAACTATGATCTAGATACATTACAAGAAGCTTTAGTAACATGTGTTAGTTACATTAATGGTGTGAATATCTCTGATGTGTTGGGAAGTAATGGCAAATGGATAGAATACTTGGATAAATGGATACCTTAATAGATTAGATGTCTGTCCAATGCATAATCAGAAGGTATTTCTCATATCTACAAATTTATTCACAAATGTACAATAAATATGTAGTACCCATCAAAATTGGAAAAGTGTTATGAAATCAGTTAATTATTTTCATGTTGCAAGTATCTAATGGTCAATCTTATGTTAGAGGCATGGTTACAGCGGTGGTGAATTTAATGGTCGATCTTATGTTAGAGGCGTTGCATGGTTACAGTGGTGGTGAATTTGATAACAATTGCTTTTGGGTAAAGTGTAATAGTAATGTTAGTGATTTGAATCACATGCATATTAATATTAAAGATTTATCTTAAAATCTATGATTATGATATGTAAATTATGAATAATGGATCACTTTCATTAAACATAATTGCTATAATTATTATCATGGAGCTGTGACAGAACACCACCTGGTCTTATTGGTGCAATTTATCTTTCCATCCATGGATGCATAGTATACGCCTATTCGTTGTGAATAGGATATCTTAATTATTTATTTGTGACCCATAGGTTTAATCAAGAGTGAGACACATTTCACAACAATTTTTATCGTTTCTACATTCATTAGGTTTGTTATAATATAATTGTATATTAATTATGGAAGAGATCTAGTAATTCGTTCATAATACTATACATGTTTTCACACTTGGTAGTCAATGAACAATACTACAAAATGGGCACTTTTAAGACATTTTTTTAAGACAAAAGAAATCTTGTTTTAAAAAATCACTTTTATTTTATTTATTTTACATTAAAATTTAATATCAATTGAATTGTCTTAAATATAAAATTTAAGACAAAAATAACTTAGACAAATATTTAAGACAAAAACAATTTGAGACAAATATTTTAAGACAAAACTTTATATTTATGACAATGACTATTTAAGACTATGGCAATTAAGACTAGACACTTAACAATTAAGACAAAACCATATCAATTTAAGAAAATATTATCTAACACCTGCAAAATTGACTCTGACAGTGCCCATATCAATTTAAGACAATATTATCTAACACCCATGCCCATTTGCACCCTACGTCTGTCAGCTTGCAGGCTACTATTGTCTCGCCCCTATACTGAGGTTGTTATTTCACTTACCATTCACGTTATCTTATATAAAGACAATGATTTGTTGGACTCATCATTTTCTGGGGGTAACCACTCTCAAGAATGCGAAAAATTTTCCTGGAAAGATTCTCGGACATCATTTCCTCTTTTGTCCCTTCGATCTTTACTGATACGATTAGAGACAACTTGTTTGTCGTTGCATTCGGGAAGTTTGCACAGAGATTCCATGAGTGCATAAGGGTTAATTATATTTTTTATTTTTGAAAATAGTTATTCAAACCACATGAAATTTAATCATATCATTTTCTTTCTTTTATATTCCTTTTTTCATTAATCTTTTTTAATTAAATATGCTAATTATTTTAATTTTTTAATTAATTATAAAATCAAAATATAACACTTTGAAAAGTTAGAATATTTTTAACTAATTTTTAAGTAAGATAATTTGATTTCAAAACAATTACAATATACATACCACATTTTAAAAATGTAATAAATAAATAGATAAAAATTATTATTTTTTGGGAATTTGAACTTTGAATCTCATGTTTTTACATAATTCTTCATAACAAGGTGACTGTGAATTGAATTACACTCCATGAACTACTTTTTTTTTTTAAATATGTGAAAATTTTTAAATTACCTTAACTAAAACTTTGATATAAATTTGCAAGAAATTATATACTATATATATATATATATATATTTCAAAAGTATACATAAAGAAATCCAAAAAAAATCAAATTCAAATTCATCAATATATGCATTTTAAATCTTCATTTTTTCTTTCTAAATGAAAATTCAAAAATTTGATTATCTCATATGCCTTATATTCACATCTCAATTGAACAAATATATCAAGGATATAAATAACAATAATTTAATTATTTCTTAGATAATATTTTAGTATTTAAATTATTTCTTATTGAAAAAAAAACTTTCTACTAATATTGTAATAAAAATATATATACGAAATGCAGCTTAGTATTTTTGATATTAATTTATTGCTAGGTATTAAGTTTTTGGTGATGATTTTTATCTAGTAATTAGAAAACCATGAATGCATTATTAAGAAACCAAGTAATATTAGTAATTGATATCATTTCAAACTAGGGAATAACGACTATTGGATTTATGTTCCTCACTTAATAGAGATATATATAAATAAATTATGAAGGAGGTTGAAACAATACCTCTAACATAAACTTTAATTTAACCTAAAAATCCATTGTCATGCCCCTATGGTCACCCACATTGGAGGCTGACTTAGCGCACCCACATGGCCCATCACTATAAGTTTGTGGTGCATCGTGACTCATTTCATCTCATTGGTTTTCTTAGTCTGAAACTATGTGATTCCATACTACACCTCACCTTTTTATATTTCACGATTATAAAAATTCATAAGTTTAACACTTATTGAAGTATGTAGATAAGCATTCCATACAAGTATGCCTTAACATAACCAATATGCAAATGATACGAATGAAAGTAATATTGTAGAATCAACAACCAAACTAGCCTAAAAATTTTCAAATATTCAAATGTGTTACAACCAAGTGAACTCTAGTCTCGTATAGAAATTTAAAAATTATAAAAGCACACAATTCATACAAACCTATCCCCAATTTTCGTATTTGATTTACTGCCATCGATCACAACTTTGTCATAGATAAAAAATGTTTCACTTGATAGAAATTGTAAGTACTCTCATATGCATGCAATGTATGTTGGTCTCAGGAGTTATTAAACATTTAAACAAGAAAGAAATATATGGAAAAAATGAATGGAAACTAAATCACACACAAGTAAACAGAGGTTTACGTGGTAAAACCTTGACAGTGTTTCAAGGAGTCCTCCACGAGGCAAGGGATTGGAAACCTTTATTAATCAAGAATGATTCTCCATCATACAAGCCTCTCAGGAAATCCTAATTAATACGGGCCACTTCGTTACATAACTCCTTCTCATTATACAACGTCACTGGCCGGTAATAAATTAAATTTACCCATAATTACATTATTTTCTTAAATTTTTGTCACATTTCAACAATCTCCACCTTGAAAATAATTTTCCTAGTCCCTTGCCCCTGCCCATTCATCATTTCTTCTGCAAGCCAAGAGAATCCAAACACCATCACAACTTATCTACTGTAACTGACTTCGTGAAAATGTCTACATGATTCTCCTATGTATGGACCTTCTTCAGAGCTACTTTGTCGCCATCAATCACATGTCACGAAAAATGTACCTTATATCAATGTGCTTTGTCTTGCTATGATAAGCTAGATTTGTAGCTAAATGAATATCACTCTAACTGTCACATAACACATTCACTTTCTCCTGAATCCTTCCAATATCATCAAGTAGACCTTTCAACCATATTACCTCTTTACAGGCATCTGAAGTAGGACAAGGCAGTTGTTTCTTGAAGCTTTGATATCCAGCTGATTTCTCCACTTGCAAGAGTAAAGACATAACATGTAGTGGATCTCCTTTTGTCCAAATCACCTGCATAATCGACATCCACATATTCGAAGATTGGTCCTTCACTACCATTAAATATGATGCAATGGTCACTTGTGCCTCCAAGATATGTTTTTTAGCTCCAAGATCCTTCATATCAAACGTCCTAGAGAGCTGAGCCTTTAACCTATTGATTTATTCCATGCTTTTTCTTGCAATGAGCATATCGTCAACAGACAAGAACAAGATAATGAATACGCCATTGAAACTTTTGAAGTATACACAATGATCATACTCACTTCTGATAAAATTTTGGCTCACCATGAAGGAGTCAAACTTATTGTACCATTGCCTGGGAGACTACCTCAAGCCATACAATGATTTCCTGAGCTTGAAAACTAATCTTCTGTTATGACCTTGTACAAAACCTTCTGGTTGTTCCATATAAATCTCTTCATTCAAATCACCATGAAGAAAATTTGTTTTAGCATCCAAATATTCTAACTTAGGGTCAAGTAATGCTGTTATTGCTAACACAGTATGAATAGAAAAAAAAATTACGACTGTTGAAAAAATCTCATGAAAATCAATACCTTCAACCTGAGAATACCCTTTTGCAACCAGCCTCGTCTTATACCTTTTGATACTTCCATCAACATTTTGTTTCAATTTGAAGACCCATTTTCATCCAACAACACTTCTCCCTTCAGGAAGTTCTACAAGATCCCAGGTTTTGTTCTTGGCTAAGGAATCCATTTCTTTGTCCATAGCCTTTTTCCATTTTTCACTATCCACATCATCCATTGCTTCATGATAACAAGAAGGTTCCCCATATTCAGTAAGGTGAAGCATAATCTTCATACCTTTTGGGTGTTCTTCTTTCCCTTGTATACCTTCTTAGAGTGATTGGTTGTTGAACTAGTTCTGGAACTTCTATAGTTTCCTTTGCTTCTTCTTCTTCACATTTTTCTTCAGAAGTCTCTCCTTCCTTTCGAATTTTTGAAAAAGGTTTAGTTTCTAACTGAAGTTGTTGATTCGGAAATACTTGTTCTTGTTCAAATTTTCCAACATCCAATTTTAAAAGAGAAGATTCATCAAATGTTACATCTCTACTAATGACTATGTTACGTGAAGAAGGATCCCACAACTTGTCTCCTTTCATTAGATAACCATACCCAAAAAAGACATAAATTTTTTCTTTTGGATCTAACTTTGAACGTTGATTCTTTGGAATAAGAGCACAGGCATTGTTAGCCCCCTATAAATTTTTGACAAGAAAACAGGGGGCTAAAATTTTTTTGAGCCTTCAAGGAATGCATTTCCCCTAAAAACACATCATCCTTGAAGCCTCCTTGTGCCTTTGTCCTTTGATGAAAACCCCTCTGCTGATTCCCATTATAAAGCCTCTCTGATTGCAAAAATTGTGCTCCTAAAGGCCTTCATTTGCCCCTTGTACCCCTGCAGAATTCATCATTTCATCCCTTCCCCCCCCCCCTTTTTTTTCAAAGCCTCCTTTTCACCCCCAATGCCCCCCTTAAACCTTCTAAATCATCCCCATGCCCCTCTTAAACCACGCATACACCCTTGGTTTGGTTTAATAAACCCTTATTCCCTCTATTGTTACCTTTTCCTAGCCTCAAAATGCATTAAAATGGGCCCAAAACCCACTTTCTACCTTATTACAGGCTAGCCCCCTTCGGCCAGCCCCCTTGACCTTTTCCCCACGTGACCCGGGTGCTAGAACCTGGCGCTAACCCGAAATGTGCTTACCATAATTGTGTATCGGGAGCATTTTGAGCCGTCGATCTGTACAGATTAGACAGTCGTCACAAGCTCCATAACGCCCGTGGCCCACTCCGTTTGCCCCTTCGATCGAATCACAACTGTCCATTGCAACCCGCGAATCGACGGTCCTTATTCATCCGCCCCGGTGGTCCCCGTGCCAAACACTGTGCAGAAACCGATGGTATCTATCGCACCGCCTTTGGGAGGTGGGCGGTATTTTTCATTTCGGAGCGATTCCATTCATCGCATGACGCGTGGCCCCACGCACTGTTCATAAACCGCCCTCCATCGCGCGTTATCGTTCGACCACAGATCCGTCGCGATATCATTGTACATCGTCCGATCTGGGGCGATCCATCCGACGGTAGTTGCGTGGGAGTTAACCAAGGAAAACAGTACCCCTGGCCCACCATCCATCGACCTCCGCTAAGTTTCCCACCGTCGATCTCCTCCTAAGATCGGACGGTCCTGATTCAATCGCCCCCGCCTTTGACTGTTTTACCTCTGGCCCACTGTCCATCGCCCCTCGACGCATTTTCAGTCGTCGATCTCCACCTGAGATCGGACGGTCCAGATTTAATGCATGCCTTCAGCCTGATGGGGCCCACACGTCACCATTCCAATCGGGCAAGTATTCTGTTTCACATCAGCATATTGTTCTTTCCATAAAGGACAAAGTGCCCATACTATCTCCATTCTATATAGTGTTCCTGAGGAAATTCCAGCCCTAACGACAGTCCTACACTATCAGAAAAATTTGTTACATGATATGGCAGAACCTAGCATCATTATTCTACCTTTTTTAATTCACCAGAGTGCTACAGCAAGTACAACAAAGACCTGGAGTAAATTTGCAGCCCGACGAAGATCACTCTTTCATCCAAAGAGTACCAGAGATAAATGCTCAGAATTTAAAACAGAACGAGGCCTCGGCTCTTTTTCTCTTCTGAGTTTTAATGCTGCATTTAGTTTCCATCTACCTTTTCTGCTCCACTTGAGCTATAAATTTCATGAAGAAACTCAGTGTAAAGTTGTTGATCGGTTATCAGAGAAATTAAAAGCTGTTTCTTTTGAGACATAGTCTCTGTGTAAAGTTGTAAGATAGACTGAAGAAGATGTTTTCAGACTGAATATCCAGCTATTGGTAATGTTGTACTTTATTGGTGTTGCTCTTTAATATGACAAGCACATTTCTTTGGATCCTGATCTAAAGCAGCGGTGATGTTTTTCTATCTCTGTATTTGTTTTTAACTTGCAGTTCATTTCATTTCATTTCTACTGGCTCGCATCAAAAATCTGGCATAGGATTTACCCTTGTTAGGTACCCTATGCTTCTTCTCTCCTTTCCTTTAATGTTTTCTAATAAATGTGTTATCTAAGGGTTGATTTCATTTAATTTAACCAGTGTAGTGGATGTCATTGCCTGCTAGCTGATGTATGAATTAAATGAATCTGTTCTTAGATGTTCTTGTTAGGATTTAATTGAATGAAATGGGAACAATGGGAGGTCTAGAACTTTTTCTCTATCTCACTAGGATCCTTTCAATTAATTGAACCTTTCTAAGATCCCTCAAGCTGGAGGCCGAAGCATTGAGAGTTCAAAGTCTCTCTCTGATCTCAGGTCTTTAACTTTGCGTTCTAAATCTTTATTGTTCCTCCTCTCTTACCATTTCATACCACACTATCATCTTTAAGATCCAATGCTTTAGATGACTAGCCCAATTGAAAGCCTGCACATTGAATAGCAAGTAAACCCTTTCCTAACTCCATTTCCCAATGGTCTTGAATGTTCCCTGGAATATCTCTCCTTTGCCTAAAATTCTCTTTTCTCATCCTTGTCTTATATCGAACCCTTCTTTCTTGATTCCCAACAACCAAACATACATCAAACAAACCGAGCCTTATAACTAGCCTAATATCTTAACACTGAGCTTCAAAGACATAAAACCTTTGCATATATAGAGAGATCCCTCTTTGGACCCAGGAGGGCTAGATCCTGAGGTCTGAAAGTGGTTTTAATGTTGTCTCATCTTTTGGTCTTGCCAATTTTGCCAAAACATGGGAACCCCAACATAATGGCGACTCCGCTGGGGAAAAGAGACCAATCAGCCTTGATTTGGTAAATCAATGTGGTGGACAGTAAATGCTTAAACCCTCCACCTGGCGACTCCACAGTTCCTAAATGATTAAAAGAATCCACTGGTGATCAGTAGGTTGTTGATTATCTGTGTGTGTTCACAAGACTCCACTGGGAGACCATGTCGCAGTACAACATCGGCCATGCTAAAGACCAAGTCACATCATTAATGGAAGACTCTGAGCAGTTCGAAAAAATGCATCCAAGTTTCATAACAGAGTGTCGTGACACAATTTCAAGTGACTTGGAAGAGCTGGAGGTGGAGGACCTTCCAGGGGCTATTCTTCTCAGCTCAAATTTCAAACCCGTGCTTAGGAAAATTTTCTTAGAATTGGTGGTTGAAAGGTATGAAGCTGAGATCGAAATTCTGAACTTACAAGAAAAATCATATCAGTTCAGAGACCCAAGAGCCTTTTTGGAAAGTCTCTTGCCCCCTAAAAAAGAAGAGCTTCCACTGCCTTTCTAAATACAAGAAGAAGATGATCGGGCTTTCAAGAGCCACACTGAAGACGCAGTGGAAGATGCAGAAATCAAAGCGGCCCAGGATGAAGACAGCCTACCAGCCATGGCAGGCCTGAAAGAAGAAAGTGTGCATCATTTGTTCATTGATCCTGTGGCAGAGTACATGGAGGCCTTGATCAGCCCGAATTCTCCAGTATTGATCCTTCGCAAGGGCCAGATTCATCAGGAGTGGTCACCACTGATGGTGACCTCAGTTTTGAAGAACCACATGCAGAGCACCCTGTGGTTGTCTCTGATGAGCAGTCAGTGCTTCTATCCTTTTTTGTTACTGCTTGACTGGCTGCACTGGCATTATTGTATCACCTAGAGCATCAGAGATTTCCAGGTTAGAGTAGAGTAGGTAGGAAGTTTGAAATAAAGCTCAGCCTGTGAGCATGTAGTTAGTTGTTTTAATTTCTACAAAGTCCAGCAAGCCAGACAGTCTAATCCTGGCTTGACTGTTTGTTTTTCAATTTCTGTCTTAGAATATAGAGAAGAAATATGCTAAACAATTTAATCCTAGCAGATATTAGATTAGGTAGAGAAGTCATGAGGCCAACAGTTTAATCTGGTCTCATGGAGTAATAAGGGTAGAAATAGAATAGGTTTATTTTCCTATTTGTAAAAAAATAAATGATGTAAAGGGTCTGCTAGTCCAAATGCACCCTGGAAGAAAAAATGTTAGGACTATAGTGTAGGTAGGTAGTTGTTGGGAGAATTTTTCTGCTGATATGATGTCTTCATGGTTTGTGGCAGCTGATCTAAGAAAGAAAAGAGTGAGTCAAGTACCAGGCATTTGGCCTACACCAAATATTTATTTTCTGAATTCTTGACTCCTTCAAGAAGAAGCCATCCCCATGTGGAGCCACTGTTAGCCCCCTATAAATTTTTGACAAGCAAACAAGGGGCTAAAATGTTTTTGAGCCTTCAAGGAATGCATTTCCCCTAAAAACACATCATCCTTGAAGCCTCCTTGTGCCTTTGTCCTTTGATGAAATCCCCTCTACTGATTCCCATTATAAAGCCTCTCTGATTGCAAAAATTGTGCTCCTAAAGGCCTTCATTTGCCCCTTGTACCCCTGCAGAATTCGTCATTTCATCCCTTTTCCCTTTTTTTTGTTTTTGTCAAAGCCTCCTTTTCACCCCCAATTCCCCCCTTAAACCTTCTAAATCATCCCCATGCCCCTCTTAAACCACGCATACACCCTTGGTTTGGTTTAATAAACCCTTATTCCCTCTATCGTTACCTTTTCCTAGCCTCAAAATGCATTAAAATGGGCCCAAAACCCACTTTCTACCCTATTACAGGCTAGCCCCCTTCGGCCAGCCCCCTTGACCTTTTCCCCACGTGACCCGGGCGCTAGAACCTGACGTTAACCCGAAAGGTGCTTACCATAATTGTGTATCAGGAGCGTTTTGAGCCGTCGATCTGTATAGATCAGACGGTCGTTGCAAGCTCCATAGCGCCCGTGGCCCACTCCGTTTTCCCCTCCGATCGCATCACAACCATCCATTGCAACCCACGAATCGACAGTCCTTATTCATCCGCCCCGGTGGTCCCTGCGCCAAACACTGTGCAGAAACCTACGGTATCTATCGCACCGCCTTTGGGAGGTGGGCGATATTTTTCATTTCGGAGCGATTCCACTCATCATGTGACGTGTGGCACCGCACACTATTCATAAACCACCCTTGAGCTATAAATTTCATGAAGAAACTCAGTGTAAAGTTTTTGATCGGTTATCAGAGAAATTACAAGCTGTTTCTTTTAAGACATAGTCTCTGTGTAAAGTTGTAAGATAGGCTGAAGAAGATGTTTTCAGACTGAATATCCATCTATTAGTAATGTTGTACTTGACTGGTGTTGCTCTTTAATATGACAAGCACATTTCTTTGGATCCTGATCTAAAGCAGCGGTGATGTTTTTCTATCTCTGTATTTGTTTTTAACTTGCAATTCATTCCATTTCATTTCTACTGGCTCGCATCAGAAATCTGGCATAGGATTTAACCTTGTTAGGTACCCTGTGCTTCTGCTCTCCTTGCCTTTAATGTTTTCTACTAAATGTGTTATCTAAGGGTTGATTTCAGTTAATTTAACCAGTGTAGTGGATGTCATTGCCTGCTAGCTGATGTATGAATTAAATGAATCTGTTCTTAGATGTTCTTGTTAGGATTTAATTGAATGAAATGGGAACACTGGGAGGTCTAGAACTCTGTCTCTATCTCACTAGGATCCTTTCAATTAATTGAACCTTTCTAATATCCCTCAAGTTGGAGGCCGAAGCATTGAGAGTTCAAAGTCTCTCTCTGATCTCAGGTCTTTAACTTTGCATTCTAAATCTTTATTGTTACTCCTCTCTTACCATTTCATGCCACACTATCATCTTTAAGATCCAATGCTTTAGATGACTAGCCCAACTGAAAGCCTGCACATTGAATAGCAAGTAAACCCTTTCCTAACTCCATTTCCCAATGGTCTTGAATGTTCCCTGGAATATTTCTACTTTTCCTAAAATCCTCTTTGCTCATCCTTGTCTTATATCGAACCCTTCTTTCCTGATTCCCAACAACCAAACATACATCAAACAAACAAAACCGAGCCTTATAACTAGCCTAATATCTTAACACTGAGCTTCAAAGACATAAAAAAATTTGCGTATATAGAGATATCCCTCTATGGACCCAGGAAGGCTAGAGCTTGAGGTCTGAAAGTGGTTCTGATTTTGTCTCATCTTTTAGTCTTGCCAATCTAGCCAAAACATGGGAACCCCAACAGGCATCACAACCAAAAATAATTAAATTTGAATAATCACAAGACTGACTCGACCAAACTTCTTCAGGAATTTTACAATTAATGGAAATTGAAGGTGATTTGTTTACTAAATAACAAGCAGTAGATACTTCTTCTTCCCAAAACTCCTTTTGCAGGTTAGCATTGTTGATCATGCTTTTGGATCTTTTCATAAGAGTTTGATTCATATGTTCAACAACACTATTTTGTTGAGGAGTATAAGAAATAGTTTTATGTCTAACAATCCCTTCATCCTTACAATATTGTTCAAATTCTAAAGAAGTAAATTTACCGCCATTGTTAGTTCTTAAACATTTAATTGATTTTCCTGTTTTTTTTTCCACCATATATTTAAATTGTTTAAGAACATTAAATACATGATCTTTCTTTTTTAACATGTAGACCCAGCATTTCCGGGAGAAATCATCAATAAATGTTAAGAAATATAATGCACCTCCATAAGATACAATAGGAGATGGTCCCCAAATATCATAATGGATATAGTCAAAATTTTATTTGCTATTATGACTTCCAATTTTGATTTTTTGTTTACATTTTTTTCCATACACACAATTTTTACAAAAATCCAACTTCAAGGATTTGAAATCAGTAAGCAAATTGTGGTTCATCAGTACGTGAAGATCCTTCTCGCTCATGTGACCCAACCGCTAATGCCACATGTGAGTACCTTCTTCTGCTTTGTATGATACAATCATTGCCTCACTGACCTGAGTACTTCCTTTGAGTCTGTAAAGATTTATAATCTTTTCTACCTTCATAACAACCAAGGTGCCTTTTGAAAATTTCAACCCTCCATTCTGACCTATAAACTTGTAATCATCTAAGTCCAACACTCCCAAAGAAATCAAAATTTTCCTCAATTTAGGTACATGCCTAACATCAGTTAATGTTCTAACTGTATCATCATACATCTTAATTTTGACAGCTCCCATCCCAATAGCTTGAAAAGATACATTATTTCCCATAAACACAGAACTACCATTCACAACTTCATATGAAGTAAACCAATTTCTATGCGGACTCATGTGATGAGAAGCACTAGAGTCTAACAACCAATTTTCAAAATTCAGAGAGACATTACAAACAAGTAAATCTTCATCTACCATACCTACTTCAGTAGATAAAACTTCATCAATCATACCTGAATAAACTTGATTTTCTTCCTTCTTCTGGTTTTCGGGCTCCTTTCATTTCCAACTGTATTTCTTGAGGTGTCCAATTTTGTTGCAGTACCAAAGTTTTGCTTTACACTTCTTTCCCTTTGATTTTGATTTGAAAGAAATCCTTGCTTTTTCCCCTCTTTCCTGTGACTGACCTCTGGCTACCATGGCTTATGGTGCAGAGGTTTCAATATTGGACTTCCTATGTGCTTCTTCAAATAACAGAGCTCCCACAACTGAATCAAATTCCAAAGACTCAATAGTGCTCAAATTGATTGAAGTTACGAAGTGGTCCCATGAATCTGGAAGAGAACACAACAAGGTGATAGCTTTATATTCTTGTTGAATTTAAACCTCCATATCTGACAATTGGAAAAAAAGTGTATTAAAAAAATTTAAATCTTCTGCAATTTTTATACCCTCCTTCATCTGAAGACTGTACAATTGTCTTTTCAAATAAATTATAATTGGATTGGAAACTTTTATTAATCAAGAATGATTCTCAATCATACAAGCCTCTCAGGAAATCCTAATTAATGTGGGATACTTCGTTACATAACTCCTTCTCGTTATACAACTGACAGACTGGGAAAAAATTAAATTTACCCATAATTTCATTATTTACTTAAATTGTTGTCACATTTCAAAAATTTATGAAGAGTTAAGTTAAGTGAAGGAAAGCATGTTAAGTCTGGTATTAGAAGTCAAGTGCGTCAGAGTTAGAAACTTAATGCCTTGTCAAGAAAATCTAAGTTAAGGAAAAGAAAAATGTCAATTTATGTTAAAGTGAAGTTAGACAAGTTTAGTTAAAGCGTCAAGTCATAGTTTACATAAGGAAAAGAAAGTGCTGGCATGATTCCATATTTAGAAAGTTTAGTGTTTATAAACTCATGGTTGGGTTATTGTAATGTGAAGTAAGAAGAGAGAATAACAACAACTTGGTGGATGTATATGAGAGAATAATTAATCAATATAACTTATTTATTCAAGGAGAATCTTGTGTACTTATTTGTCTTGTGTTTGCATGTTTATCTCTGCCTCTAAAAAAAAAGTGGTACCAGATCAAGGTTTATCAAGGTTTCAAAGAACCAAAGGAGTTAATAAGGTCATGAGCTACTTCCACTAAGAGCCTTGGCTATTGTGAGTAGCCCACAAATTAAAGTTTGCACCCATTGGTCCATAGATAGAAACTAGAGCTCATTGAAAGTTTGTAAACCCAACTACTAAAAGATTAGGGTGAGTAGCCTACAGAGCCACCACCATATCAAGAGGTAAGAGCCACCACCATTGACCAAATAAGGTGTCTTCACCGTAAGTTGTAGCCATGAGCCTCCATAAGAATTTTCATAGAAGAGCTTAGCAAAGCTTCTAGTATTTATTGGGAGCCACCATTAAAGTGAAGGTTAAAATGTTTAGTTTTAAAGATAATGAAGTGTATGTGATGTTCATTTATAGAAGGTTGACACAATAATGAAAGAAAACAAAATACAAAATAAAGACAACAGTCATGGGTCACAAAGAAATACTAAAGCAAACCGAGAAAATAAATCGAAAAGAAGAGGCAAAGTATTTTGAATACCTCACAGAGGTTCTCACCACAGTAGAGGCATCTAAAAGACAAGTAGATGAAGTAGAAAAATTCTAGGATGAATGGATCAGGATAGATATGGTAACACTTCCAAACTTTGCCGGTAAAAATTTTATTTTTTGGGAAGTTTTGTCAAAATGAAAACTTATCTTCGATGTAAAGAGTTGATTGAGTGTTGGTCTAATAACCCATATGATGAAGTATGTGATGCCTTAGTATTAGACCTTATAGAATATGTGTTGGATGAGAAGTCCTTGTGCAAGGTAGAAAAATCTACATCTTCCTAGGAAGCATGGAAGACCCTGGAAGTAGAATTTGGTATAAAGAAAAGTGACATAAAGCAAAAAATTGTGTTACGATCTATTGTAGAATCAATAGAAAATCAACTGTGGGTGTGAGAGTAAATGATCAAGAGTCTAGGATTAAAAAAAATCTTGGAGTATCCCAGTCAAATGTGGATTATTGTCATAAATACTATAAAAGTGAAACCCATCATGCAGACATGCATATGGATGAAGAAGACACAAAAAATATTGTAGAGTGAGAAGTTGAAGCCTTAACGTGTGAAGTATAACAAGAGCATATATATGCTCGAGAACCCCACTATAACATGGATGGTGAAGATGATGGTAAATCTCAATGTGATGAGACAGATGTGGATGGTGATTTCAAAGTGATTTGTGAATGATGTTGGTATTGGTATTATATTGTTCACTAAAATAACCTTTATTGGTATTATATTGTTCCAATTTTTTAGTCTTAGCTAATCCAATTTCTTTATTTTCTCTTGCCCTAAGTTAGATACATGTGTATCAAGTTTTCTTATGATATATTTCAATTATGAGATGAATTAATAAGCATAAATATTTGTGAAAGCTGGGAAATTTACTGCATTTTGAAACTTTTTTAGGTTTCAATTGTGATTGAACAATGTTGTGACCCAAATTTATATAATTTTCCAAAGATATCATATGTACTATTTAAAACTAAAAATGTATAGATAAAGTAACTATTGTGTTCTAAAAATCACTATATTCGTATATGGTAGACTCCCAAAAGCATCAGTGGATTTTCTCTCATTATTTAAAGTTTGGATGTGGCATGAGTTAGCAATGTAGTGAGGGGTTTGTCCTCATTACACTATTTTGTTTTGGTAAAAAAAAATATAACCAATTTTTTCTTGGGATGTTTTTTATGCAATGGTTCTTGGGGAATTTCATGAAACACGGTGGTTGATTCAAAAAGGTTTTCATAATTCTAAAGTATTATTCCATGTGGAGAAAACACTTTTAACCATGGTTTTGGATGTTCCTTTTATTTGATTATAATGCATCCGATATTACATTAAATATTAAACATGAATTCGTCAATTGTTACATCCATGGGCTCATATGTAGTTGATATGGCATTCTATCTCAAATTGTAGCTTGGTGGACTCCTCATTTGAATGTAGATTTATGCTTTCTTCTCTATGGGAAGAAATAGGTATAATCCAAATGATACTACAAAGTCCTTTTCCTTTTTTCTGGTCATCTAAATGTATATTAGAAATGCCCCATTCCATCAAAGCTAACCAAAAAAAAGCAATGAAAATTCTCTTGAAATGTATTCTCTGAAGTACCAAGCCACCTTGCATCCATTTAATTCACTGCTATTTCTTGCAACTAGACAAGACATTAGTTAATTAGGAAGAATGAAGATAAAATTTAACCATCATTGTACTCTTTCTTGCAAATGGAAAAGACATCAGTTAATTAATAAGAATGAAGATAATATTTAACCACTAAGCTATGGTTAAGAGTCATTTATCATGGAATATAAGATTTAAAGGCACTTCTAAATTTCCATTTGGACTATCATCGTTTTATCCAGCTATGCCCAATATATTTCACTCTCCAATTTGAGGTTTTGGGATCTATTCTTATGATACAATTTAATAGTATCATAAGAGGTCCACAAAGTACGAAAAAACCTTAATCTGTAATCCAATTTCCATAATTTTAATGGAATGAAGATGATGGCCAATTCCATTAAATTAAATCTATATTAAACTCTACCATTGTGAAGCATCTCAAAGATGAGAAGATCGAAGATTCAATTTTTTTATCTTGTTTTATTGCAATTTACCAAGATTGACAATCCCATAAAATTTTTCCATTCTATTAGAGAACCAAAATAAGTAAGCATGATAGGGAAATGAATATGAACTATAGAAATATATGGATGCAAATCTTGATACAATATGAGTCCACATAAATTCTTCTACAAATATTTTGAATTTGAAGTGAGTATTCAAAACAATCTTTCTGTGTCAAATTTCAAGCCAATTTCCATCCATGTTGGATCCAATTATGTCTCAATGATCATACCAAGGTCATGTTTTTCATGCATACACAATATATCCTTGGTCATAATCCAAATTCTAAAAAAATCCATGTGATTTTCCTCGTTAGCTCCAATCAAATTCATAAGATTTGGAAATGGGACACATGTAAAATCTGGAATTTGCATATGTTACATTGTTCATTAGCTGACTGCAACCTGGATAGATGAAGTAATTTGATAAGGAGGATGATTAAGTAAAAAATATCTAAGTTACATGGCACAAATACTGATAATGTCTAGTGGAAGCAATGCAAGTTTCAACAAGCTAGGAACCAATGCAAGTTTCAACAAGCTAGGAACCAACGCAAGTTTCAACAAGCTAGGAATTCCCTTAGCAGGAATGGAACCTATATCAGAATCACTTCTAAGGTAGAGTGGTCGAGGCTTCTTCTCAAATGGGACAATTACATTTCAAAAAAAAAAAAATGGATCAAGTCCATACAATTCCCTTAATTGGAATGAGCCTTAGAGTGGCCAAGGCTTCTTCTCAAATGGGACAATTATATTTCAAATTTTTTTTATGAATAAATTCCATACAACTCCCTTAGCTGGAATGAGCCTTTTCCATCTATTGGGTTGTCAATATATGAACCCATATGAATTAATTTGGAGTCAAAGTTCATTGAAAAACTATTGTTATGAGCATAATTGGGTGTTTCAAACATGAACAAGTCCTTGTCTAGTCCTTGTCATCCTTTTTCATCAACCTCTCTTGGAATCTAGTGAAATTTTCATGAAAAAGATGAAAAAGAATGATGTCAAATTTCACTTTCAATAATTGTGAGCTCGATGAATGAGTACATTTATAGAATACTAGGTGAATAGGTCTAGGGATCAATAAGTGATAATCTAGGCATCAATAATTTGTAGAGAATACTAGTCAAATATGGTATCAATAAAGTTTGGAACTTCTACAGTGCTAATGAGTCCATCTGGCTTGGAAAAAAGGACTTCTACAAAGTAGAATCTTGTTCCATTTCCCTAGCTACATCCCAATGAAAAGACATATACTTATAAGGATGTAAGACGTCATACCGTTCCTCAAAGAATGATAAGTAGTCTACATTTTATGGGTGTCAAAACAAAATGTTGAAACATTTAATAGGATGTTGCATGCAAATATATAACATGCAAGACACACATAACTTTCTTATCTCTCCTAATATGAGATAGTCAAGTGTCCAATAAGTACCAATTCAACCCTATAAAATTTGTCCACAAATTATCTTTCAACTGTCCAAAATGAACTCGATCAAAGTCTTGACTTATATTTGTACTAGGGCCAAATTTAGGTCATATTTACTGTTCCAAATAGCTCAGTCTTCACCACATAATAGACTCTGATTTCAACTTTGAATGGGCTTGGATATTATCTTAGAAAAGGCTTGAAATTCACCCTCATAATGGGTTCGTACTTCATCCCAAAACATGCTTGGAATTTATCTTAGATAAGCTCACACTTCACAAATTCCATAAAGATGGTGTTCCATTGGAGGCTTATTCAACTCTTGACCTAGTCACCATAGGGTTTCAAGGAAATCTAAAAAATGAGAAGAGATATCATTTTTTATGGGTGGAGAGAGCTACTAGGTTACCTCCAATTCACATGAAAGGTATTATTATTCGTGAAATACCTCAACCTCTATGATGGCACCATCTATAGGGATACCCATGATCTATTCTACATCCTCTAGGTGTCATATTTCCCAGCGGGAACACACGTGTGTGTCTACTGAGATTCCAATATGGCATAAACTATACTAACTACATATGAGATTAAATATCATTTTTTGGGATTTAAATGCGTTAATAAAGTCATTCAACTATGACCATTTCCATGAGAGGTAGTTGTAAATGACTAATTTATCATGATTTTTTAATAGTCCACTTAGCACTCATTGCATCGGGTGATGCTCACAGGGGTGAAGAAGTGGGATTGAAACTAGTGAAATGAATCACATAGCGTCAATCATCACTTCTGGGGCTTTCACCCGGTAACCAGGACTTCCCAGGTGGTCACCAATCCTAGAACTCCTCTGGCTCAAGCGCGCTTAACTATGAAGTTTTCCCCACAATCAAGCCCACTTATCTTGCTGCCCGATTTGTAGTGAAGAGTGCTTGAGCTAGAGGAGTTCTGGGATGCGTGACCACCCAGGAAGTCCTGGTTACCGGGTGAAAGCCCCAGAAGTGATGATTTATGTTGTGTGATTCACTTCACTAGTTTCAATCCCACTTCTTCACCCCTATGAGCATCACCCGATGCAATGGGTGCTAAGCGGACTATCCAAAAATCATGAGAAATTAGTCAGTTACGACTACCTCTCATGGAAATGGTCATATTTGAATGAATTTCCTAACGCAGTTGAATCCCAAAAAATGATATCTGATATAATGCACTGTGGAAACCCCTCAATACATATGAGATGTATAGATTGTTTTTACTTGGATGGCCCTCTCCTAGCCTAAATTTTGTCTCATCTGGCATAGTGTGATCCTAATCAATTTTCTCCCTAAGCTTCATATACTCTCTATATCTAGCTACTAGCCAAGATGAAATTACCTCTCTACCTGGTTTCTCTGAGATCAGTGGAAAAAGAGGTTGTGTCTATGTGACCTCTCTTGTGCACTCAATTGTATCCTTTAATGGATTTTTCTCCTATCTACCAACCTCATCATCACCTCTCAAACTATCAATTGTAGGTATATCCCTCTCCATTAGCATGTCCCATAGCCAATCCAAAGCGACTAATATCAATGACTTTCCAATTCACCCCTAGTAAAAACTTTTGTTGGACACGACTTATGTTTTTCATACCAGTCACCCTACCTTATTTACCTTCACCTCGACTATAGGCATCAAAAGTCGACCCGTAGATACACCTGCCTTTTCTAGGGGTACATCTGTATCTATCTCTGGAAAATATGGTTCTTCAAATGTGTTTGTATCCTCAGAGATATGTTTTAAGATTGAAATAGAAAGGGAATAAATGGCCAATATGCCATATGTTGAAGTTTTAGGGTTTCTTATGTAGGTTTGAAATTACACATTTAATGGGAGTTGTTAGTATATTTATGTCTAATCCAAGGAAGGAGCATTGGGTCACTCTGAAAATGATTTTTTGGTATTTGAAGGAGACCAAGGACTATGTTTTATGTCAGAAGAAAAATGAAAATGAATAATTCTATTTATGATATTTTATAGATCTTGATTAGGCTAGAGATGTAGATATAGGAAAGTCTACATGTGTATTTGATGTTTTTTGGTGGAGCCATCAACTAGATGGCTAAGAAGTAGTCCATTGTTTCCTTGTCAAGTGTAGAGGATGAAGACATTGCTACTATAGGGGCTACCAAGGAAGCTATAAAGAATATTACATGGACATTTTTTTCTATAGTCAAAGTGCAATTACATTTAGTAGATCATAGACAAATCATACAAGGACTAAACATATTATAGTTTAGTTTCCTTTTCTCATAGATATGATTGATCCTGGTTTGGTGTAGTCGGTAAAGTGTGAGAATAAATAAAATGTAATAGCTTTTTTCATAAAGGTTGTTGAAGCTATGAAATTCCATTTTTGTTTCTAGACCATGGAATTACATGAATGTGACAAAATTTAATATCAATATGTTGGAATCATTTTGTTTCCACATAATTTTCTAATTTACTAGTTTTGTTCATGTTCAAAGTCTCTTATTAGCATAAAATCTAGTTGAGTAATAATGTCAGAAGCTAGCTAATTGAGAGTGTTGAAGCTAACTAACTATTATTATCAAAATCTAGCTAACCATCAGTGTCAAAGCTAGCTAACTGTAGATGTTAGAAGCCAGATCCAAAAGATGAGAAATTGGTACTTTTAGCTATTTTTAGCTATGGATTGATTTTAATGGTAGTGCTAGGTTTTGACTTGATTTTGGCACCTTACCTATGACCTTCACATGAAGCCCAAGATAGTTATGTGACTTTCACCCGTATTTATACCAATGAAAATGTATATTTTTTCACTACTACATAAAGGGGTTTTAAGACAATAATTTAAGATGAAATTAACTTTTTATCTTAAACTATTTATTTTATATTAAATTATTATTTCTATACATTAAAATTTTTTTGGCCTTCTCTTAAAATAAAATTTTCACCAACACATCTTCATACCGTGTAAACCTTGTAATGGACCAAAACATCCAACCATTTTCATACCTAGTGAACTTTGCGATGGACCAACACATTGAAACCCCGCACAGTAAAATTAGTGTTAAGATCATCCAAGATCCGTTTATTTTGTGGACGATTTTGGTTTTTGTTCAATTTCTCTGGAGTTAAAATTTTGAGGGTTCTTTTGTTTTGACCCTTCTAGAAATTTCAATATAAGAATTTTCCCCTACAAAATATTTAGCGAAGACATCACTAGTTGAGGAAAAATCTCGGTTTACTTCGCATAGAGGCTAGTCGTCGACACGATCAAATTTCATTCAGGTGATGAACTATAATAACAATCTCTTAATATATTTACAAGAGCCATTCATGGTCCAATAATTATTCTTGGTTTTTACACTAATTTTCTTCTTAAATTCAAGGGTTTTATGACCTAATCTCCTTTCAATTTCAGGCTTCAAGTTCAATACGAGGGTTTTTAGCCGGTAAGGAAGACTTGTATTGATTAAACATGGAGCTTACCATAAACTATTGGCCTAACATGACAAAATGTTTTATTCTTTATGGGATTATTTTGGAAGTGACAGGGGTCTTCTAGTTCAAGGTGAGTTCTTTAATGCTCTGCTACTCTAGGGATAACTCTATTGGCATTGTCTCAAGATTTCATTTTTGTTGGGGGTCTATTTTGTGGTGTAGGTGCACACCTCTTCGATACTCCGTAATTTTTGGACCACAAGTCACACCCTTGTTTTTTGGTCCATTACCTTTGGCTGGTTGTAGAAGCACAAATATTGCCAACATGGATCTCTCCCTTGTTTGCGCTCTCATAGTCGACTCATTTTCAAACCCTCAAAGGTGAAAATTAAATCTTCCTTCAATGGGCGCAATACCACACTGAACACATTTCAATTTGTTGTAAGTGCGTTATTTTCCAAACAATTTGTTTTCAATGCGGACTTGGGATTTTAGCCTTGGATTATTCACATCCATAGCACTTCTTCCCAACATTACAGGTATATATTGTCTTCGTAGACTGCATTCCTTTAATTTTTCATGTGACTCCCTTATTTAAAGCTCCCAATCACACCTCCAAACTAGTGTAGGAATTTAAGCTTCCAATCGCACCTCCTTCAAACTAGTGCAGGAATTTAATTATCGATTGCATCATTCAATATTATGATGCCAAACTCTACCCTTGTCCTACTCTTGTCCATATGTGGCATAAAATAAATCTGCTTCCTTCTTATTTCCATTCCATGCATGCATCCTTTCTTTAGGTGTTCTTCCTCTTGTTTTCTAATATCACAAAAGTACCTTTTTATTTCGCAACAATTCATGGAATTTTATAATGAGTGATCTAATTTCCTAAAGAAATTGTAGATTCCCTACCATAACAATGGTTCTATCAATCGCAACATCCTTTTATTATGTATGATGCAATTCAATCATGGAAGATTCCTTTAAGCTCTCTAATATTTAACTGTCAAAGGCATCAAGTGCATGGTCCTCTAATTAAATCATGATGCAATAGGGCCGGTCTGCTCCATGATAATGCCCCCTTTATGTTATCGTTGTTTATTCATTGCATAGTTCCCTCATGTCATTGTGATGGAATAATTTCCAACAGTTGTAGTGAATATGCGACCCTAATACAAGAATTGAGCCTCTCCAACAACATTTTCAATTACATTAATAATGGATTCATGTAATCGACCTCACTGCATCAATCATCTCATTCCTCCTAATGATTGCGATGAAGATACACATAAGTAACCTCACCTTCACCTCTATATAATATTTGTGCATCCCTAAACTGAATTTCATGCTCTTCATATAGCTTCCTCAAACAAGATGAAAAAACTATTGTTTTATTGCTAAATTCCTTTGTCTTCTATGTGAGGAGATGGACAGTGATCAAATGTGAGGACTCTATATAATGTTAGGGCTAGTGTAGTCCCTTATTGTTGTTAGTGTAGCCCCCTTATTGTTATTTTGGTACCCATGTAGCCCCCATATTGTTATTATTGTGCCCCATAATAGACCACTATTGTTATTGTTGTGCCCTTACATTATTATTGTTATATCGGCTAGGATTATATTGTGACCCCATGGACTCCTATATATAGAAAGGAGGTTTTGTCATTTGTGTCATCCAAGAATTGTTCATTTATGTAATGTATGTTAGCCACCTGTAAAATTTGATTATACCAAAAGGTGGCTAAATCTATTTTGAGCCTTCAAGGAATAGTTTTCTATGACAAAAAATTGTTGGCTCTTGAAAGACTCTTGAAGGCCTCCTGCCTCTGTCCAAATCTGCACTAATATTTACTTCCTAAAAGATTCTGAAGTTCTGTTGTTTCCAAATGAAAGACTGCTGCGACCTTCATTTTTCCCCCTTCTCAAAACTTCATTTGCTCCCCTTTTTCTCCATAAAAACTCCCTTTTTTTCATAAATCCTCTTCTTCCATTTATGAAAATCACTTTCCCATAGTTGAAAACCCATTTTTTAACTATATCGAAACCCTTGAAACCCTTTGAAACATTGAAAAATCATGAAAAATACATATTTTCTATGTATTTCGACTTAAGCCCCCTCGGGCTAAGTTGCTAACCCTTATCGTCCATAAGTCCTAGCATCGGAACCGCGCACCCAGCAATTGGGCGCTTATCCGTATTTTAAATATTTCTCCGCCCAAAACATTAAAAAAAAAACCTTTGTTATTCATAAAATCCGTCATTTTATTATTTTTATTAAATTATCCGCCGGCACGAGTTTTGGATTGTTCCACACCATCGATCTAAATCCACAGATCAGACGGTGCGGAGTACGTCTCCCGGTGGTCCTCGCCAGCTATCCTCCACTCCAAATACCGCGCGGTATTCATCGCACCACCTTCAGGCAAAAGCTGTTTTCTCCCAACGGCCAGCGATTCCATACACCGTTCAACACGTGTCCCTTGTACTATTTGAAAACCGCCGTCCAGCCGTCGTCCATCGTGCGTTAACGTTCAGACCTGGACGCCTAGCGATATCGCTATGGGCCGTCCGATCTGGGGTGGGCCATCCAATGGTGATCGCTCGCCGAAGATGCCCGAAAATTAATGAAGATGCCCGCTATTTAATGTGGTCCCGGCGCGATGGTTTAATCATTTTCTGCCGTTGATCTAATCTGCAGATCGACGGTTTACATTTCGTCTCCCTGATTCGATTGCCCGGTCAACAATTCTATGTTTTTGACTTCCCCATTCGCTCCCGATCGTCGATCTTTGCGCGATCGACAGCCCTGATCTAATTTTCTTCCGCCTATTCTATGACCTCCCCGATTAATCCTGACCGTTGGATGATGCCATCCAACGACCCTGCTCCTTCCACACGTCCTCTGATGAAGTCAAACTATATACGCAGGATTTCATAACTTTTGTTTGTATTTTGCAGGGTTTAATGTATTTCCGCCAATACTGAAGAAAATTCGCAGGCTGAGGGTGACGATCCTCTTGCCTTCGTTTCATCAGGGAAATCATTTGCAGGGGTTTGAAATCTCACGTATCATCGGTGTTTTATGAGGCATCGATGCCATTTTATCTCTACGCAGCCCTGCATACCAGGAAGAAAACCATGGATTTAACATTGTCAAAGGGTATCAGTGTCAAAGACCTAAATATATCAGAACAGAGGATTAGAGACAGTTTCATGGGGATTATGTCTAAGATGCTTATCAAAAGCCTAATCCCCAAATAAAACACGGTTTACAGAAAACCTAAAGTGTTTTATCAAGCTGGAATGCTTCCACCGCCACAATCTGAGGCAAATTGATTCCTCAGCTACCACAGCGCCACCTGTGCCTCAAAGAAATCAAATACAGGCCGAAGTTATTGCGTGAAATTAGATATTCACCTTCAGCACAGCCAGGTAGTTATTTCTACAGGGAATATTAATGCAAAAGATATTTGCAGAGTAACCCTAGCGTCACACAGAGCCTCAAAGGTCAACTAAGCTCCCACCGAGCTTAATTCATAAGTGAAAATCAATTAATACAGTGAGACACCTGTACAGTTTATTCATTGAGCCCCCAAAGGCTAAGAAGACATTAACTCTGTATTAATTGTAATTGAGATCTTTTATCAGATCTCACCTCCTCATCTTTCTATAAATACTTCAGCAGAAGATGAGCGAGGGGTTGGCTGTAGAACTTTGATATACATTTGAGCAAAAACTTCTGATTGTACATAGTATTCACTGGCTCTTGGATCTCTGCTGGTGATAGATAGGTTAGGCTGAGATGTGTAGATGGTTGCTAAATTAAAGCACTGGACTTAAAGCTGTAACTGGTTTGGAACATCAATACAAGCTGATTTATGGGATCCTGGTCTATGTTGACGGTGATGTTTTTCTCGCTGTAACTTGTCATTTTATTTCTGTTTTCATCCGTGTTTCATATTCTCTTATAAAAAACAACATGCATAGAGTTAGGACTTATTGTTTATCAGTAACCTTCTCTGACTCAAAATCTTTATCTGAATGTTTTCTTCTAAATTGTGTTATTTGAGAATGATTTAATTCAGTTTAAGCATAGGAATGATGGCTTTCCCTCGTCTTATTGTCTTAGCTGAATGTTATTCTTAGATGTTATTTTCAGTATACGTTTCGTGAAGATGAACTGAGGAAGATATGGTGAGCCATGGTCCCAGTTTGATCCCACAGACTGCCTGATTGTTTCCCTTGGAATGTGTTAAAAGCTGGCTAGTTTCAAAGTACTTACCAGATCTTAGGCCATTCTGTTGTTATCTTTGTATTTGTCTTGAAATTAACCAAGTAAAGAAGAGCTAGGAGAGGATTTTTGGTGAGCCCGGCCTGCTAGTTTCTACTCCAAAAGTTGCCTTTAAGTTTCCCTTTGTTTTGAGATGTTTTCTATTGAAAGTGTATCAAAGGATGGCTAGTTTCAAAGTACTTAGCAGATCCTAGTTTACTTTTATGTTTTTCTTGAGTCCATGTCAAAGGCTGGCTAGTTTCAAAGTACTTACCAGATCCTAGGCTGCTCTTGTTTCTGCATCTGTTTATTTCTCCTTCTTATTGTGTCATTCCATTCCATAAATCAATCTTCAAAGAGATCCTTAGACATAGATGACTTGCCCCATGGACCACTCTTGCCTCTTGTTGTTCCAATTAAACCCTATTATGACTGCATAGCCCAATGGACTAAAACCTGCAATTTTCTACCTTTTTGACCGAAGCTTACTCTGATGGCCTGCAACTTCTCACCTTTGGAACTTTTTTCACTCAGAACTTTTCACCTTGAACAGTAATCATGCTCAACCATCCAAAAAACAAACAAACCTTTGGCCTTCATAACTAGCCTAATATCATAACCCCAAACTTCAAAGACAAATCCATCTTTGTACATATTGGAGAGATCCCTCTCCGGATTCAGGAGGGCTAGATCCTAGAATCCCAAAGTTGGTTGAAACGATGTTGTTTCTGTAATTGGACTCTGCCAATCTTGCTAATAAATTACAGATTCCTAACATTTCTGGCGACTTCGCTGGGGAACTCAGTTGAATTTTCATCTTAGTTTCCTTTAAAAACTTCATAAAACCTTGAGAGTTAAAAGCATCCTTTTCAAGCATTACCAAGAAACGGTAATCATGATGAAACTTGTTTGAATCAGTGACAATCTAGGTAAACCCTAGGATTCTCTTAAGACTTTATCAAACCTTGAAAATCAGCTGGCTTAGCCATAAGAGTAGACTTTCTTTGTCTCATAACCATAGCTAAGTTTTGAAACAAAGTTAGGATATTCTTAAAAACCATTCAATTGAAAAAGAACTCAGAAAACCAAAAATATTTCAGATTGGTAGTAAAACACTTACTCTTACATTTCACTTACCTTTTGTGGTGTTTTACCTCATACTCTTAGACAGAGTCTGGAAAGGGCTAGGTAGCTTCCGGATCTCATCCTCTTTCAGAGGTGAAATATCTGGTAAATTCCCTCCCAGTCAATCTCTGGTTAGAGTTTGTTGTGTTCTGGGATATCCTTGAAAAGGGATATTTCACAAGCATGGTGGTGGACCATAAAACCTTTTACCTCTGAAAAGAGCTAAAAACTTCCACTTGGCGACTCCACAATCCTGAACAGACCTTAAGACTTCACTGGGACGAACCCTGATCATCATAATATCATTCAAACTCAGTTAGAGGACTGTAGGATTGAAATTTAGGTAAACAGATTAGTTAACCATTCAAAGACTGTCATATCTGGTTGAACTTGTCTTGTTTATTTGGGTCTGAAAAACACAACATAGTGGCTCATAGAAAGATTCACACTAGAGCCTATCCTGACCCTAATCCACCTGAAGTAGTTGTTAACCCAGAAAGTATCCTTAGGAAGTCTCCTAAGATTAAATTATCAACTGTTTTCAGACCAACCTTAAGAGCTAAATCAGTCCCTGAACATCTTTCAACTCTACAACAATCACAAGCTGACTTAGTAAATCCATTAAGAACTAGGTCATTTGATGATATAATCCAGCTGGATTATGAGTCTTCACTTTATTCTCCTGAAACTAGTGAACATCTTGGTAATAGAGAAACAACACCTCCTGATTTACATTTCCTCCACAACTTAGGTGTCTCTCATCCAAGATCAGCTCAGCAATCTACTGTTGTTCCATCCACATCCCTTCATCCAACATCCACTGTTCAAACCACTCCACTCCAACCCACTTTCCCTTTTGTTAATCCATCCCTTGTAAATCCACCTCCACCACATACCATGGCAACATGGTATGCTCCCTTAGTCCTTCCTGCACCATTAGTCAACCTTCCACAAGACTATTAGTCCAAAATTCCATTATATGATGCTAACGATACTACAACTGCATCACAACATGTGGATAAGATGGATGACTATTTTGACAGAAATGAAATTGAAGATGATTCTGTCAAACTTAGATTATTTTCTCAAAGCCTGGGGGGAGAAGTAAGAAAATGGTTTAAAAGCTTAGCCCCCCATAGTATCAATGATCTCCAAGGCTTCCATCAAACATTCTTAAACAAATGGGAAGTTAAAAAGAATCCTCTCCAAGTCCTTTCTGATTACAAAAACCTTCATAGAAACCCTGGGGAAAGTGTCCAAGCTTATTGCACTAGATTCAATAGTGTGTATAATGCACTTTCCCCAGAACTAAAACCTCCACAAGGCTCAGCTTTAAACAAGTTTCCCGAAGGGTTTGACTTTGACATGACCTATTCGCTAAGAGAGAGATATTTTGCAACTCTTGAAGATATGAAAAGAGGTGCTCTTTCTGTGGAAGTCAACTTAATGGAGAAGAGAGCAAGAATGAAAGCTGAGAAGAGAGTATCTTTTAGAGAGGAATCCACACCTTCTACTTCCAACTCAAATATGGAGAAAATGATGGAGGAGATGATGAAAGAGATGAGTATAATCAAGAGAGCACAAGCAAGCCAAAATCAAAGTGCTCCTCAAAACGAAAACCAAAACCAGAATCAAAATATTAGAAGGAACCAACCTCCAAACAGACCCAGGGAAGATGATCAGCAGATCACTCCTCCCTTTCATCAAAACTATGTGAATGAGGTTGAGGAAACAGATGAAATATTAGAGGAAGAAGATATCAACCTGTTTGGGGTAGATGAGGGTGACTTTGAGGTTCACTATGATAAAAAACAGGGCCTTTATACACCTTATGATGACAAAAGAGATGGTAATGAAAATTGTTGTCAAGACATGGAAAATGCCATCACCGAACCTCAAAAAGAATATGCCCTCAGAAGTAAATCTAGTCAAAAAACCCCCAACAACAAAACTTCTGAAAAATCCTCACAAAACAGCACTGCAACCAAGCCTAAAGTGGTCAAACAAAAGGATAAAACAGTGGCTGAAAATTCTGATAAAGGTAAAGGAAAAAGCACTCAAGACAATGAAAAACATAGTGTAGACATTAGTAGTACTAACACATTAGCTAGTACTCCTGTTAAAACAATCTTATCAAATGTAAATAAAAAAAATCAGTAAGCTGACATTGCTGATAGAGTAACATCTAATAAGACTGAAACCAACACTTTAAAGAACCAAATTCCTTTAAGCCTGGAGCAGGAAATCTTAAAGATCAAAATTTATGTTCCCCTCACCGAGTTAGCTGCCCAACATGTATATAGGACCCAAATTTTGAAGGCTTTAAATTTAGAAGGCAACAATGACACAGTCAATCTTTATGATGACCAACCAGAGCTTATTTTTGGTCCAAAGATTGAAGGAAAGTATCAAGAGGGACCTGTTCCTCCCTTTTATGTAAGTTTTAATGTTCATGACAAGATTTTGCACAACGCTATGCATGACTCTAGATCTTCTCATAATCTAATGCATAAAGCTGTAATGGAGAGCCTGGGTCTAGAAATCACCAGACCTTATAAATACCTTTACTCTTTCGATTCTAGCAGAGTAAAATGTTTAGGATTGATCAAGGACCTCTGTGTTAACTTAGCCCAAATTCCAGCCAAATGCTTAGTCATGGATATTGTTGTGGCTAATGTGCCCCCAAAATATGGAATGCTTTTATCAAGATCTTGGGGGGCTAAGTTACAAGGGACTATGAAAATGGACATGACCTATGCGACTATCCCTATTTTCAATCAAACTAGAAGACTTTACAGGGAGTCCCATATGCAATACACAGTCACAAGCCAAGACAGACCACAAAACTCTCCTATCTATTCTGTCAATACAGGCCTCGATTCTTTTATCATGTTTAATGATGAAACACTTAGTGAATAGGTCACTTTAACAAAATTAATGGCTGATAGAGAGGAGGAGGTGAATACCAATGAACTGTCAAAACAGTTTACTGAACCTTTAAACAACAGCAAACCAAATGTGGGTCTTGCACTACAAGTCATGTATCCCTTGCTTCTAAACATTGAGAGTCAAGAATGTATCCCTAAAATAAACGAAAATCAGGGGGAATCAAAACAAATTCAACTCAGTGCTGAGATTCCACAACAACCTTCGAGCACGATAGTTGAAGAAGACTCTAACCAAGATAAAACTGAGAAAAGTCTTCTCTGGAGTATGTATTTTGATGGGTCATGCACTAGAACTAACGCTGGTGTAGGTGTTTGGATTACTAACACTGAAAACAACCACACAGAATGCATTTCATGCAAGCTAAATTTTCAGTGTTCCAATAACATAGCAGAATATGAGTCCCTTCTCTTAGGCTTGCATATTTTGAAAAAGATAGGAGCTCGAAGAATCAATGTATATGGGGATTCTGAATTGATCATTAGGCAGGTCAATGGGGAGTATAACGCAAATCATCCCAGACTTAGAGCCTACTGAAATGATGTCATGGACCTTTTAAAAACATTCGAGGAGTCCAAAGTAATTTTTGTCCCAAGGAAAAGAAACATTGCAGCCCACAATTTAGCCTTTGTAGCTAGGACATGCTTAGCGCCTTTTGAAACCAAAAATTGCACAACTAGGATAAAGTTTAGACCAACAGTGCTTGATAATAATAAGTATTGGCAGGTGTTTTAAAATGACAAACAAATAGAAGACTTCATGCAATTCAGAAATGAATTCGAACTAAACAGCTCAGACTCAGACTATGAAACAAACTGCAGTGAAGAAAACTTTCTTGGTGAAGAAGAACCGTCTCCTGAGCCTGTCAATATTAAACTGTTGTCTAGCAAACTTACAAACGAAACAGAGGAGGTGGAAACTCTCCATGCTAAAGATGAAAGTTTGCTTAGAGGTCTGGCACCTTTAGAAGAGTTGTTTGATTTTGATGATGTGGAAAAAAAGCCAAAACTGGAACCTGTAGAGACTGAAGTGGAGGAATGCAATATAGGCAGTAAGGAAAAATCAAAGATTATTAAACTATCTAAGACTTTACCAGCTCACATTAAACTCAAATATATAGAGCTGTTTAAAGAGTTTTTTGATGTTTTTGTGTGGAGTTACGAAGATCTTAAATCCTATGACACTAAAATAATACAGCACACAATTCCCGTTAAAGACAACCAAAAACCATTCAAACAGAAACTGCGCAGAATATACCCTGTTCAGTTACCTTTGATTGAAAAGGAGATTAAAAAAATGTATGAAGCTGGTATTATTGTCCCTATTAGATATTCTGAATGGGTATCCAATCTGGTGTCTGTTAGGAAGAAAACTGGAGAAATCAGGCTTTGTATAGACTTTAGGGACTTAAACAAAGCTTCATTAAAAGACAAATACCCTTTACCAAAGATGGATCATATTTTACAAAGGGTGGTAGGGTCTAGAAGAATTTCTTTGCTGGATGGCTATTCAGGGTACAATCAGATCTTGGTTTACCCTGCTGATCAATTAAAGACAACCTTTACTACACCATGGGGCACTTTCATGTATGTGAAAATTCCCTTTGGTCTAATGAATGCTGGAGCAACTTTCCAAAGAGCCATGGACATAGCATTCACGGAAGAATTGGGTTTCTTCATCATTATCTATCTTGATGATGTCACTGTGTTTTCAAAAACAAATGAAGAACACTTAGAACATTTGAGAAAATTTTTCGAGAAGTGCAGAAGGTTTGGAATATCTTTAAACCCTAAGAAGACATTATTCGGTCTCCAAGAAGGTAAACTTCTTGGACACATTATTTCAGAAGAGGGTATAAAGATAGATCGAAAGAGGATTGAGGCCATATTGTAAATCTCTCATCCTCGAAACATCAAGGAGTTGCAATCTTTCATTGGGAAGATCAAATTTTTAAGAAGGTTCATCCCTAATTTAGCTGAGCTCCTTAGGAATATCACAAACATGCTGAAAAAGGAGCAAGGGGTAAAATGGACCTTGGAAGCAAAGCAATCCTTTGAACTGGTGAAACAAGCGTTAACCAAAACACCGGTTCTGATAAGTCATGATTTTTCAAAATATTTTTATATTTTCTCGTTTGCATCAGAACATACCATAGCTGCTGTCCTTTTACAGAAAAACCCACAAGGACAAGAGAAACCTATTGCATTCTTTATCAAGGCATTGAGGGATGCCCCTTTTAAGTACAACATTATGGAGAAGCAAGCATTTGCTTTGGTTAAAGCATTGAAAGACTTCAAAGTATACATCCTTCATTCACATATTATTGCCTTTGTCCCAAATTCAGTTGTCAAAGACATTCTAACATAAGACCCGGATGGTAAGAGAGGTAAGTGGATTGCTGTTATTCTTGAATATGATTTAGAGATAAAACACACTAAGCTCATCAAAGGCCAAGGTATAGCTAGATTAATGGCTGAATCAAATTGTGAAGTTCTTGATATTCATATGATTAAAGCTTTAGATGATCAAGAGGAAATCTCAACACCCATTGTTGAAAACCATTTTATGAATTCCTATTGGTATGCTAATATTCTTTATGTTCTGCTTAATTTGAATACACCTCCTGGTTTGACAAAAACAAAGGCAAGGTTCCTAAAATTGAAAGTTGTAAACTATTGCATTATAGATAAATGTCTGTATTGGAAAAATGCAAGTGGTCTATTGCTTAAATGTTTTCCTGACTTTGATGCAGAGAAGGTTAAGTACCAGTTCCATGAAAGAGAGTGTGGAGGTCATTTGTACTGGAAGACAACAACGAACAAAATTTTGAGGGCTGGTTTCTATTGGCCTACTCTTTTCCATGATGTACACAAGATGATCATAGCCTGTCATAAGTGTCAATTTTTTGAAGGAAAAAGAAAACTGCTACCCCTACCTCTGCATCCAATCACTGTTGAAGCCCCATTTCAACAGTGGGGACTTGAATTTATAGGAGAAATCCATCCACCATCTTCTGCCTAGCACAAATGGATTCTCACTGACACAGACTATTTCGCTAAGTGGATAGAAGCCATTCCTTGTAGGCAGGCCAATGATTCAGTTATCATAAAATTTATGGAGACTAATATTCTCTCCAGATTTGGCTGTCCTACCAAGATTATCACTAATAATGTAGCAGCATTTGGATCAAAGAAGATGGTTGAATTCTGTCATAGATATCAGATAACATTGGGGCATTCCACGACCTATTACCCTCAAGGTAATGGACTTGCAGAATCCTCAAACAAAAGCCTAGTGAACATAATCAAGAAATTGTTGGAGGACAAAAAGAAGTCTTGGCACACAAAGCTGGTTCATGCATTTTGGGCTGACAGATTAACTTTGAAGAAATCCATTGGTATGTCACCCTTTCAGCTTGTGTATGGTACTGATGCAATTTTTCCAAACAGCCTTGGTGTACCAGTGATAAAGTTGATTCAAGAGTTGCAGACTGAAGATAATGACATGATTAGAAGAATAAATCAGACCATTCATCTTCAGCAAACCAGAGAGGAAGTGTATAACAAAGCATTGCAGAAACAAGACAACATTAAGAAGCTTTTTGACAGAAGAACAAAGGCCAGCAATTTCAAGATTGGGGACAAAGTTTTAAAGTGGGACTCAAGAAGGGAAGAGAAGGGCAAGCATGGAAAATTTGACAACCTATGGCTTGGCCCTTACTCTATTCATTTAGCTGCTGGTAACAATGCATTTTTCTTGCAGGAGTTGAATGAAGCAGAATTGTTTGGGGGTCCTGTCAATGGCAGGATGCTTAAGCATTACTTCTCTTGATCCATGTTATGTTTTGAAGCCTTTTTATCTTTTCCATTATGAATATTTCATCCCCCATTGCATTCAAAGTTGTAAAAAACAAAAATACAAAAACAAAGAAAAGAAAGAAAAGAGGGCAGATTGTCAAAACAAGAAAGGTATAACCCCATACCAAAAAAGAGAAACAAATCTAAAAGTGTGCAAGCTTAAATGCCACTCCTGTAAAACACACTTCTAGTTAGTTAAACTGTTTAATCGTGACTAATTAGCTTTAAATTTTCTGTTGATATGGTAGTGAATTTGATTTGCCAAACTGTTTAATCTTGGCTTATCAGTAGATAGTTTAGGATAGAAATGAAAGGTTCAAACATGTTCAAAATCTGAACCTAAGGTTTCAAAGAGAGACGACTCAAATATATTTTATTTTTTGAGTCAAAAAAATGTAAAATCTGGTTCTAATCAGCTCAAAATTTGAACCAGAAGAAAAGGAAAGACAACTCAATAAGAGTCAAAATAGAGCTGTGAAAAGAGGAAGGAAATGTGTTCAAAATTTTCAGATCTTAAGCCTTCCATTTTTTATTTAATTTTTGTGAAATAAAAGTCTATGTGTAGCTTGTCTTTATGCCATAGATCACAGCAAGTCAAACAACTTAATCTTGAATTGACTATTTTTAAATTTATGTTTTAGAAATTTAGAGAATGAGAATCTGTTGGATAGTTTAATCCCAACAGATGGTAGAATAGGTAGAGAAGCATCTGAACTCAACTATTTAATCTGAGTTCAGGGAGAAAAAAGGAGTAGAAATAGATTAGATTTCCTGCTTTCAAAAGAATAAAATGTTGTGAAAAGAGTTTTCCAATCCAAGTGCACTCTATTGAAGAAAAAATGTTAGATTTGTAGGATTGGGTAAGTAGAAAGTTGTATTGATGAAGATCCATTGCTTTCATGGTTGCTAAATATGTTTTCAGAAAATTATCCACAAAAAGAAAGGCAACCCAGTGGATTAGGAAACTGATCAACCTCCTAGAGAACATTAAAGGATCAGACACATGGTCAGCCTCCCAGAGAATGCAGGTCTGAAAGTTCTTGATGCCTTCAGGAAGGCACCATCCCTAAGTGGAGCCACTGTTAGCCACCTGTAAAATTTGATTATACCAAAAGGTGGCTAAATCTATTTTGAGCCTTCAAGGAACAATTTTCTATGACAAAAAATTTGTTTCCCTCTAGAAAGACTCTTGAAGGCCTCCTGCCTCTGTCCAAATCTGCACTGATATTTACTTCCTAAAAGATTTTGAAGTTCTGTTGTTTCCAAATGAAAGACTGTTGCAAGACCTTCATTTTTCCCCCTTGTCAAAACTTCATTTGCTCCCCTTTTTCTCCATAAAAACTCCCTTGTTTTCATAAATCCTCTTCTTCCATTTATGAAAATCACTTTCCCATAGTTGAAACCCATTTTTTAACTATACCGAAACCCTTGAAACCCTTTGAAAATGTTGAAAAATCATGAAAAATACATATTTTCTATGTATTTCGACTTAAGCCCCCTTGGGCTAAGTTGCTAACCCTTCTCGTCCATAATTCCTAGTGCCGGAACCGCACACCCAACAGTTAGGCGCTTACCCGTATTTTAAATATTTCTCCGCCCAAAAAATTAAAAGAAAAAACCTTTGTTATTCATAAAATCCGTCATTTTATTATTTTTATTAAATTATCTGCCGGCACAAGTTTTGGATTGTTCCGCACTGTCGATCTAAATCCACAGATCGGACGGTGTGGAGTACGTCTCCCGGTGGTCCCCGCCAGCTTTCCTCCACTCCAAATACCGCGCGGTATTCATCGCATCGCCTTCGGGAAAAAGCTGTTTTCTCCCAACGGCCAGCGATTCCATACACCGTTCAACACGTGTCCCTTGTACTATTTGAAAACCGCCGTCCATCCGTCATCCATCGCACGTTAATGTTCGGACCTGGACGCCCAGCGATATCACTGTGGGCCGTCTGATCTGGGGTGGGCCATCCAACGGTGATCGCTCGCTGAAGATGCCCGACAATTAATGAAGATGCCCACTACTTAATGTGGTCCCGACGCGATGATTTAATCATTTTCCACCGTCGATCTGATCTGCAGATCGACGGTTCACATTTCGTCTCCCTGATTCGATTGCTCGGTCAACGATTCTCTATTTTTGACTTCCCCATTTGCTCCCGACTGTTGATCTTTGCGCGATCGACGGCCCTGATCTAATTTTCTTCTGCCTATTCTATGACCTCCCCGATTAATCCCGACCATTGGATGATGCCATCCAACGGCCTCGCTCCTTCCACATGTCCTCTGAAGCAGTCAAAATATATACGCAGGATTTCATAACTTTTGTTTGTATTTTGCAGGGTTTATTGTTTTTTCGCCAATACTGAAGAAAATTTGTAGGCTGAGGGTGACGATCCTCTTGCCTTCATTTCATCAGGGAAATCATTCGCAGGGGTTTGAAATCTCACGTATCATCGGTGTTTTATGAGGCATCGATGCCATTTTATCTCTGCGTAGCCCTGCATACTAGCAAGAAAACCATGGATTTAACATTGTCAAAGGGTATCAGTGCCAAAGACCTAAATATATTAGAACAGAGGATTAGAGACAGTTTCACGGGGATTACGTCTAAGATGATTATCAAAATCCTAATCCCCAAATAAAACACGGTTTACAGAAAACCTAAAGTGTTTTATCAAGCTGGAATGCTTCCACCACCACAATCCGAGGCAAATTGATTCCTCAGCTACCACAACGCCACCTGTGCCTCAAAGAAATCAAATACAGGCCAAATTTATTGCGTGAAATCAGATATTCGCCTTCAGCACAGCTAGGTAGTTATTTCTACAGGGAATATTAATGCAAAAGATATTTGCAGAGTAACCCTAGCGTCACACAGAGCCTCAAAGGTCAACTAAGCTCCCAACGAGCTTAATTCATAAGTGAAAATCAATTAATATAGTGAGACACCTGTACAGTTTATTCATTGAGCCCCCAAACGCCAAGAAGACATTAACTTTGTATTAATTGTAATTGAGATCTTTTATCAGATCTCACCTCCTCATCTTTCTATAAATACTTCAGCAGAAGATGAGCGAGGGGTTGGCTGTAGAACTTTGATATACATTTGAGCAAAAACTTCTGATTGTACATAGTATTCACTGGCTCTTGGAGCTTTGCTGGTGATAGATAGGTTAGGCTGAGATGTGTAGATGGTTGCTAAATTAAAGCACTGGACTTAAAACTGTAACTGGTTTGGAACATCAATACAAGCTGATTTATGGGATCCTGGTCTATGTTGACGGTGATGTTTTTCTCGCTGTAACTTGTCATTTTATTTCTGTTTTCATCCGTGTTTCATATTCTCTTATAAAGAACATCATGCATAGAGTTAGGACTTATTGTTTATCAGTAACCTTCTCTGACTCAAAATCTTTATCTGAATGTTTTCTTCTAAATTGTGTTATTTGAGAATGATTTAATTCAGTTTAAGCATAGGAATGCTGGCGTTCCCTCATCTTATTGTCTTAGCTGAATGTTATTCTTAGATGTTATTTTTAGTATACGTTTCGTGAAGATGAACTGAGGAAGATATGGTGAGCCCTGGTCCCAGTTTGATCCCACAGACTGCCTGATTGTTTCCCTTGGAATGTGTTAAAAGCTGGCTAGTTTCAAAGTACTTACCAGATCTTAGGCCATTCTGTTGTTATCTTTGTATTTGTCTTGAAAGTAACCAAGTAAAGAAGAGCTAGGAGAGGATTTGTGGTGAGCCCGGCCCGCTAGTTTCTACACCAAAAGTTGCCTTCAAGTTTCCCTTTGTTTTGAGATGTTTTCTATTGAAAGTGTATCAAAGGCTGGCTAGTTTCAAAGTACTTAGCAGATCCTAGTTTACTTTTATGTTTTTCTTGAGTCCATGTCAAAGGCTGGCTAGTTTCAAATTACTTACCAGATCCTGGGCTGCTCTTGTTTCTGCATCTGTTTATTTCTCCTTCTTATTGTATCATTCCATTCCATAAATCAATCTTCAAAGAGATCCCTAGACATAGATGACTTGCCCCATGGACCACTCTTGCCTCTTGCTGTTCCAATTAAACCCTATTATGACTCCATAGCCCAATGGACTAAACCCTGCAATTTTCTACCTTTTTGACCGAAGCTTACTCTGATGGCCTGCAACTTCTCACCTTTGGAACTTTTTGCACTCAGAACTTTTCACCTTGAACAGTAATCATGCTCAACCATCCAAAAAACAAACAGACCTTTGGCCTTCATAACTAGGCTAATATCATAACCCCAAACTTCAAAGACAAATCCATCTTTGCACTTATTGGAGAGATCCCTCTCCGGATTCAGGAGGGCTAGATCCTAGAATCCCAAATTTGGTTGAAACGATGTTGCTTCTGCAGTTTTAGTCTCACCAATCTGCTAAAATTACAGATCCTTAACAATGTAAAGGAGGTTTCCCCCTCGAGGTGGCTTATTTTTAAATCGTTGATCTCTCTTTTCTTATATTTTTTGAGTTGGTTTCATAACATTTGGAATCAGAGCTTTGTATTCTAGGGCTTCACAGCTTCAAACAGGTCATCGTGGAATTTTCACTATAATTTTTTTTTCTACAAAGGTTCAAACACTAAACAAATAACCCATTTGCGAAGAAATCCTGTGGAAATTTGTGTAAAAATTTCATATCTTGGTTCACAATATTTTCGGAGATATGATCTGTAGAAGTTAGGGTTTTTGCAGACTCCTGAATTTCATATCAAAGAGGTTACCTTAGGACAATCCTCATAACTCTTTCTCTGAGCATCGAATTAGAATTATGTACAATGTTGTCAAAATCACAGAGACTGTAGTTTCATTTGTATCGATTTCAGGGCTGAAGGAGGAAAAAATGACATGTGGCACGTCATACAAGTTCACTCTACTGAACTAGTCCATAATTAGGTCATTATGGGCTATTGGGCATAACCTTGTCTTGAAGAATTCAAATCAAGTCAGACATGTGGCATTGGAAAGAAGATTCAGAGGGATAATAAAGGTCTGAAGATAAAATCTTGGGGATTCAAAATCACAGAGATACATTAGATTCAATATTGAGCTCCTCAAAAGAATGAAAAAGGTGTGTATTGTTTTTAAAATTGCATAAGTCTTGTTTGAAAAATCAGTTTGAAGGGATTCCAAGGGCATATTGAAGCATAGATATCAGTATTGGGTTCTAAAATGGCCCTAAAAATTATTCAACACCCATTAAGCCCTCAGAAACCTCTACTATGAATCATTAAGAGGAAGAAGTTCAACATGATATATCAAAATTACTAGAACAAGTGCAACAAATTTCACTCTAGCAAAGAGTAACAAAAAATGAAATGGAAGCTAAGATGGATTGTTTCAAGAAAGTCGTGGAAGCTACGATGGATAGTTTGAAGAAAATCATGGAAGCTAAGATGGATGGTTTGAAGAATAGCATGGAAGCTAATATGGATGGCGTGGAATCTAAGATGAATGGCATGGAAGCTAAGATGGATGGCGTGGAAGCTAAGATGGATGGTATAGAAGGCAACATGGAAGCTAAGATGGATGGTTTGAAGAAAATCATGGAAGATAAGATGGATGGTTTGAAGAAAGGCGTGGAAGCTAAGATGGATGGTTTGAATAATGGCATGGAAGCTAAGATGGATGGTATAGAAGGCAACATGGAAGATTTGAAGAAATACATGGAAGGTTTGAAGGAAGTTTTGGAAATGTTGCTACAAGAAAATATTCCTAATGGTGAAAAGGTAGTAGAGGAAACTCATGATGAGAACAAAAGAAATGTTAATCATGATTTCATATACTCTAATGTTGGATTTAAGACCTGCCATTTTCCAAATATAGATATGAGTAAGTTTGATGGGAAGGATCTAATAACTTGGATATTACAAATGGATCAATACTTTGAGCTCCATAATACGCAAAACACACAAAAGGTACGCATTGAAACTTTATATTTAGAACAAAATCAGTTTGTATGGTATTGATGGCTTTGTTCTCATAAACCACTGGTCACTTTGTCAATTTTTATGGAGGAAATGATAGCACATTATGAGGATAAAAATAGCAACATCTTCTTTAGCCAATTGATAAATCTAAAACAAAAGGGTTCAATGATGGAGCACATTGAGGACTTCCAAAAATTGAATATAAGGGTAAATAATATTCCAGAGGAAAATAGGATTGATGTATTCATAGGGACTCTAAAGGATAACATCCAACATGAGGTTCACCTTGGGAACCTGATATATTGGAGAATACATTAAAGTTGGCAAGAAAATTGAAAAAAAAATTATGGCGACAAGGAATCCTACCGCTCACAACTATAAAGATGTAAGTGTTGCTACTCTTAGACTTCCACAACCTACAAGGTTGACACCACAAAAATTGGAAGAAAAAAGAGCAAAAGGGCTTTGCTATAGTTGTGATAGAAAATGCACTAAAGGTCATAAGTGTGTTGAGAATAAATTATTTTACATCGATTGTGAAGAGGAGGAATAAAAGAAACAAGAAACTTCAAAAGAAGAGGATATACACCAGGAACCAACCCTAGAGGAAGGAGAAATGAATCTGACCATATCCTGTAATGCATTGGAAGGAATTAACACTCCTCAAACTCTTAAGATAGTGTTAAAGGAGTGAACCCAGTTGCGGTTTTAACAAAAGTTATATAGGCCCAAAAAGCAGGGAAGAGCATAAGGTGCTAGTTGGTTTTGTGCTTATCCACCATCCGTTTAAGTATGGTTTTTAGAATTTTATTGACTGCTTCAACTTGGCCATTACCTTGGGGGTAATAAGAGGAGGAATATTGGTGCTTAAAGCCCAACAGTGAGGATAGATCACGCCATATCTCATCTTCAAAATGTCGGCAATGATCGGAGACCAATTGTTTCGGCACTCCAAATTGAGCGATCACATGGTTAAAGAAAAAGAGGGCTGCAGTAGCTGCTGTGTTGTTAAACGTTGGCATGGCCTAAGCCCATTTAGTGAAATAGTCAACCGCCACGATGATATACTTATGGTTACCAGCTAATGACGGTTGACACTCCATAAAGTCTATGGCCCACTTACAGAAGGGGCCAGTGGATCATATGACAGGATGGAGGGGAGATGGTGGGGCTCGTGCCTTGGGGGAAAAATGTTGGCAATTGGGGCAGTGTTTGACTGCCTCAATGCAATCACCAAAGAGAGAAGGCCAAAAGTACCTAGCACGCATAATTTTCTGGGCAATGGCCAGACTGGAGAGGTGGCCATTGCAAGAACTGCTATGACAGGAATTGAGGACTTGTTCTGCTTCAGCGTGTGTGAGACAACGACGAAGGAAAAAATCTACACCTCGACGATAAAGGTTGTCACCGATGAGAAGGTAGCAGGGGGCCTGGTGTTGGATATGTCGTCGAGCATCATGGTCAATATGGAGGGCGAAATTTTGAGTTCACAAATAAGTGAGGATGTCCCCATACCAGGGGTCATCAGTGATAATGGAAAATAAGTGTTCATCAAGGAAACTATCATTAATTGGAGGATCCTGCGTACCTATAGGTAGTTCGGAAATGAGTTTAGCAAGGGCTAAACCTTTCTTACTTTTTAGTGTGACAAATTCAAGATCGAATTCCTGGAGGATCACGAGCCAACGGGCGTACTTCCCACTGATGATTCGACGATTCAATAGGAATGCCATGGGGTTGGAATTAGTCACGACCTTGGTGGAACGCATGAGGATGTAATGACGAAGTTTTTAGACCAAGAACACGACAACCAGTGTTAATTTCTCTTCGTGTGAGTAGGATACAGAAGGTCCTACCAGGTTCTTACTAACATAGCAGATAACGTGCTCAATTCTGTTGTCATCTTCTTGAATAAGGACTCCAGTGACCGAGTGGGTGGAAGTGGAGATATACAAGATAAAATCCATATCAAAGTCAGGGGGATGAATCAAGGGAGCGGATGTGAGAGCATGCTTCATGGCATCAAAATAATTTTGAGCACAGGCATCCCATACAAAAGGGATATTGGAGCGGAGAAGTCTAAGGAACCCATGTGCGGTGATGGGATAGTTAGGTACGAACCGGCGAAGGAAATTAGCTTTACCTTGGAGGCTTTGTAACTGGCGTAAAGTACAGGGGACAGGAAGCTCAAGGATGGCGTGAACTTTTAATGGGTCAAGAGTGATACCATCTTTAGACACAATGAAGCCTAAAAGACGGCCAACGGGCACACAAAAGACACACTTCAGCGGGTTAAGGCGAATATCATACTTGCGACATCATAGAAAGATGTTCCATAGATCGTGAAGGTGCTGCACCCGATGTTTAGAACGTGCGGTAAGGTCGTCTAAATAAGCAAGGATAATATGAGCCAGGTCATGAAAACAGTAAGACATGGCCTGTTGAAAAGTGGCTCCTGCATTTTTAAGGCCGAATGGCATGACTTGATAGGAAAAGGTTCCCCACGGACTAATGAACATGGTTTTGAGTTGATCAGCATGATAGATAACAATTTGGTTGTATCCAGTGAAACTATCCATAAAAGATAGAACCTCGTGCCCCGCACACTCATCAATGATTTGGTCAATGAATGGTGTGGGGAAGTTGTCTTTAGGACAAGCTTTGTTCAGATCGTGAAAGTCAGTGCAGACACAAATGGTGCCTTGTTTCTTGAGAACGAGAACCAGATTTGACACCCAAGTGGTGTATTCAATGGGATAGATAAAACCAGCCTGCTTGAGCTTATCGATTTCGGCTTTGACAAGTTCTCGTCTGGAAGGATTAATGGGTCTCATCTTTTGACGGATAGGATTGGCATCAGGCCATGTATCGATATGGTGTTTGACAATTTCAAGATTTAGTCTGGGCATTTCTGAATAGGAATAGGAAAAAATATCACGAAATTCTATGAATAGCTTGGTGTAAGCTTCAACCTCTTCCGAGGTGCAATGGGCGCCTAAAGTGATATTTTCTTCAACCCCTGGTTTGTAAAAAATGTCAATTTTAATGGTAAGAGAGATATTGGCCATATTTCCTTCTTCAAAATCATCGGGTGTAGGGATGGGATTTCGAAACCAATCGAATTCGTTAGGAATAAAGTCTTTAGTTTCCACAGCATATTGGTCATGGGACTGTTGCGGGAGAAATTACACACAGTGGTGCATATCATTCCACGGAAAGTTGGGATCAGTCAGTGCTTCCATAATGTATTCATCGGAGTGAAATATGGGTTGACCAGAGGAAGGGAGGCCACTTTCCGCGGTAGAGCTATCTGACTCATCATTATGTGAAGAAAGGCGCACATGCGCAACATCATGGGGAATGACCGAAGAATATGCAGATACAGGATCTACCGATGTTGAGCCCAGGGTGATCGTTGGGGGAAGGCCAAGTGGATCATCAGGGGAAGTCTCCATGGGAGCTTTCACTGGGGTTCTTATGGATGATGATAGGTAGAAAAAGGTGGCCGAAGGCTCCGCCATGTTGGCATCGGGAGGAGGGGTTCCAATGGGAGTAGGAAGATCCGAAATAGAATGTGTGAATAAGGAAAAGGGGTACTTTTCCTTTGGTGCCCCCTTGCGAGATTTTCCATTCTTACCTGAAACGGTCGCAACGGAAAAAGGTTTCGGTTGAGGTGACTGAGGCACTGTTGCAGCGGGAGGAATCAGAGAGACCAGTTGAACTGGTGTCAAAGTAAGATCAGGTTTTGGGGTAGCAGCTGGAGGATCAAGGAGTTCATGAGTACCATCTAAAGGTAAAAGGCCAGGAGAAGAAGGTTCAGGAGGCTGATCAGAGGACATCATGAAAATCTGGTAATCATGGGAACCAGATGGAAGAGATTGAGTAGCCACCTGTCCTTCAGGTGGTTGGGTAGCCACAAATCCCTGTTGAGGGAAAGGATCAGTAAGCACAGCCGGCTGACTAGGTGCAGGACTGGGAGGAACGAAAGGGATGGCTTGCTATCCTCTCAATGTTTCTTAAGACTCCCATAGCTGTCGCATTTGTGGCAGAAGAGGACAATCATGCGTATAATGACCATAAACACCACAAAAAGAATAGGGCTTATTCGTACTAAGAAGCCTATCCTGCTTGGGCTAAGTAGTTTTGGGAGCATTACCTTGATTAGGTCTAGGATTACCAGGGGCAGCTTGATTTTGAGTGCCTTTCCTCTTCTTTTTTGAGGGAGGAGGATTAGTCGCACCCTGCTGTGCATACACCTGTCCCTGAGGGGGTGGTGGTTGCTATTGCAAGGGTTGAGAAGGCAAGGGAGGAGGCGGTGCTAATGCTGGAGGAGCTGGAGCACCAGGCTGTGGATACAGATAAAAATGAGGTTGAGTAGCAGTGTGGTAAATAGGAAGTTGGGCCAAAAGAGGAGGCATGCCATATCCAGGATATGTGCTACAGGGAGGGGGAAAATTGCAGGAGGTGCTGGCCCCTCCCTGAGGAAAACCATAGCCCATGGAAGGTTGAGCATACGGATTAAAGAGAGATCCAACGATACCGTCAATGACGTGAGATGCCCCCGGTGCGTTGGCACCACCGGGTCTAGGAAGATCAGGTAGAACGGTATAAACATAACCTGATTGAGCATAGATCAGGTCATATTTTAATGCAATTTGGAGAGAGACTTCGGTTTGAGGAAAGTGCGATGCGATGTCTTTCCCAATAGGTGGCAAGAGAGTCCTAAGGAACCAGTCCATATAGACACAGTCTTCTAAGGTAGGGGCTCAACATAGGCTCCTTCTTCTCCGCCATTCCTGAACATGGTCAGATAGGCGAGTCGTAAATGATTGATGGAAGGAGATCAAGAGCTCGGTCCCAGTGTCGTAACGAAGGGGAAGCTGGAAATAAGACAAAAAGGCCTGGGCAGGAGTTGCAAAGGTGGTATGAGAGGAAGGGGCTTGATCAACATACCACTTAGAAGCTTCACCAGTAAGAATTTTTTGGAACAACTGAAGACGAACAGAGTCATCGATAATGGAATTAGACGAACACCACATGTGGAAAGATCTAACATGATTTGAGGGATCTTGTCTAGCAAGGCCTTCAAACTTTGGGATGTCTGAAGGGAGCTTTGTTGGCATAGCGGGCCAACTAGCGTCATGGTGTATAGGGTCATTTATCAACTGGTCGAAGTCGGGGAGGCTGAGGCCTGCCATGAAAGGGAGCGAGGGTGTAGCCGGGGTAGTGTCCGTTGCGGTCCCACTAGTGGTATTTCCGGTGGGAGGGTCGGGGTTACCACCAGTATTAGGTCCCGCACTAGACATGGTGAAGGTGATAGGGGGAGAACCGAAGGCGGAACAAGAAGGAGAACCCAAAGGACCAGAAGAAGAGTTGGAGTGCGAACTCGGTTGAGGACTAACTCGAATACTATGCAGAGGAGTAAGTCTCCCTATCGAAAACTGAGGAGGAAGGCCAAGAAGTCTCCGGGATGAACGCCTTGGTGACGCAATGGTGATGACACAAACATGGCACAAAGGAAAAAGAGACCGACAAGGGCAAGGAGGTGTAGGATCAATTGATTTCAATGTTTTGGAGTCTTTTCTTGGCGGTGTTAACCAAGCCCCTTTTCACTTAGGGTGTGTGTGTAAATTTTAAATTTTAAACCTAGACATTTGTAGAGAAAAGAAAAAGTGTTGTTTTATAGATGTAAATAAACCTGCAAATGACAGTATATAGGCCTGCAAAAACAGAAAATAAACATATAATAATGCAATAATCTAAACCCAGGGAGGTGGGCCTCTCAACAACTAGTCTATAGGTGAGTGAAAAACTAATCAAAACACGCCAAAAAACCAATATATCTAAGGTCAGAAGGGACAGGGATCTAAAGGACAAAATCTGTTGGAAAGTGGTGCAGAAACAACAATAAATCAGAGGAATAATTGCTGTAAAAAGAGGTGGCGAAAGGCTATCTCCAGGAGGGAAGCGGAGTGCACCCTAAAGGAAAACCCAAACAAAGCTAAATGAGGAGATTTGGATGGATAATGAGCCGATCTGAAGTCTCTGAGGACTTACACCATTTTTTGGTCATCTAATCCATTGTTATTAGATGGACCCAATTACACCAAGTAAGACCAATTTTACCCCAAGTAAAATCGCATTCACTATGAAAAATAACTTAGAAAACCACCTTTATTAAGTTGTTTATGGTCTAAATAGGAAACCCCATGGGGAAACATTAAATAAATCCATATTTATTTGATTTTTCCTCAAGGAATAATTAGTGAAAACAACAATTTAATTAGTATTCCTGGTTATATTTAACCCAAAACAAAGAGATTAATTAGATAAATAATTATTGATCTTATTATTTTCTAAGAATAAGTATTTAAACATTACTTAAATAATATTCTTTGTTACATATCACTACATCTCCCTTAAATAATTAAATAAATCATTATTTATTTGATTATTACTCAACCATATCCTTAAAATGATAAATAAATCATTTATTTATTTATTATTACTTAATCACATCCTTAAAATGATAAATAAATCATTTATTTATTTATTATTTACAAATAAGGGGATTTGACTCAAGTCAAATTACTTTTCCCTCCAACACATATAATAAAATATTCCATAAAATTTGGATCTTGATTTGGTTAATAATATTTTAATTATGCACCAATATCTAGACTAACTCAATATTTTGTTATAAATGGAAGGGTTTTCCCATTCATTGTCACCTTTTGTTGCCTAAAGATCACTCTGGATCTCAACTCTTGGTCTGGCTATTGATCCACCATCATAGCCATATTTTTCCATTTTTTTCTGGGTTTTCTACACCATCAAGAGAGAGGAATTCTAAATCTGAAGTGCTGAGGACTTACAGGAACCCATCCCATTGAGGAGAACAGGGAACACGCTCTTGTGTTTTCCTCCCAGGTGCCATTAATAAAAAATTCAATGGATATATTCTTGTCTTGTCTATTGTATCTATGGATTAAATCTTAGTTTTCTACTATTTAGTGTCTTCTAATGCATAGATCTAGATTTTTGCAGCATTTGTCTTGATCATCTAACTGCAGATATGAAGATATTAGCAGTCATTTCTGCTGTTAGGGCTGTTTGTTATGCGCAACTAAAGTGGTATTTTTCGTATGCTTCGAATCAAGATTCATACTAACAGATAGAAGGACATATCAAGAAGAAAAATGTAACAGTTCTTATTGATTCAGGTAGTACCCATAATTTTGTTCATTTTAAGGTATCCAAGGAATTGAATTTCTTCCTATACCCAATGCCAGAGTGTCAAGTGATAGTGGAAAATGGAGGAACTATAAATTTCTCTGGAAAGTGCCATAATACCAAGATAACCATGGGGGAATATGTATTGAATATTCCAATGCTTTCCATTCCAACAGGTGGTGCTGACGTTGTACTAGGAGTACAATGTTTACAATATTTTGGGACAGTAGCTTTTAATTTTCAAGAAATTTTCTTGAATTTTTTTCGGAAGGAAAGGAAGTTGAATTACGGGGTATCGCAGGGAAGCCGGGAAAGATAATAAGCTCTAAGACAAAGCCTATGAAGTAAGAACAATGAGGTGTCACTGCATAATTATGCTCACTAGAATTTCCAACATCAAAATAATCTATTTCTCTAGATCTCCAAAAATTCTTGGACATTCATTCCAAGGTGTTTGAAACTCCCAAAGGACTCCCACATATTCGTGATCATGATCATGCTATTCATTTGATTCCAGGAAGTGTTCCTCCAAACATCAGGCCTTACAGATATCCTTATGTCCAAAAGAGCTAAATTGAACGTATGATTGCAAGAATGCTAGAGGCTGGTATAATTCAACCTAGTCAAAGTTATTTTTCTGCTCTGGTAGTATTGGTGCACAAGAAGGATGGATCATGGTGCATGTGTCCGGATTATAGGGAGCTCAATAATCTCACTATTAAAGATACATTTCCCATTCATGTGATTGATGAATTATTGGATGAATTACATGGAGAAATTTATTTCATCAAGTTGGATCTCCGTTCAGGATATCATCAAATAAGAATGAAGACTGAAGACATTCCTAAAACATCATTTCGAGTTCATGAGGGTCATTATGAATTTTTGGTCATGCCTTTTGGCCTTACCAATGTAGCTTCTGAATTTCAAGGGTTGATGAATTCCATTTTCAAAGCCTTCCTTAGAAAATTTGTTTAGTATTTTTTGATGATATACTAATCTATAGCAGGTCTTGGAAGGATCATATTCAACATGTTGTCAGGGTGCTAAAATATTGGAGGAGAAACAATTATATGCAAAAACCTCCAAATTGTTTCTTTGGAGTACAAGAGGTGGAATATCTGGGTCATATTATATCTCAGGAGGGTGTTAAGGCACCCTAACAAAATTAAAGCCATTAAGAAATGGAAAGTCCCCACAACCATAAAGTAGTTGTGAGGATTTCTTGGGTTAACAGGGTATTATCGAAAGTTTGTTAAGAATTATGGGAGAATAGAAGCACCTCTAACAACATTACTGAATAAAGATGCAATTCCATGGACTCCTAAAGCAACTAAGGCCTTTAAACATCTTAAAGAGGAAATGTGCCAAGCATCGGTTGTAGCTACGCCAAACTTCACAAAAAACTTTATTATGGAATGTGATGCCTTAGGAAATGGAATTGGTTTTGTTTTAATACAAGAAGGAAGACCCATTGATTTTGAAAGTCATCCAATAAAAGGAAAGTATTTATAGAAAGCTATTTATGAGAAGGAAAAGTTGGCAATACTACATGCAGTAAATATTAAATGACGACCTTACCTAATGGGAAGACACTTCAAGGTAAAAACCGATCATGATAGTCTTAAATACTTTTTGGAACAAAGACTATCTTTAGAAGAGCAACAAAAATGGGTCACAAAGATGTTGGGTTATGACTTTGAAATCATCTACAAAAAATGGAAGCTAAATGTTGTTGCATATGCACTCTCAAGAAAGGATGAGGATGTGGAAGCATTGATTTGTGCCATTTATACTATCCAACCCAATTGGATAACCGAAGCAAGGGAGGAATGGAAGAATGACAAAGAAGTATGGACACTCATTCAAAAGTTGCAGCACGATCCTAGTACATCTCTTACATTTAGTTGGAAAAATTATTCCTTATGGTAAAAATATTGCTTATATATTTGTAAGAATTCCCAACTAAAACAAAATATTCTTTTAGAATTGCACACCTCTCCCTTAGGAGAACACTCGGGATTTTTAAAAACTTACCACAGGGTGAAGAAATAATTTTTTTGGGATGGCCTTAAATCTGATATTTAAAAAATTTTGGCGGAATGTTTGGTTTTCCAGCAAAATAAAGTTTAGACAATTAAGACCTCGGGTCTGCTACAACCTTTATCCATTCCAAATCAACGTTGGGAGGAGGTTTCAATGGATTTTATCACCAGTTTACCTAAGTTCGAAGGAAATAGTGTCATCATGGTCATATTTGATAGAATTACCAAGTATGCACACTTTTTTTCATTATATCATCCATTTAAAGAGAATAAAGTTGCTACTTCATTTATGGAAACAATTCAAAAGCTACATGGAAACCAAAACATTATTGTAAGCGATAGAGATCCCATTTTCACTAGAAATTTTTGGACAGAATTATTTTCTTGTTTGGGTACTCAACTAACTCATAGCTCATCTTATCATCCTCAATCCGATGGGAAAACTGAGATAGTGAAAAAATGTTTGAATGATATCTTTGTTTCTTTATATCTAATAAAAAAACAAAATGGGTAAATTGGTTACCTTTGGCTGAATGCTGGTATAACAGTTCCTTCCACACTGCAACAAAAATGAAGCCATTTATGGAACTTTATGGATATCATCCATCGTCCATCACATCATATTTAAGAGAAAATTCTAAGGTTCAAGCAGTGGAAGGTCACATCGAGCATCAACACAAGTTCTCCAACTCTTAAAGGATAACCTAAATTTGGCAAAGAATCGAATGAAAAAACGTGCAGATCAACATCGTAGTGAGAGAAGTTTTGATGTAGACGACTGGATCTTTTTACAACTACAACCATACAAACAAATGTCCCCCAAAGTACAATGGTCCTTACAAGGTGTTTCAAAAGATTGGTACTATGGCATACAAATTGGAGCTTCCTGCATCTTCCTGAGTGCACCCAGTTTTCCTTGTTTCATGCTTAAATAAGGCTATATGTGAAAAATATTTGGTTCCAATAATATTTCCAGAACTTTATGAGGAAGGAAAAATCATATTGGAACCTAAATTAGTCATGGAAATAAGAACTCGACAACTATGAAATCGATCAATTTCAAAGTATCTCATCAAGTGGAAGAACTTACCCACTGAAGATTCCATATGGGAGGATGAGAATTTTATCATTAGGGGAATTTTGAGATCTAAAATGGACCTCTTAAGGAAATTATAAAATAATAGTGGAAATAATAAAATGAGATTAGATTACATCATCAAATTTTAGAGGGAAAAAAGAAAAAACTACTTTTTCAGCTCGTATTTTCAACTTATCTCCCTATGGGTTTACTCAAATGTATTGTGGGAGCACTCGTTCGATGAAAAATTTAATTCCTCATCCAAGGAGTAGCCATGTTGCATAATTTCGATGGACCCTTTTACACGAAAAATGAGAAATACATGAAAAACGTGATTGCAATCACATTTTTTCATGTATTTCTCATTTTTCGTGTAGCAAGGTCCATCAAAAATATGCAACATGGGTACTCCTTGGATGAGGAATTAAATTTTTCATCCAACGAGTACTTCTACTCGAAATTTGAGTTAAATCTTAGGGATATTATTTGAAAATACAAGTTGAAAAAGGTAGTTTTATTACTTTATTATTTTTAAAATTTTTACTTTTTTAACCCCAAAAATGGTGAATCATCCCCCATGGTTGACATCATCATATTGAATCCTATTGGTTCTTATAAATTTTATTTTGGTTGTACACTTTTCTTAAGAGGCCCATTGTTGACGTCAAAGGTTCTCTAATGTACGGAAGCATCTAGAACTACTCAAGTGTTGAGGACAATACTTTTTTGAAGGAGAGGGGCATGTTAGGGCCCTATATTTCTAGTGTAGTCCCTTATTGTTGTTAGTGTATCCCCCTTATTGTTATTGTTGTACTCGTGTAGTCCCCATATTTTTATTATTGTGCCCCATAATAGCCCACTTTTGTTATTGTTGTGCCCTTACATTATTATTGTTAAGTCAGCTAGGATTATATTGTGACCCCGTGGACTCCTATATATATAAAGGAGGTTTTGTAATTTGTGTCATCCAAGAATTGTTCATTTATGTAATGTAAAAGAGGTTTCCCCCTCGAAGTGGCTGATTTTTAAGTCATTGATCTCTCTTTTCTTCTATTTTTTGAGTTAGTTTGATAACATCTAACAACTCATGCATACATAAATCCCAATATTTTGCGATAGATGTATAAAAATCAAGATGATTAGAGGAAAATATTCCAAGTTTTAGACATAAATAACAAGACATACACATAACCCACAGATGGATTTCAACGATATTGATCCAATATATCTTCCTCTTGTCTCAACTTTATAATTTTCCATTACTCCTAAAGATTCATGTAACCACCTGCAACAATTAATTTAAAATCGAATTCAACATAGATTTACATGGTCCCCTCATTCATAATGAAATTACTTTTCTTCTAAACATCCATACAACTGTACAAAATTTTACAAAGACTTAATGCCTTTGATTTGGCCATACTGTATTTACTTAACTCTATTCCTGTCACACATTACTTGATGTTTTTTAGACTTACATACATATACTTTGGAAAGGAATCCGAACTAGAATTAGTTCATACCCATAATGTTCTCCACAAAATCCTCTCAAGCTATTTGTCCTACATCTTATCTAACTTATTCAAATATTGTCGAGTATGGTTACAATCTCAAAACTATATACATAATTTTCTAGACTTCTTCAAAACATGTAAATACAGATAATTAACCTATCACTCTCATTTATTGAACCAACTCCCTTAGTAAGAAAAGACCCATTATGCCCAATTAAAGGTATATTTTCTTGGAGGCAAGATCCCCATGCATCAACTTGTATTGTGCTCAACATTTCTAGGTAGTGTGTGCTAGCTTTGGGTCCTCCCATATTCAAATTGAGGGATTTTTGCCTTCTCCTTTCCCTCCTCCATCCTAGGGCCTCTTGACCCTTCTATATACGTTGTTGTCTTTTGGGTGAAAATGGCAACAAAATGTTTCCATTTCCATTGTATGTGTGAGGTTCGTGGGGCTTAAAGCTATAGTGAACGAGTAATCAGATTCATAAGCATAGAGCTCTCCTCCTTCAAATATCAAGTGGCCTCTCATAGTGTAGAAATGATAAAAAATATGGCCAAGCAATGACAATGGATTGATCATCCCGATGCTTATTGCAACACCCCTACCTGTCCAATTAAATGTCCTTACCCAAAATTAAGTAAGTAAGAGGGTATGACTAATAAATAAAAAATTACCTCACATGAAAGTATATAAAACAAGGAAATACGGGATATAAACATTGATTTTCCTACTTTATACTTAGTTAAGTTTGTTGGCCCAACTTAACTCTTAAAATGACCATAAATTCCATGGGGTGATATAGGCATTAAAAAAAATAACTGTTCCTTATTATTGTTCCTTATTCTTAATACCATGTAATAGAAGAATGTGGGCACAATGAATCTGGGGCTAACAGATATTTTAGAAGTGAATCGCACATGGTTGAGGGCAGAGAGGGAGAAAAATTGAAGAGAGACTTCAAGAGAGTAGGAATGGAGATATGGGAATATTTTTGGCAGACTTTAGAGAACATGGAGAAGTGGAGAAGTGGAACTCTAGAAGATTCTATAATGAGGACTATGGAGGTGACAAATAGTGAAAACACTAGGAAGACTAAGGGTGCCAAATGGCAGAAAAAATCAAGGAGATAGGGTACATGCCTAACTAATTGTAGGTGCAGGGAAACACGATAAAAGGCAAGAGTTGAGGATGAGGAGGAGACGATGGGGAATAAGGAAAAAATAGGGAGATCACGAGAAAGGAGAAAAAATAAGAGTTTGGGCAACACGGGAAGAAATAAAAAGGGAAACAATTTAGCAGCGAAGGGTGAGATTGAAACATTGACCAGACAAGAGTGGCAGCCTAGAATTTTTGAGACAACGATAGAAGGGAGTCTGTAGCGTGACAATTTATTATCAGAAGCCTCTAGAAATCTTATGGTCTTAGGCCCCTGCTATCGTTTTCTTTGCAAAGACATTGGCAATAAGTTTATTGTGTTTTATCGAGTTTTCTTAATATATGTTGTATGTGTTTCTCATCAACTCACTGTATCAAGGACTAATGTGTCTATAAATCACAATCCCTCCAAATTATGACTCGATATTCATAACCCTTATGCTGATTGACAAATTTCCTACAATAATTGGCTTGCATCTGCATAACAATATTCATGTTGTTAAACGACATTTTCCCTTCGATGATCACTCTTACAAAGTTTATAAATATCCCCACTCAATGAGACACATGGTAATTTGGTCATCTTAGGAAGTTCTCTTATGTTTTTTCATATGATTTGGTTACACCAACATCTTCACATTTGGATTCATTTCAGAATAATGTACGCCAACAACACCCGTGGATAACAATAGTATGTATCTCTGTGGAAAGCTCCTCTGAATATCCATAGAAAAATTATATGTGTCGTTAATGAACATAAACCCTAATTGGTATTGCTTGATTTACACAATGAGGGAAATATGTGGTTGTATGTTAGTTTTAGATAATTGGATATAGTTTTAGTTCAACAGGAGCCCCAGAATAAAGGGGATACATTGGATCGATGTTTAGAATTTTGAATTGGTGTTTCTGTGTGTAATGATTTTGAGGAAAATTTGTCTTGTAGAGAGGTTTCCCTTAGTTAATTAACTTAATCAGTGAGACATTTATTTTGATATTGATTTTAATATAATTATATTTGATCTGTTTTTTGAGTTTTTTTTATCTGAACATTGTTTTGGGCACCAATCTTGTGACCAGATTCAGGGAATGGCAAGTATCCTCCTCTGGAAACCTTCCTGAATAAACCCTGTAGGTTTTATGGGCTGAAATTAAATGTAGTGGTAACATTAGAGGTTATTGATAAGAGGTTGGATAATCCCATATCGTTCTAACTTGGTACATAGGGTGGGTATGGGTCTGTAGAAACCTTGAGCATATTTAGGGTGGATACAACACTTATGGAAGCCATGTTGTCTAAAGGGTGGAGATGTTAATATCTGGAGTCCATTTTTCATCGAAGGGTGGAGAGATTGCTCCCTGGAATCCCTTACTAACTATTGGGTGGAGATAAATATCTCTGGATTCGCATGTGGATTGCAGGGTGGAGGAAGATTCCCTCTGGAACCCCTGCATCAGCCTATAAGTAAATACCTTATGCCAAGATGGTGAAGGTTAGATTATACCTCTAGAATCCCTAGAGTCTAGGTAATGAGACAAATTACACAAGCTAGGGGGTGACAGTTGCACGGTTGGCAACATTTCAATGGTTTGGAGGAGAATTGTTGATTTTGTCCCAATACCCATCTCTGAGTTACATAGTGCTTAGTGCCTTATTAACTGTTATTCCAAAACTATGATTGGATTGATCACAACGTACCTATATGTGCATAGTTATAATATTGCAGTAATGTGCGTGGAACTTCTATTGGTCCTATTTTGGAGAAGTATCTTTCTTTTACCCATTGTTTTCCTAAGCAAGAGGATGACAGATATTATGAATATAAAAAATCTTGTATGGAGATCCCAATTGTTCCTCTTCATTAAATGATAAGTGCTCCAACTCTTTTCTTAGGGGATGGGAACTGGATAATTGTGTGAGAAATTGTATAGCAAATACTTGCAACACCTAGGCAAGTAAACCATGAATTTTCCACCAACCTATTGGATATTTACCACAATTCCCATCACATAAAGCCTCAATTGTGCCAAATTCACATTATCCAAGTGAAAAAAGAAGAAGCACAAATTTATTTCAGATAATGGGTGCTTCTTCTTAATCTAAACCATAAATATTCTTCATTGTTGTCATGAAACACTTCATGGCCTCTTTGTCACTGTAAGGAATTTTTATTGTTTGCTCAATATCATACCATTTTGGAGCCAGGGGTTGTAATATTAGTTACAGGTGTCTATCTTTGTAACAACATGGAATTTGATTTTAACATCTTGTTATGGGCTACTTCAAATACAACATACATGCAAGTATGTTTGTTACTGCAAGGCTTGATCCTTAACTTATATTAAAGAATCACAACTTATAACCACATCTGCCTAAAATTACATGTTCAACAACATGTTAGAGTGTGTGCATATTGTTAGTGGTGGAATAAGCACTTGGATTGTGACAAATGCCTGACCAGACACATCTTAAGCTCAAGGGATATTCTATGATTTGGATTGGATTATTGGAAGGTGGTTGAATCTGACATTCACTGAAAGGGTTTCAAACAGATAACTCTCTTTCACACATATGAGGGTACTAGGGCTTGATGTGGTAGCAAGGGTAAATTTGTAATCTATTAGCTAGGAGAATATGAAAAAGGACAGTGGTTCTATAGGATAGAATTCTACTGGTTGGATGACTAAGTAACACAAGATCCATATTTCTAATGCATCAACAAAAGAAAGCTTTTACAAGACTTAAAAAAAATTATTTGTACATCCAAATGTTTCTGTCATAAGGAATTCTCATGGATAAGCTACCATACATATGTTATCAATAAATATTTCCGATCAAGTGTGATAAAATTAGATAATTATACATAGATATATCATGAGACTAACAAAAACATGAAACAATGTTAATGTCACAGTCTGGAACTGAAGAATTCAGATATGGAAATACATGAGATAAGTAGACAATACACACATCAAGCATTCATAATTCCTCAAGAGTGCTTCTGATATAATATATATTCAAATTATAACAGAGCATGCTCTAACAAATACAAGAAATGAACCCCTCTATCTTTGCCTTACACCATATTTATACAAAATAGGAGTTTTGTACAGAAGCCTCCAATAAAAGTGGAAATCTATATTTAGGAATTTATTACAACTCTCTACGTATAGTAGAGTTCATCTAAAGCATTAAGAGGAAACTGAAAAATAGAAATAAGATAGATTAAGGCATCATGGAGTTGAATCTGGCTGAGTAAATGTGGTTGAGTGCCCTCGTAGCTTGTCAAAAATTGTCTCCAAAAAAGGTGGAATCTAGCAACTGAAAGGAACACTTGTATGCATATCTGCTAAAATATAGGAGTGGATAACAAACTGGAAGTTATCTGACACCTGGGAAAAATTCATCATCATAGAGGTTACATTAACTTCATCATATTTAGTGTCATCCTTGTGAGAATAGAACTGAAAAGCAACTTTTCTTCTCCATATATAAAATCCAAAAATAATAGCTACTTACTGGGTTATTTGTAAAAACCAGATTTTTGTAAAAGGTAGATATATCCGAAAATACCGAATATAAAACAAAAATTAAATGCTCCATCATATTTTCAAGGATTTGTATATTCATTCATCAGAGGTATAATATGGAGGCAAATATTCTGATAGCTTCAGCTTTAGTTACCCTTTTGTTTGACCTTCTCTTATGTGCTTGATTGCTAAGTATTTTTCTTCTTGGTTCATTTTCAAAATCTCATGACATATTGCTTCTGATGTATTCTTGTCATCATATGTAATAACTAAAACATGAATTCTAGATTTTCTATAGCAGACTCTCAACTGCAACCCGTTACATGTTATTTTGTCCCAATGACATATGATTGTTCATATAGGTTCATCACTACCTATATTGTGCTCCTTTAGAAGTCAAAAACCCTAATGTTCCTAAACCAAGTCTTGGAATTGGAGAAAAGCTCATTAAAACCCTTAAAATTCTAACTCTGCACTTTTCCTAGCCCTTTACTACGGGTCCGTGAATACTTGTTCTATAGCCTGCGGTAGCTCCCGCACATTCTGCTTATAAAACCTACTTACCCCCGTAAAAAGTCAAATAAAGGAAAAAGTAAGTTTTAGAAGCCCGGCTAGTCGAATATTCTCCCAACTGGAAGCTTCTAGAGGCGCGATCAGTTCGAGCTTTATCCCTCCACTCATGGAGCTTTATCCCTCAACTCATGGAGCTTATCCCTTGGTATATGGAGCTCAAATCCCTTCACGAGAGGAATCCACCATCCTCTTCATGGAACTAAAACTACCTCCATTTCCCTATAAATTGAGCTCATGTTTCAGTTTCAAGGGTAGCTTGTAGATGGTAGACATACATGTTAGTTGTTGAAGAAATTATCAAGAGAGCATACTCTCTACACTAGTTGTTGTTGGCATGAGAATGATCACACCCTTATGTCCATAACTCCATACTAGTTCAAAGAGAGGAAGGCTTTTCAAATTGAAGAAGGAACGATTGTTCAGGACCCCGGGAAAAACTTGTACGACATCAAGGCATCAGGTTGTAAATTTACTCTTTTCATTCAAGATAATACATATGGATCTCCTTTTCTCATTGAGTTTTTCTTGTGCTTATTTGAATAATTCAATACTTAGAGTCCTTGATCACTAAGTTAGATTAACTGTTCTTAATTATCATATGTTGCAGGTGCTTTTAATTCTTTTGTCTGTCTTTGGTTGCAGGTTTTACTTACTGAAGAAGCCTCTTTGGAGTGATTGGATAAAAGACTGCACCAAATGTTGGATTTCAAGGTAGGGGCATGTCCTCTTTATTTGTTTATAATAATTATGAACTACAAATAATATAGAGAAAAAGATTTACAAATGGATGTTTTTTTCTAGCTATTCGTAGAATACTAGGAAGATCGCTCTTGTCCACAAGAGGGATTAATCCGCATAACAAATTGGTGACTCTACTGGGGAATAGAACTTAGTTTTCCTTTTTATTTTTTAGTTCAAATTTTAAGAGTTTTCTGATTTTGATTTGTCTGAGATTGGGTTGGTTAGATAACTTTTAAGAATCCATGAAAAGAAAAGCTGAATATTTATTTTTTTCTGTAATTTTCCTTGCCCCCGCGATTTTAATTTAAAAACATTGTGTTAGCCTTTGTAGTTTTTAGTTCAGAATAGTGCAGTACCACTCTGTTCTTCATTAGAACCTGCGGACCTATGGAAAATTTTTGAAAAAAATAAGAATTCTCTTTTTAGGAACTAGATTAATTGATTATGTGTTTGCCCCAGTCTGCCTTAAGCTGTCCAATCTTATGTGTGAATTTCTTTTCAACAACTTTTGTGTTTGTGTGTTTTATCATCCAATTTGCATGTTATGAGTGAGCGTTTTCCCTACTTTCTTGCTGCTCCATATTAGATACCTTCATTTACCTAAGCTTATTGGTATGATGTTGTTCTCTTTCTGAGCCATTAAACCTATTGCAAACCTTACTTTTATGAAAATTGATTTCATGTTCATTTACAAATTTGGAAGAGATTTTTAGCTTACTAAGGCCTGATTTTCACACCAAACCATTTTTGGATGTTTTCATTTCTGCTGAGATAAGTAGAAATTTTTCTTGGTTTGATCACAAACTAGGAGAAAACATCCTCAAACTTTCTAGATAGACTTCAAAATTAGACTTTCCTTTGATTTTGAAATTTATGTTTTTAGGAGTTTTAGATATTGTTTTCTTTTTGGAAATATTTTGTTAAATGATTTGTAGTTTCTGATATGATAGATAAAGGAATTTCATTTCGAATGAGTAATAGATCATTTTTTCAAAATTGAGTTCTCAAGGAAATGATCTTATTTTCAAAGATTTTGTTTATGAATGAAAGAATTGGTGCTTTGAAAATTGTTAAATCTCTCAATCTTTCCCTTAAATAAGATTCATTGAAAAAAAAGATTTGTATTCCTCGTTTAGATGAATTTAGCGTATTTTTGAGTCGGGTCACAAACATCATTGAAGTTTCACTTCCATTCCTTATGTCTTAAGCAATAGCCAAATTAAAAACAACACTTTAATAAAATTAATCTAGATACTTTACATTTTCTAGGGCTCTTTTCGACCAACATAGCTTAGGCTAGTGTCTTGGAACAAGTTGTAATTAACATTCCAAGACAATTCAAACAAAAAAGTAGCAATCTTGTCTTAGGAAAATCCAATTGTAGCATTTGTGCTTTGGGAAGCTCTTCTTAAAAGAGTCAAGCACGAGATCATGTCGGAACCAGTGAGGTAATCGTACCTATATCATTGAGAAAGATAGTAGATGTGCACGTATTAAAAATGGTAAACCTCGGATAGAACATTGTTGAGGAGCCTAGGGTCACTTGTTGGTAAATATTGGAATATATCAAGGGGCCTTCAAGGGGATTGAGCTAGTTACTCTGCCCTTGTGTGTATATTGGATCGTAGACTGTTACCCTAGGTATATTGTTTCCCATTGGTGACCTTAGTGACTATAAAATTTAGGATTTTTTCCCAAGGTGACGGTGGAGGGAAGGTCCCACTGTACCTGGAGCAGACATCGACTAGAATCACTTGGAATTTCCAGAGGGTACTCTTCACTTTGAGATGGCATAAGTGGAGATACTTGCACTAGACTATTTCATTAAGTAGGTTGCCAGGGTAATTGTTCCAACCACCATTTCCACACTATAATTATACGACGTTGGATTTCATCACCAACTAGTGTTTTTAGTGTGGGAATCTACTGTTTGTGTGTGGATTACTCTCTTAGATTTTGTAGGCGTGTGATCAATTTGATTGTTTCCTTAGAGACTTTAGGATATTTTGTTGAAATTTTCTTTTATTTCGTGTGTTAAATTTTTAATCGTGGTTGAATTACCTAGAAAATCACGTAGAATGCAGGGGAAACCCCCTGAGTACACACCAAGCCAGTTAGAAAAGCTTAAATCTGAGAAAGGAAAACCATCAAGGACTAGATGAAATGAACACGAGGAAAAATCAGTAATTATACATCCTGATTACGAAGTAGATCAACCTCAAAACAATATAAAGTTCTTGAAGGAAAATATCAATTTCTGAACTAGTTGAACTTGCTTCTACAACTAGTGAATTATCAGCTACTGAGCCTGAAATTTCTAAACTAGAAACTAAACCTGCTATATCTGAGCCTTATTTAGAGTTCATCACTCCAACCCTTGGCCGTCCTCATTCATCGAGAGTGAAGTTTCACATCACTGAGAACCTTCCTCCTGGCCTCATTAGCATTGAAGAAATTACTGACACAAAAGAAGAAGTTGTTCTTCCTTCACATCAAGAATATTTAGATCTTAGGCCAAGTGACTCGATTTAATATTATATCCCTTTCAAACAAGATCCTTGGTATTCTCAGTTAACGGACTTTCTACACAATTCTGGTCTAAACTATTCGCCACCCCGAATTCCTTTTTATGCCATACCAAGGGGTAATTACAAACCTTCATTCAACATGTCTGGTGAGTCATCCATGTTTTCTGCATCTCCATAATCATATTTTTATGGTGGTCTATCTGTTCCTCTGGGGTACCAATCGCTTTCTAGTACTTTCGTAGGAGCATCTCCTTCTCCTGAAAAACTTATACAATCACATGGTCCAAATAAATCACATACCGAAAATTTGAATGTGGAACAAGTTTACATGATGTACGGAAACATTCCTAACCCTAACCCTCAAAGTAGTAACTTATCACTTGGGGGGCATCCTCAAGGCAGTAATTTACCGCCTGGGGGGCAACCTCAAGGATAGTACATACCTCAAGGACTGTACATACCATAAGTACAGTACACACCTCAAGGAGAGTACATACCTCACAATATCATCCTCAAGGGTAGTACTCTATTCAGGGTCCACAACCTCTTCAAGGACAATACCCTATGTCAGGGAAATAGTCTTTCCAAGGACAACAGCCTCCTTTAGGGCCGCAGTTCTACCAGGAAAAACAATTGTTTCAAGGAGGTCAATATTTTAGTGGGAATTATCCAGCCAACTATCAAACATACGTTCCAAATTATCAACTTGGTTGTAGTCCATTTTACGTAGCACAACCTTCAATGGGAGCTCCATATGCCGAAGTAAACACTGTGTGGAATCCAACACCAACTCAACATAATTTTCAACCTAACGTGCAAGTACCTTATAATCAACCTAGTCAGCTAATTAGTTATAGTCAAATCTAGAAACCTGTCCAATCTATGCTTCAAGTTATACCATAGGTATCTACACCTAGTATTGTTCAGCAGCTTGGTCCAAGTACACCTAGAACTCCACCTCAAACTACTGCACCAACTTCTGTTTAACCTACCACACATATCCCTGGAATTTTTGCAGCCCCTATTTCTACAGCCCCTCAAGTATCACAACAAATCCCTCTAGTCAGTGCACAACAACTTAGACCCACATTTCAGACTACTGTTCAAATACCTACGGGACAACCTGGTACAAGTACAATTGTAACAAGCCAACCTCATTTTATTTATCAACCACATCAAGGGCAGTATCAATATGAACCTGTAGCACAGAATCCAGTATACCAGCATCAACCGTATCCTGGTTACATGTATCAGATACCAGCTCAAACTCAATATGGTCCGGCCAACCCTGGTTATCTGGGAGGCATTCCAATCCCAAATGCACAGTCTATTCCAGGATATCCTGGATAGCCTCCTCCTGGTACTGGTATAGTTCCACAAGGTTATCAATTTTCTCAGTAGGACCCTAACCGTCAGTTACCATTCATAGAAACTTTGGATTTACCCAATTTGTCGTGCCTAACAAATGATCTGATTTATTATCTTCCGTATTGGCCACCAATGCCGAATAAGATGCCCAGTGATATTCCTAAGTTCGAAGGTAAATCAAGAGAAGAACCTTCAAACCATGTCATGACTTACCACCTCTGGTGCGCATCCAACTCTTTAATCGATGATTCCATTCGATTAAGACTCTTTCAGAGAACACTAATTGGCTTAGCTGTAAAATGGTATATTAAACTACCACGTGGCTCATTCAACAATTTCAACGCATTAGCAACAACTTTCTTAACACACTTTCAGTTGCCAGTCCGTTACGAAAATGGCACGGAACTCCTAACTTCATTAAAAAAATCTACGTCTACATACATATCAGAGCACATACATGAATGGAGATGTAGAAGACGTTTAGTGAAATTTTTTATTCCTGATCATATTTTGGCAGAATGGTTTATTAAATCATTGCTTCCAAATATCACTGAAGATGTGGCTAGGGGAGGGGTTGTTACAGAAGAAAAGGTCATTTCTCAAGCTCAGTACTTAGACCTTGTATATACACAGTCTGGTATGTTATACAAAAAAATTCCTGACTTACCACATCCTAGTCAAATAATTGCAACTACTTCAGGTTCTCATGCAACAGACGGTGTATTGGTTTAGTTAGTGCTAATAAGAGTAAGAAGAAGTCTTCAAAAACTACTTCTCCTATCATAACTTTACCAGATTCACCAAAAGGAGATTCTTCCCTTGAAATTTTTGTCGACATTCATGTTGTAGACTCATCTATGACTAAATCTAAAACAGGTAATAAGAAGAAAGGAAAGAATAAAAGAAAACAAAATTCCTCTCCCAAAGAGAAAATCGAAAAGAATGAACAATCTGATGATAAGCGAAAACCTCATTATCCTTTTCTTATCTGTGATGAGGATCACTTTACCAAAGAGTGCCCACATCGGTCCGAGGTCTCTAAATTCATCAAAGGTTCACCCACACCCGTTGTCTTGAAGGATCCTTTTCCTACTCAAGATAGAAAAATGATAGGATCTTCTTCAATTTCATCGATAGATATTTTAATGATGTCTAAGGTTATGGTTGTGACGCAATCACAAGACTATGGAAGTAAAAATCCTGTAACTGGTAAAGAGACAGAAAATTCTAGTCAAAAACTAGCTATATCTCCTTTGGTTTCCAATCCACTTCACTTCGAGAAACCTAATCCTAATCTAGTGATTAAACTGCCTACTAAAGGTGTACTTCGAAAATCAACTTTCAATCCAAATGTGAGAGCTACTCAGAATTACAACATTGTTGAAGACTTGGCGATATCCCCTTTAGCCATGTCGACCTTAGAAGTGCTACAATCATGTCTAGCACAAATGAAATTACTTTTATCAGCTATTGGAGCTATAGATCCTCAGGATTCTAACCTCATGGTCTTTGATCTAGAAAATTTTACACCGAGACTTCCTCATCATATGGCTTTTCAGATTCCAGTATTAGTAAAAAACATACGATTTTTTCGTACTGTAATTGATGAGGGGGCATCCACGTGCATGATGTCATTAAATAGTTGGAAAACTTTGGGTTCTCCAACACAACCAATCACCGACAATCCTTAAAGCCTTTGATGGAAGAGGATTTCATCCATACGGAATACTCCAGGATCTACCTATAGAAGTAGAAGGAAAAACTATTAATCTAGATGTGGAAGTTGTTGATGCCCCTCTAGATTACAACCTTCTTTTGGGTCGTAGTTGGTCTTATGCCATGACTATTTTCGTTTCATCCATATTTCAGTTAATCATGTTTCCTCATAAAGGGAAGATTGTGAAAATTGATTAGTTGTCATATTATTCGTTGACCCTGCTTCTACAGCCAGTATCCAACATGTTGGAAAATCGACTATCCCATATGAAGACGTTGGTGTAGGTTTAGTAAAGGACTCCGCTTTGATGGGAACTTTCTCTATGCCTCCACCCAATGTACCGTGTACCATTTCCAACATCAATATTATTTCATCAAGCACTATACCATTCGATGAAACTTGGGTAGTGCCTTCAGAGTCAGAACTGTATTCTTTCAATGGCGAGATGCCTTTCAGTCCTTTTGAAATGGCATATGTGGTAGTACAGTCATTTTCTGACACACTTTCAACTACACTTGATCAAATGAATGTGATCACTGAATAATATTCTTCACCATCAAGCTCAGCCTTGATGTCACTTTTCGATCCTTTTCAACAAGTGTTCCACATTGGTGAAAGTGTTCGAGAATTTTTGTCTTTGGATGAATTACCCTGGGATGATCTACACCATAGGTATTTGCTTTTACCTAAACTTGATAGGTTTGAAAATTATTTTTATTCTATATTTATGATTTATTATGTCAAGGAACCACAAAATCCCATATCGATTACAAATTCAGATTCTGAGATTAATTTGGGAAACATTTCTACAACTGTTCCTATCGACATATCAGTTAAACCTGGAATCGTTGAAAACATTCATATAGGCGCTTCTTGTACGATTTAAGAAATTAATAAATATAAATCCCTATTTCAAGAATTCCGAGACATATTTGCCTAGTCTTACAAAGAGATGCCAGGAATCAATCCAAAGATTGTCATTCATGAAATAAAGACATACCCGGATGCTAAGCCTATTAGACAAATTTTGCGTCCAATACATCTGCAAAAAGATGCTGCTATTAAAGCTGAAGTTGAAAAGCTATTGCGAGCAAGATTTATTTATTCAATTCCATTGAAAGATTGGGTATCTAATATAGTTCTTGTTACCAAAAAATAAGGGATTATACGAGTACGCATCGATTATAGGGATATTAATAAAGCATGTCCAAAAGACAATTATCCAACCCCTACATCGACCAAATTATCGATGATTGTGTCGGGAATGAAATTTTTTCATTTATGGATGGATTTTCCATATATAATCAAATTAACATACTCCCTACTGATCAACCAAAAACAATGTTTATATGTCCTTAGGGGACATTTGCTTATTGGAAATTGCCTTTCAGATTAAAAAATGCTGGTGCAACTTTTCAAAGGGAAATGTCTTACACTTTTCATGATATCAAACATATTGTATAGCCTTATCTGGATGATTTACCTGCTCACTCATTACACAGGGATGATCATCCTACACACTTACGAGCTATTTTTATGAGGTGTAGGTATTACAAGATTCATTTGAATCCGCAAAAATGTGTTTTTTGCAAGAAATCAAAAACGATTACTGGGATTCTTCATTTCGAAAGTTAGCATTCGTGTTGAACCCTCGAAGGTTGAGGCCATTATCAATTTACCTCCTCCTTCCACACTTTGCCAACTCCAAAGTTTGCAGGGGAAAGCAAACTTTATACGTAGGTTTATCTCGAACTATGCTGAGTTAACAAAAGGTTTTACCCGATTGTTGAAACAGAATGTTGCTTTTATTTGGGATGAGATTGATGATTGATATTTTGATGCTCTAAAACATGCGTTAACCCATGCACCATTATTTCATCCATACAATTACCACCAGGACTATTTTTATACTTAGCAGCCTTTGATTCCACCATTGGAATGGTTCTAGTTCAAGAGGATGAATCTCATAATGAGCATGTGATCTATTGTCTAAGTCAGAATCTTAAGCCGATCGAAATTAAATATTCGCATGTGGAGAAATTGGTCTTGGCAGCAGTTCAAGCTGTCCAACAATTCCATCACTACATATTGTTATGTAAGACAACTTTGATATCTAATTGCAACCCGACGATGTATATTTTGACAAAAAAATTACTCCGGGGAAAATACTCTAAATGGATTGTCATCCTACAAGAATTTGATTTAGAATTCGAAAAATATAAAACAAATAAATCACTAGTGTTTGTAGAACTCATGTGTGACTTTTCCAATACTAATATGGAAACCATGGTAGAGAATCCCATCACAGATGAATTTTTGTTTCCTATTAGTACATTAGATCCACAGTATGGATATATCATCATATATCTTCAAACCCAAACCTTTCGCCTAGAGCTTTCACGTTCAAATCTATAGAGAATCTGATATCAATCCCAACAATACAATATTGTTGGGGACACACTTTATTGTCGTGGTGTGGATTATGTTTTTCGACGTTGTATAACTCACGAAGAGGCTGAAAGGGTTTTGAATGAATTCTACTCTGGAGCATGTGGTGGTCATATGTCTGGTTTTTCCACAGCCCAAAATATATTGTGCGTTGGTTATTTTTGGCCGTCATTGTTCAAAGATTGTATTATTGCGGTCTCAAAATGCCACAACTGCCAAATTTTTGATCAAAAGATGTGTGCGCATCCAGCTCCTCTTCACCCAATCATTGTTGTTGGTCCTTTTGCGAAATGGGGCATTGATTTCATTACATGTAACCCTCACTCGGCCGGGGGGGCATGGGTATATTATTCTCGCTGTGGATTACTTTACCAAATGGGCCAAGGCGATGCCTACATTCGTGGCAGATGGAAAAATTGTAGCTATGTTCATATTAAATCATGTGATTGTTCATTTCGGTGTACCCCAAGCTATTATCATAGACCATGGGAGTCATTTTCAAAATATAATGATCATCGAACTTTCCGATCAACTTGACCTGCACCATGATAACTCTACTCCATATTACCCGTAGGCTAATGGTCATGTTGAAGCTGTCAATAAGGTTTCAACCACCATGATTAAACAGATTATCAGAACTCACAAATCGAATTGGCATACCATGATTTTTTCGACATTATGGGCATACCGAACCTCAGAAAAAATTGCTACAGGGTTCACTCCTTTTCAACTGGTCTACGATTTAGAAGTTGTGTTACCCATTGAATGTGAAATAACGTCACTCCAATTAGCCATAGAGTTACTACCAACTACCTCTAAAGAGGAAAAACTTTTTTTGTACTTAGCACAATTAGATGATACTCGACGCACTACTACATTAGCTACCGAAGCTCATAAGAAACATGTGAAGGCTCAGTATGATCGAAGTGTTACCCCTCGTGTTTTTTCAGAAGGTGACCTAGTCTTAGTATACGATCAAGCTAATGATAAGCTAGGTGCTGGGAAATTTGAACCGATGTGGCATGGTCGTTACATTATCAAGCATGTGCTTGCAAAAGGGGCCTATGAATTGATTGATTATGATGGGGTCTCTTTAGATAAGCCCAGGAATGGTCTTTATCTTAAGAGATATTATGCTTGACTTTCGTGTGAAGATCTCATTTGTACATTAGTTACTTTTTAGATAGTGTGCCTTAGATTAGATAAGTGTGCCTAGATTAAGTTTTCTGTTACTACTATCACTGCTTATCTTCATTACTCCTTATATTGCAGATGTCAACATCCCTTCAGACGTACATTGGTTTTGTTGATGGTGCCTATCGTAGTACACAAAATATCTCTTCCGCAACTTGGGTTATCTATTCACCCACAAATGAGTTAGTTTCTATGCATGGGATAAGCCTTAGTTAAACAACGAACAATATTGCAGAATATAGCACAATCATTGAGTTATGATTTGATGCCATTTCATTTGGTATTCTACGTTTGATCATTAGGTTGGATTCAGAACTTGTTGTATTACATTTAAACTGAGTATACGCAATTAAAAATACAGTGTTATTGAGATTATTTTTGAAGGTTCGTCTCTTGGAACGACAATTTGATTACATCGAATATCAACACATTTCATGAAATTTAAACACATTGGCCGATGCATTAGATAATCGTGTTCTAAATATACATTTGCAACATTAAAATAGTAAAACAAAACAACATTTGATACATGTTGAACAAGATACTCAGAGAAAGTAGTAATATCATAGATAAGTTTGTTTTCAAAAATATTATATCGTTTATGATCATAGGTTCAAACAGCTTATGATCTAATGGATACTGAAAAAAATAACAAAACATGTCAATCCACAATGATCATCCACTATCCATGATGATGATCATGGTAATAGACTATGGCACGTGCCACCTTGCGCAGGAATCTCCTAAACTATCCTGGAACACCTGTAACATGTCTCTGAAGTTGGAGAGGAATGTCATCTGTCCCTGTCGCTGGAATATCTATGGTTAACCTCTCCAGGTTATGTTCCATATCGGTTATGATCTCTGTTTCCTGATCCTGTAGTGGTGCTATAGGCTCTGCCTACCGCCTATCAAAGTGGTGGAGTGTAGCTGGTCGTCGTGGACCAACATCTGCATTTAAATATTGTTATCAGTATTGGACGATAAAAAACAAATAAAAAATTAGATTAAAAACATCAAAATAGTTCGCTTACTTGATTCGTCCAACTGTGCCCCTGAAGGCAAGGACATCTCAGGATCACCTCTGAAATCTATACCCACATAAGGGAAATCTTCAATTTTGAAGATTTGGTTCCTTAGCCACATAAAGTATGCCAGAGTGAACTGAACCACTGAACTGCCATTGCCACCATGGCAGACCATTAATGCAATCCAACGTACCTTCCGAGGTTCCTGAGGTTCCCCACAATCTACTGGAATAAGCTAAGGGGCGAGAAGCAGGATTCTCTCCAAAGAAAAAGAAATCGAAATGGTGCCATAACCAAAGTTTTTCAACTTTGCATTCTTTTCTCTAGTTAGTTGGCCTGTTAGCCAATACCCCTTCGCACCAGTTGAATATGGTGCCTCTGAAACACTCTACCGCAGTCTGAATTTGAGATTTAGTGGCTACATGTGGAGTTGCACTTCCACACAACCTGGTTACCGTGAATGCAATCACTTTGAGATCTAATCGCAAGATATTTTTTATGTATATGCGATTATCCTTTGGATCTTCCTCATCATTGCAAAACTGTTGTTTGTAGCTAGCAATGGGTAGGCCACCTTGTCTAGCCCCAAACAAGGATATGTTTTCTCCTCTTTGGGACAATCCAGTGAGGAAATAGATATCCTTGAGCTCGATTTCAAGCCGATGGTCACTAATGATAAAGCACTGATCTTGAAATTCCCGTGAGTTTACTAACCATGTCATCAACTCTACTTGTGCTTTCATACCTTGGATTGCCCAGAACTTATATAAACCACAATTTTTAAGCACACGCATTGTTGCGGGATCATTCCTGGATTCATTTTCTATAGCCTCATGCTCACATTCTCTCCACTCTAGCATGGTGAAATAGCCTGAAAATAAACACATTTGAAAGTTAGAAACCATTGGAGTGCAAAATTTTAATCATTTTTAAGAGAATTTGTAAATTTTAAAACGGACACGGTGCCTCCGCAGTTTTTGTGTGGAGACAGTGTGGACATCCGCACGGGCTCCACACAAAAACTGTGGTAGCCCGATAAGTTTCCTTTTGAAAAATTATCGGGGTCCACAAGTAGCGCGTGCATGACCTATGGACCCCTAAGAGCGCATTTTTGAAAATAAATTTCTTCCAAAAAATGAAATTAAAGCTAAAAAAGAGAATTAAAATGGATAGAAATGAAGAGAAAGATGATGTGGATTACCTAGTTCTGACGAATCACAGAATGAACATTCGGTTCTTCCAATATTAGCTCCAGAATTTTTTTTCCAAAAGCTCTCAATTCACTCCTCTGAAGACAAAAGGTGAAAATGATTTTGTAAAACTCCTTTTTATAGTTTTTGAATGAATAAGATATTTTATTTCATTTTATTTTTCACTTTAAAAGGCTATTTTTTGATATTTTTACTTCTTGGAAATAGGTATGTGTAATATTTTGAGTTTTTGTGCAGGATATAGGTTTTTGGGTGAAAATAATTATTTTGACACTGAGTATACTTTTATCACTTTTTCGCAATCTTGAAAATTACGAAAAAGTGAAACCCTGGAGTTATTTTTTAAGCCCTTTTCAGACTCTCTAAATATGAAAATATCACTAGGTACTTGACTATTTGAACTTGTTAAAGGAAATGAACAATCGTCCCTTCAGTATAAGTTTACCCCTTTTCCAGAATGAAATGGACTATTGTCGAAAAAGGTATACGTTGACTAATAATGGTCAATAGAGTTCTCTCCTGTATTATTTTATCCTTTTTTGGGCTCGAGAGACTAAATTTACGAAAAATTAAAACCACGGATTTTACTTATGTCTTTCTTCTGACTCCCTAAAATTGAAACTTCGCCGAGTTTCTCCTATACTAGACTCATTAAAATTTAACAGTAAAGGACCTGTCGATTACAAACAAGGCTGAACCACTCCTTCTTAGAGTTCGATTTTAATACTAAGATGGACTCATCCGAAGGATGAGCTTACAAAAACAAGCAAATGTTATCCTCCTCAAGTTTGTCAAAAATAAAGAGGTACTTGCCAGTAATGGTGGGGGAAAAAGAGAGAAAAAGAATCTAGTTATCACCCTTGTTTGAAAAGTTGTAAACCACTCTTGAACACGACACTTTGTCACACTTGTACTTGGGTTGGGAAAATACTTTGTCTAACAGTTAATCAAACCACATTGAAATTCTTCAGTCAGTTTCTGGGTATTAGCTTTAGGTCAATTGTTACCAAACCATCTGCAGTATCGTTATGTGTTCAACAGATAGTTCAAATAAACCATTCATTGCAAACATTTATCTCCATTTGCGTTGACCATCCCTAATTCAGTCCTTGCAAATATTTCTTCAAAAATTGATCTAATGATTTCGTGTCGTGGGCTTTCCTACAACGGGTCACGTTATATCGACGACAACTCATCATCTAGAAAGTTGATCTAGAATCCTATCAATACCTTGGGATCTGCATGCCCTAATGGCAGGTTTCTCGCCTTCGATGACAGGTTGCATCATTGACCTTCGATCAAATGATTCTGTGAAGAGTTCGACTGTAATTCATTCATTCACACTTCATAGATTGTACTGAGTACTTTGAGAGCCATTTTTATTATTGGTGGTTTCTCTCACACTTGTTAACAACTCACATCATTGAATGGTAATCAAGTGGTTTCTACCATGTTCAACTTCGACAAAATCAATCACATGGATAGAATCGTACTAGTTCGGAAAGCGGAAATCAAGACCCTGGATCTAGTTTCCACCAGCCAAGTTGCGAGGAGTTTTATTATTCATGATACAGTAGAGTATTTATGATAGATGGTTGCACCCATAATCTGTCTACTATTGATGTAATATTAAAATCTTATTTGTACCAGAGCATTTAGTTAGTTTTGATCTAAGTATGGGAATGCCTACCTCAGCGATGATATATATATATATATATATATATATGCTTGAATTGAATGTTTTTACAGGTTTTTGACCAGTGTGTCCGCAATCCAATCCTCGGAATGATAAAGCACTTCACTCTTCAGAACAACCTCAGACTTCGTACTTTAGGGGGCAATCTGTTACATGTTATTTTGTCACCATGACATTTGATTGCCCAGATAGGTTCATCACTACCTATATTGTGCTCCTTTAGAAGTCAAAAACCCTAATGTTCATAAACCAAGTCTTGCAATTAGAGAAAAGCTTATTAAAACCCTTAAAAGTATAACTCCACACTTTTCTACCCCTTTCCTGTGGGTCCACGGATAATTATTCTATAAGCTGCTACAGCTTCCACACGTTATGCTTATAAAACCTACGGACCCGCATAAAAATTTAAATAAAGGAAAAATTAAGTTCTAGAAGTCCAGTTGGTTGAATATTCTCCCAAAAAGAATCTTTTAGAGGCGCGATCAATTCGAGCTTTATCCCTCCACTCATGGAGCTTATCCCTTGGTCTATGGAGCTCAAATCCCTTCATGAGAGGAATCCATCCCCCTCTTCATGGAACTATAACTAACTCCATTCCCCTATAAATTGAGCTCATGTTTCAGTCTCAAGGGTAGCTTTTAGATGGTAGACATACATGTTAATTGCTGAATAAATTCTCAAGAGAGCATACTCTCTACACTATTTATTGTTGGCATGAGAATTATCACACCCTTATGTCCATAACTCCATGCTGGTTCAAAGAGAGGAAGGCCTGTCAAACTGAAGGAGGAACGATTGTTCAAGAGCCCATGAGAAACTTGTATGACATCAAGGCATCAGGTTGTAAAGTTAGTCTTTTCATTCAAGATAATACATATGGATCTCCTTTTCTAATTGAGTTGTTCTTGTGCTTATTTGAATAATTCAATACTTAGACTCCTTGATCTCTAAGTTAGATTAACTGTTCTTAATTATTATATGTTGCAGGTGCTTTTAATTCTTTTTTCTGTCTTTGATTGTAGGTTCTACTTACCGAAGAAGCCTATTTGGAGCGACCAGATAAACTACTGCACCGAATGTTGGATTTCAAGGTAGGGGCATGTCCTCTTTCTTTATTTATAATAATTCTGAACTATAAATAATCTAGAGAGAATGATTTACAAACAGATGTTTGTTTCTAGCTATTTGAAGAATACTAGGAAGATCGCTCTTGTCCGCAAGAGAGATTAATCCGCATAACACAACCTTCACCAACAATGTGTTATTTCTTGCATTTGACTTAACAATAAACCCCTTTGACTTGCACATTCTATCAAACTCTAAACTCGCAATTCTATTATTTTTTTCACTCCAACATTCACATCAACCTAATCTGATTTCTGTAAAACAAGGAACAAAAACCTTCCAAAAAGCCTCGACTGTTGGAACTCGGTAAAAACTATTTTTCTGGAGGATGAAAATGTTTTGATGTAGTTGTCACAAGAGTAAACAGAGACAGAGCTCTGCATGCCCTAAATCTCGGTGAGAGGGAGTGACACGAAACTGAAGTGATTTAAACTCTGCTGCCAACTCATTTCACCAAACCTTTCACTCCATCGAATTATTATCTAATTTATGTTCATAACTCAACATTGATATATCTCACATTTGGCATTAGATTTAACTAGCTTTAGAAAATAAAATCGCCAACTCCTTTTAATAAATCCTCCAATTAGAAATAGCAACCTTTCATCAAGGTAATATCTCTTATTTTAGCATACCTTCAATATTCAAAGAGTAGTATCTTTTCAGGAAATAGCTACTTACTAGGTTTGCTTTTAAAACCAGATTTTCTGAAAAAGGGTAGCTATTATGGAAAATTACTAAAACAACTGATGACTCTGACATTTTTTTCTTTAACCTTGGATAGAAATATCATGGTGAATGAATAATACTTATTACAAGAGAATTTACCGTAATAACTCTATGACACAAATAAACTATTGGACTCAAAATTATTTTGGGTTTTGGTTAAAAAATGATTAAAACTAATACATTTTAACCTTCCAGAGCCTTCAACCATAGCTTATGAGATAAGAGAGGATCAAAGACACAACTTACAATGATGACCATACCTTGAAAAATACTTTGAAAATTGCAGTGCTAATAGTGGCTTGTTGGGAAAAATACTGAGAGGGGGGGTGAATTAGTATTTAGGGCTGAACAATTTTTCTTTTCTTTCTCTTAAAACCATATGTTACAGTACTGCATCCAACATGTATGTCCAGATATCTTATTATGTCTTTACTTAGAGCATTGCATCATATAAGCATTAAGCATGAACAGAAATAACAGAACAAACCATCAAACATAAACAACACATATGAACACCAGGATTTAAGGTGTAAACCCAATTCGGGAGAAAACCACCGCTACTGTAATCTCAGTCTTCAATATTTATTATAGAGAAAACTTCTTACAATATATGCTGGTGCAGACTTATACCAGCACGCAGGCACCCACCTGCAGAAGGCTACAACCTTCTCTCATTTACCCGCCTCTCTCGGAAGGGAGCTACTACCCCCTGCTCTCGTTTACCAGCCTCTCTTGGAAGGGAGATACTACCCCCTGCTCTCGTTTACCAACTACCACTGGAAGGGAGCTACAACCCCCTCACTGAAGGCTTCGACCCCCAGCACTACTGCGGACCACGTTTCATCAATTTTCATACTGGATCCACCAGTTGCCACATGACATACCTTGCAGGCCACCAGATTTATTCATTCAGTACACTCACACCAATTCTTCATGATTTCGTCCGTCGTTCAAAACCAGAGATTCATCATCGTCAGATCATTCTATCCATGGGTGCATCATAGTTTCAGATTTATTAGTTAAGAATAGAGCTCGCCCATACATATATTCCTTGGAGAAATTTTTCGTTCACAACCCTTACTATGCACCTCTCGTTCTCTATTTTTCTTCTCCTTATATAGTTTTTCCTTTATTAAAACCATGAGTCAAAACCACGAACCGCTAATGGTATTCCTTTGTCAGTATTCCTTTTAGTTTATCGCACGGGGCTTTTGATCTCTTTTTAATTTATTTATCAATTTAAAGAAATTGACAAATAAATATATTTACAACTTTTGAATTCCCAAGCCTTATTTCTAAAGTTTAACCCTTCGGAATTTATAGAAATATCCAATGCTTCCAAGTAAATTAATCTTACGATAAACCTTTGACCCCGGGCCCACATATATAGTCAATAGCCAATCCAATACGTGCACGACACCATAAGTAAATTTGGCGCAAGCCCAACGTCCGATCACCATTAGATTAGCAAGCTTCCAGATCAACGACGTATATTCATATCGCTCGACCTCTGATGCCGAACGTTAACGTGCGATAGCCCGCCATACCTGTGTTAATCTTCACGCACCTTCAACAAATGATGACCGTCCGATGACCCCTTCCCAGATCAACGACGCTCAATGATATCGTTGGGCGTCCTGGGTCGAACTATAACGCACGATGAAAAGTGGTTTTGTGAAGTCGTACAGGGATGCGTGTCGAGCACTCTATGGAATCGCTCCCAACCTCTTGAATACCGCTTTCCCGTCGAGAGCGGTGCGATAAAAACCGGAAACTGCCATTACTGTTCCTCTCGCAAGGTTCCGCCTTCTTCGCTCAAGGTTCCACTCCCCCTGCTCGATTATTTTAAATTGACTAATTTGTATCACAGTTCTTCATGAAGACTTCTGTTAGTTAATGCGGTGAACGGATCAATTAACACTGCAGGGGCTTCATTCCTTATTTACTGTGACATCGCTTGCACTCTTCATCAACAGATTAACCCATCATTATGTTTATTGAGGCTTGACACCAATGCAATCTTCATAACAGGGATCATATCCATAATATATAACACAAGAAATTCACACCAGATTCCCTTTGTGACCTTAAATTCATTCTTGATTCATGGTTCCGCCTCTTCATGCTCCATTCTGGTTCCACAAGCACCAATGTACAGTTGCCATACCATGTTTTATTGTTCCAGATCATACCCTAAGAATCCGAACATGAAATTTTCCAACATATCTCCTCTTTTACACCTCGACTTCCCTTCTTCCTACTCTATCTCTGCTTGTCTCTGCTCCTTGACCGATACTTCCTCTGTTCTTCTGATCAGATTCTCCTTTGTAGCCAAAGCCTTTGCCATCAATGACAATATGCCAACAATTACAATGATGACCAGACCTTGAAAAATACTTTGAAAATTGCAGTGCTAACAATGGCTCGTATTGGGGATGAAGTCCTCACTGTGAGGCTTCAAGGACCGTAGATTGAGTACCTTGTCCTTCCCTTATTTCTCCAATCAAAAATTCTTCTCATTAGCTCAAAAATACCAGCATGCCTAGCCATTTGGTAATGGATTCATAAGCTAGAATTCAATCTTCTACAACTTATTTCAACATAACTAAAAACTAAATCAAACTGTAATCTAAAATTGAAACAAATGCTCGAGTGTTGAGCTTATTTATATACATCCCTGATTCTAATTGGCTGAAATTCACTCGATCAAGTGTATACAAACTTCCAAAAGAAAATTTTCAACAACTGATTTCTTGACATGTCTTCGCATCCACTGTTGAAAGACTAAAAAGTATGAAGCATAAGATATCATGTATCATCATATCAGAGATTGTGTGCAGCAGAAAATCATGTTGCTTTAGTACTTTCCAACGGAAGATCAGGATGCAGATATTCTGACGAAGGCGCTCGGGAGGAGAAAATTTGAATACCATAGAGGTAGGATTAGGGTGAAGGATAATCCTTATCTTGTTGAGAGGGAGTGTTGAGATTCAACAAGATGATGAGCTTAGTGAAAAGTAAGCACCTTCACTAAGTGGGGCCCGCAGGCTATTTTTAGGTGTATGTCTATTTTTAGACATGGTGAGCATATTCTATAAGTTGTAGGATGCTATTTGTAGATGGTTGGTCAAATGTGGAAAATATATGAAATTCAATTTTTAGAATATTGGGCGAAGTCTATTTATAGATCCTCGATCTAAAAATATAACCCTTAATAATAATCTGACAATAAACATCAACTTATTCTCTTGGAGCACTTTATTTTAGTGAACATATTTGACAAATTAGTGGGTGGAAGGAATTACGCAATTCCTAGGGTTATTGGTGGCTCATGCATGGAGGACTCAGTTAGAATTGAAGTGGAAAAGTTATGATAGAGTTGGAAGAGTAGTTTATGGAGTTGTTATTTAGTTTAACTCAGTTAAGTGAGTTAAACTCAGTTGAGCTAGTTATATCTAGTCTAACTGAAAGATACACTAGTGAGAGTTAAGTGAATTAATAAGTTAATTAATTCACAACTAATAACTCACCGACAACTAAACAAAAACAACAGTTAACTACAGTGCATGTTAGTTCTAGTGGAGACCCAGTGTAGAGATAGGTGAAAGGGTGAGATGGACTATCCGTTGTGATTATAGTGATGCATTCAATGCATCTGACAAACATTGGAGTTGCCAATGAGGATTGTGTAGTCAAGGCAAGGCTAATTCAAATTCATTTAGGGGTCTTCTTCAGCAGGGATTGCGCAGTGGAGGCAGGCTATCAGGAGGCAAGAAATTGGTGCATGGAGATGCAAATTTCTGCATGACAATGTGTAATGATTGTTGATTGTACTGAGAGCTTGATGTACTAAGCTTTGTATGAGATTATTACATGATTCCATTGATATACATAATATATGATAGTTGGGGTTTTTAGCTTTAAGCTTTCCCGTTAAACAACTGTGTTATGTGCGATTGAATTTATTCACATGTGTTTGCAATTGAGTTTTAAATTTCCACAAGTTTAACAGTGGAAGGATTCTATATTTAGCAAGAAGATAAATATTTTTAGATCAAGAGAATCTGGTAATACATCATTATTAATAAATTTCTACAACTAACACATGAATTCCAGCTTTTCTCTAGCAGAATCTCAACTGCAACCTTCACGAGCAATGTGTTATTTCCTGCATTTGACTTAACAATAACACCCTTTGACTTGCACATTCGATCAAACTCTAAAGTAGCAATTATGTGTTTTCTTTCACTCCACCATTCATAAAAACCTAATCTGATTTCTGTAAAAAAAGGAATAACAACCTTCCATAAAGCCCTTACTGCTGGCACTCGGTAAAAAACTGTTTTTCTGGAGGATGAAAATGTTTTGTTGTAGCTGTCACAAGAGTAAACGGAGACAGAGCTCTACATGCCCTAAATCTCGGTGAGAGGGAGTGACACAAACTAAAGTGATTTAAACTTTGCTGCCAACTCATTTCACCAAACCTTTCACTTCATCAAATTATTAACTAATTGATGTTTATAACTCAACATTGATATATTTCACCTTTGGCATTATATTTAACTAGATTTAGCAAATAAAAGAGCCAAATCCTTTTAGTAAATCCTTGTACTAATTTTTCAGGAAATAACTACTTATTGGGTTTGCTTGTAAAACCATATTTTCTGAAAAAGGGTAGCTATTATGGAAAATTCCTAAAACAACTGATGACAACATTTTTTTTCTTTAACCTTGGATAGAAATATCATGGTGAATGAATAAGACTTCTCAAGCTAAGCCCATGACCTTAACTACTCAAAGCAGTTAAAAGACTTATTAAAAGAGAATTTTCCCTAATAACTCTATGACACAAAAAAACTATTGGACTCAAAATTCTTTTGGGTTTTGGTTAAAAAATGATTAAAACTAATACATTTTAACCTTCCAGAGCCTTCAACCATAGGTTAGGATACAAGAGGATCAAAGACACAACTTACAATGATGACAAGACCTTGAAAAATACTTTGAAAATTTGTAGTGCTAACACCCATGATAATATTCTATGTGTTGGAGTACATAGACAAGATTTGGTGTTCCCTATTACATTAGTATCAAATATAATCTGTAGATGATGGCAACCATGATTAAAAGACCAGATGACACAACCCTAAGGTTTCCTTCTATCAGTTAGTGTGCATGCATGCACCAGTTTTAGGTAGGGTAAGGAAAGGATAAGGTTATCCATGTCCTTGATCTCCAGTCAAAGTAGAGAGCAGGCTAGGGATAGTACAATTTTAGTTTTATAAACTTTTCTATCTTGGAGTTCGACCTTTAGTTATGGTGCAGATCCCAAGGTAATTTTAACTCTTGGCTTGGACTGCACAACATCATCCTCTTGCAGAATATATCTATGATTTATATGTAATTTTGTAGACCCTAGTCCGCCCTTTTCATTTCTATAAAATAAATATGAGGGTATGGATCAACAATAGAGATTTGGTGTTCAATAGTTTAGTGGTTTTTTTGTAGCAGATTTTCATGTGTAGAAATAATGACAATTAGTGATAATTTTTGATAAGAAGTTGTTGAGTTATGTTATTTATTTTCTACAGTAAGTGTTTATAAATTCATTACAGTTAATTGTTTTAATAGGTTGTTTAGTTTAACTTGTTTAGTTTCCTACAGTAATTATTTTACAGTGAAAAATCTGTTTTCCATGGTTTAGACAATTTTTTTCTTTTAACAAGAACAGGTATGGTTTTTATATCAAAATTCAAAGTTGATGGATTCTTGTCTAGCTGCAAAATATTACATATCATTTCAATCTTTTAGATATAGAGCTTATTACAAAAATGATGCCCACAATTGCTTCAGAATTTCATTCGCTAGCTACTCCAGGAGTTCTAAGCTTCCTATATATATTGTAGGCCTTATGGTATAACCCTAAAATAAAAATTGTAAAACACGATATCAAAGAAAATTCACGGAAATGATTATAACCCGGGACATCAGGACAATCCCCGTTTTCTTTGTCTGAGTGACGGTGATACTGGCTGCTGGGCTCTTCGGTGTAGAAGTCCTCTCCAGTCTGGGTGCGTGTGTCCATTGTTTCTAGAAGGTCAATTGTTTTTCCAGTCTGCTTTCCTTTGTCCTCTTGCTCCACCTGCTGGCGGAGCCTTCGAACCTCGCTCCTTAGACAGGTCGTCCATTTTTCCTGCTCTACGAGCTTGATCTCCTAAAACATCATCCTATCTGTGATAGTTTTTTCTTTATCTCTTATGTTGAATAGCAAGTTGTTTAGATTGATGTGCAAGTGGGCCAGTTGGGCCTCCCGCTGACTGCAGATCTCTTCCATTGTTAGAGGCGGGTCTGAGGGGGAGTCTACAGTCTGATTCCGAGGGTCCATTTCCTTCTTGTTGCTGAGACGATGGCTTCCAAAGATGCCTATGCCCGAGTCCCTTGTGACCGTGTTGGTGTTCCCCTCCTGAACAAAAAGCATGAGCTCTTTACCAATTTTTCTCCTGAGCACCATGCAGAAGCATTTCTCAACCTGGTATCACCCACTCCTGAATGAGGCTCTACCTGAGTCTCCCATCTGCGCGCTGGAGGAATGATTCTGATGGTAGGGGAGGCCATCCGTTATCTTGTATCTCTGGATCAGCATTGCGTAATCTCTTGGCCTGTCTTGGTCGTACATTTTCTAGAGCAAGTTCATTGCTCTGTAAAGCGTATCCCTCTCGCATGCTTGTGTTTGGAACTAATTATTACTTATGATGTTCTCCGTATTCATGGTGCCTATAATTCCACCCTCCACCGGTATGATGTGACCTGCCACACCGTTAGCCACATGATAGGAGGTTACAGCTGGGGTGAGCCAGGTCCACCATATGTCATGCTAAGATGACTCGCTTTAGGTGGCAATAGGGGAGTGGGAGCTGTGACATGTGCTGTGGGCATTCGAAAGCTCTTGGATATTACAACATTTTCCCTTACTCCTATTGCAGTTGTTTTACATGGTCTATAGGGGAGGTTTTGGATCTCAATTGCTTCCCATAGTTTGAGATGACTTGGGGGAAGCACCACTCCCTAATTTTCTTGTTAGTTCACCATGTTGTTTAAATCCTGCTTCACATGCTAAGGCGTTAGTAGTTTGAAATGGAGGAGAAGAGTTTCTATGTGGAACCATATCTTGGGCTTGTGATTCATTGTGTCTTTTTTTAGGGCTAGAACATTCTTGATTTCCCAGGCTGAGTCTCCAATGATGTGGAGGTATCTAATGTTGTTCCTTAGAGCTAACTCTAGTCTTTTCCAGAGATCCATTGCTTTAGCCTGATTTTTTGTTTTCTTCCCTATTCCCTAGGTGAAATCTATTATGGTTGTTCCTTTAGGGCTTTGCAACACCCCTCCCACTCCTGCCGACCCATGGTTTAGACAAATTTTCATTGTGGATGTTCTGTCATATAGTACACACTCCAAATTCAATAGGGTGGAGGTGTGGTAATAAGATGATAATATTTAGGTCCAACTGTTGACCATAAAGTAGGTAAATGGAATAGTTGAGTACAATAGTATTGAGACAATATGGGAAGACAGAGTAGCTCATTCTTGAAGATATGATATTGAAAGTAGACTCGTATTTTAAATAAACATTAGAACCCTTCAGCATGGCAGTAGATGCATTGTTAACAAAGAATTTTTTTTTGTATTCACCGTCCTTGTGTCACATGCATTCCCAAGCTAAGATTGCTCACAGGGGACTCTCACTCAGTTTTTCCGGCAAAATTTTGGTTACAAAAATCTCGTTAGCCATAGTTGTGATTTACAGTACACCATGAGCAACTCTAGGGTAAGATTTTTCTCAACACTATCTACATCCCATTTTGTAACTCAAATTGCCTACAAGCTTAGGTAGAGTAACCTTGTCAATTTGAAGTAGTACCCTAAGATCTGAATTCCATTAAATGTTCTTCTCAAAGAGACATCCTCCAGCTATCTTCCCCATTGATTCATGACCTTATATTTTTCTCTAATTGATATCGTTAACATGCTTATCAAAAACTTGGAAAAGAGACAGGGAGAGAAGAATAAATATATGGGGGTATGTTACAAGATACTTTTCATAGGGAAAACAAAATTTTGAACCTGGATCAGTCTCCATCCATGATGACAGGTTGAATCTTGATCAGTCTCCATCCATGGGATTTTAATGGTCCTTAGATGTGAGATTCATGTGCCAAATTCAATAATTTCATAGAATTACCCCAATGCATATTACTACCTTTCTGCTATGGATGAGTATCTATTTTACCAAATTTGGCCAGGACTTGAGTATAATCCTAATTACATCAAACTTGAGTCAAACACCACAAATTAGTACTAGTGGATTTGCGTATGGCACAACTACAATAAAAATACTAGCAGCAATAGCAACAACATACTACCTTAAGATATGGAGTTGATGTCCCTTGCTTGTTGGGAATCATGGTAAGACGTAAGGGTGCTATGCACCTTCATGTATATTTTTCCCATAAACCAGGGATCAATTTATTTTAAGCTGTTGATTATTAGCAATACCATTCATATGTTACTTATGGGATATTTAAGGAAAACAGTGAATTTGATTTTAAAAAAAAAAGTATTATTGTTACACTCATTGCAGTATTCTTTATTAATTGGCCTTAGGATTGGCCCGTGGAACAATTAATAGAGAAAAAAAACTCCTTTCATGAGGAATATTTAGTCAAGGAATAGTCCCATCATACTGAGAAAGGAAATGGAAAGTTCGACCCCCTGCTCACTAATGGAATAAAACATGAGCCCTCGATGATAATGAGAATTTACAAGTGTTTTGAATTCATTTCAAAGTAGTATGTTTGCTTTTCCAGTTTTTTAAGTCCTATACTTCTATAATATTTATTTTTGTACACTTAAAAATAGGTGTAGCCCAGCTACTTGGAAATTTTTGAGCTTATGGGTATTCTTTAGAAAGAGATAGTTTTACAATTGTTCCACCTTTTGTGCTCTCTTATTGTTTAGCTTGTCCACATTGGCATTTTTAATATAAATATATCTTTTATTATTGTTCAAAAAAATAAAAATATTCCACTTGTAGTGGTTTATACATATACATTGGAGTATAAATCACATCTTTAGAATCACACTTCTCTTAAATATTAATTGATCTATGCATACCAAGATCTAGGTGCTTGCTTCAGTTGTAGAGATAACTAACCAAAGTTATAAGACACGTGAAATAGGAACTTTTTTTTATGAAACATATACATCTATGTGAATATACAATGGTTTAGGTTTGGTCTAGAAAATAGTGGGCGACCAACGGGAGAACTCTCGAAATCTTACTCGCTACTCATTTTTCTTTGTTTGGTATTTTAATTTATTTTTCAAAATTGTAGGAAAATTATAGTCACATCAAAATGTTTACAAATCTTACAACCCTATAATGTTTGCTTGTAGTGTTCCAACCACCTCTATATTGCTTGAATTTGCACAATATTAGGTCTCCTAGTCCGATCTCAATTGAGATTAATATTTTGAGAGTCCTCCCATTAGTCACCCATTATTTTCTAGACCAACACATATATTTACGGATATATATATATATATATATATATATATATATATATATATATATATATATATATATATATATATATATATATATATATATATATATATTTCATTTAAAAAAAAAAAATCAAGTTTCTTATAACTATGGTTAGTTATCTCTGCAACTGAAGCAATTTACTTTTCTTCTAGATCTTGATTTTGTGCAATATGTAGGTCACCACCTCTATATTTCTTGAATTTGTGAAATATTGAATTTTATGCAATATGCAATGATTTTTGCAACCTATAAACATGATTCTCTTTGCTAGGTTACATTAATCCATGTGGTTTTTCCATTTATTCATCTATCAGCCGTTCAAAAAAGAAATGTTTACATCAATTTTATGAGTAGGAAATTTATAAAACATTGCAATGTCTATCACAAGTATTATGGTTGAAATATTAGCTATAGGTAAAAAAAATTATTCATGATTTATTCCTTCCTTCTCGACATAGATTTTGGCTACTAACTACACTTTGTACTTTCCAAAAGTACCATTATAATTACATTTAGTTTTTAATATCCACCTATCATAAACAAAACAACTTGTGGTACCACACACAAGAATGAAAATCTAGTATGGAGGTGGTGTTAGAAAATTATATATTATGGAGCAATGCAACACATAAAATATGCGGCAAAATACAAGCACAAAAAACACATAAAAACAGAGAGACACAAATATATGTGGTTCACCCAGTTTGGGCTACGTCCACCCTGAACAACCAGTCCTTCCTTTCTATTATCCAGCAAAAAATGAAGAGACAAAACCTACAGCAGATCCGCTGTAATATCCTTTGTTCTCTCTCACAGTATCCCTCTCTGTTTCTCGCTCCGAGAATACACACATAATACACAGCCGCAATACAATACCCTCATAAAAGCGAGGGATTGCCTTCTAGGGAAAAAAAACCCTAATCTAAACATAACTTCTATCGTCAGATCATTTGTCTAATGAATGACCCAGATTGACTAGAAATTACTATACTTTTACAAGGCAATTTTACATCTGTTTTTAGCTTCGGGGGCGCTGCCCCCGAAACCTCCCCGCCAAGGGGGGCCTCCATAAAGTCGTCGCTACCCCCCTCTAGACCCCCTAGGCATAATTTAATTACGGGCGGAATTGTCACCCCATTAAGGTACAGGGGTCCAATGTTGCGATACAAAATAAACAAGATAATCAAGCTCCACACCCAACAATCTCCCACTTGGAGACTGATTGTAGCAACTCCACCGCTACTTCATTTGCTAGAAAATGACTCCTCTTTGGACTTGGATGTTTCTCATCTTCATGGTCATCCTTGAAGACCAATTGAAACTGAGCACATTCTCAGTTTCTCCCTGGTTACAACTTTTGTTAGCATATCTACAGGATTCTGGCTAGTGTGTATCTTCTCCAGCTTCAACTCTCCATCTTCCAATACTGACCGTATGAAATGGTATTTGAGATGTATGTGTTTAGTCCTGGAATGAAATGTTGAGTTCTTTTCAAGATGAATAGCACTTTGGCTATCACTGTATAGCGTGCCCATATCATGCTTCTTACCCAATTCATCCATAAACCTTTGTAACCAAATCATTTCTTTACTAGCCTCTGTAGCAGCAACATACTCGGCTTCTGTTGTTGAAAGTGCAACAACACTTTGAATTTTTGAAACCCAACTGACAGTTGTTCCACCTACAGTAAATACATATCCTGTAGTGCTCCTCCTGTTATCTCTATCACCTGCCATATCTGCATCAACATATCCCTGTAGAGCAATGTTTGAAACACCAAAGCATAATGCTTGATTTGTGGTACCTCTCAAATATCTGAGAATCCATTTTACTGCCATCCAATGTTCTTTTCCTGGATTGTTCATGTACTTGCTTACAACTCCCACTGCATGTGCAATATCAGGCCTTGTGCAGACCATTGCATACATTAAGCTTCCAACTGCTGATGCATATGGAACTTTAGACATATAGTCCATTTATTCTTGGGTCTTGGGGCACATCTCCTTACTAAGTTTGAAATGGCTAGCAAAAGGTGTACTAACTGGTTTTTCATTCTGCATATTAAATCTTTTCAACACCTTTTCTATGTACTCATTCTGAGACAGTGTTAATTTGCGATTTTTTCTGTCTCTAGTTATCCTCATACCAAGGATTTGTTTTGCAGCTCCCAAATCCTTCATTGCAAATGAATTTGCCAATTTTCTTTTGAGCACATTTATTTCCTGCATGTTAGATCCTGCAACAAGCATTTCATCTACATACAATAACAATATAATATAGCTGCCATCATTTTGCCTTTTTAGATAAACACAATGATCAGAGTGACATCTAGTATAACCTTGTTCAGACATAAACTTGTCAAATTTTAGATACCTCTGCCTTGGAGCCTGTTTTAAGCCATACAAGCTCTTCTTTAACCTGCACACCAATTTTTCTTTCCCTTTTACCTCATATCCTTCTGGTTGCTGCATGTATATATCTTCCTCCAAATCTCCATGGAGAAATGTTGTCTTTACATCTAACTGTTCAAGATGTAAATCTTCCGCTGCTACAAGACTTAAGATAGTTCTAATTGAATTCATCTTAACAACAGGAGAAAATATTTCATCAAAATCAATACCTTTCTTCTGTGCAAACCCCTTCACCACAAGTCTAGCTTTGTACCTATGTTTTCCTCCATCTTCTTCCTTCAGCCTGTAAACCCATTTATTCTGCAATGCAGTTTTACCTGCAGGAAACCTGACTAAGTCCCAATTCTGGTTATGCATTAAGGAGTCCATCTCTTCTTCCATGGCTAGCTCCCACTTCTTCTTGCTTTCAACCTGCATTGCTTCTTCATAACATTTAGGTTCACTAGAATCAGTCAACAATAAATAATATAATGAAGGAGAGTATCATTCAGGGGGTCTAATTATCCTAGTAGATCTTCTAACACCACTTTTAGGTGTTTGAGGTGCCTATTGTTGTTGTGGTGGTTGTTGCTGCTGTGACTGTTGATTATTATTATTTTCAAGCACCTTTAATTTTTCAGTTATCTCATCAAGAACCGCATATTCCTTGCTTTCTTTTTCCTGTTTCTTTTCCTGCAACTGATTCTTATATAAGACCTTTTCATTGAATATTACATCTCTGCTCCTAATGATTTTGTGATTTTCATAATCATATAAGCGATAACCAAAATCATTAGCACCATATCCAATAAAGGTACATTTCTTTGATTTTGCCTCAAGCTTTGCTCTGTTTTCTTTATTAATATGGACAAAGGCCTCACAACCAAAAGGCTTTAAAAAAGAGTAGTTTACCTTTTTACCTGTCCATGCTTCCTCTGGAATACCACCATCCAAGGAACTTGAAGGCCCTCTTTTTATTATATAAACAACAGTATCTACAACATCTGCCCAAAATTGTAAAGGCAATCCTGCATGCAATCTCATGCACCTTGCACGCTCCATGATTGTTCTGTTCATCCTTTCTGACACACCATTTTCTTGTGGTGTTCTTGGAACTGTCTTCTCTCTACGAATTCCATGCTCTGAATAGTACCTATCAAAATATTTGCTGCAATATTCACCTCCATTGTCTGATCTGAGACACTTCAACTTCTTTCCTGTCTCAATCTCAACCAAAGCTTTCCATTTCTTGAAAGTATCAAATACATCAAATTTATTCTGAATACAATAAATCCAGGTTTTTCTAGTTGCATCATCAATAAAAGTAACATAATAACAAGAGCCACCGAGAGATGATACCTGAGCAGGTCCCCATACATCTGTATGCACAAGCTCTAATTTTTCGCTCTTCTTTTCTTTCCCAACTCTGAGAAATTTGACTCTCTTTTGTTTTCCATAAATGCAATTCTCACAGAAATCCAAATCAACATTCTTCAAACCTGGCAACAAATTTCTTGAGTGAAGAATCTTCATTCCCTTCTCACTCATGTGTCCGAGCCTATGATGCCATAATCCTGCATCTGCTCCTTTGGAAGTTAAAGCATTAATAGAGTTAGAAATACAATTGCATAAATACAATGTACCAACCTTTTCACCTTTTGCTATTACCAGCGCTCCTTTGGTGACCTTCCAAGTTTTATCTGTGAAAGTTGTCACACAACCTTCATTGCCTAACTGCCCTATTGAAATCAGATTTTTCTTCAGATCTGGAACATGCCTTACCTCCTTTAGTAGCCATTGGTTTCCATTCTGTTGTTTTACAAGAACTTTACCCATTCCAACAATTTTACAGGGTTTATCATCACCCAAACGAACTTGTCCAAAATCTCCTTGGACATAGTCATGAAAATATTTCTTATCAAGTGTGGCATGGAATGAAGCCCCTGAATCTACAACCCAAGAATCAGTAACATTTTCGAAAGAAAGAATCAAAGCATCTTGTAACAAATCACCTGTCACATTTGCTTCATGATTGTTTTCTTGTTGTGTGTCTTCTTCTTTTCCCTTCCGAGATCTACAGTCTTTATTTATGTGTCCTTTTTTTCCGCAATTCTAGCACACTATCCCCGATCTGGACTTGGATCTGCCTTTTCTTGATTTACTGTGATATCCTGAGCTCTTTCCTCTTTCCATTCTTCTTCCCCTAGACTCTGAACTCAAAGCATTACTCGATGTCTCACCGGAGATTTTCCGTCGCATTTCCTCGCTAAGGATAACACCAACAACATCATCAAACTTTAAAGTACTAGATCCAGAGACAGAGTTACTAATGGCCATTACTAAACCATTCCAACTCTCTGGAAATGAGCACAAGAATAACAGAGCTCTAACTTCATCATCAAAGTTTACCCCTACAAAACTTAACTGACTGGTAACTGTATTAAATTCATTTAAATGGTCTGCAACAGATCCACCTTCCGACATCTTCATATTAAATAGTCGTTTCATAAGAAATACCTTGTTTGAGGCCGAGGGCTTTTCATACAGTTTCGCCAACGTTTGCATCAAACCCTCTGTTGTTGTTTCCTTCGAAATATTGAAGGCGACTGACGCCGCAAGACACAACCGTACTGTTCCGAGTGCCTTTCTATCAAGAATGTTCCATTCCGCGTCTGTCATGGTCGCCGGCTTCTTTGTTTTTCCGCTCAATGGTAGGTACAGATCTTTCTGATACAGATAATCTTCCATCTGCATCTTCCACAGCGCAAAGTTTTGGCCGTTAAATTTCTCGACCCTAAACTTACCATCGTCTGCCATTGCTCCCACTCGAACCAGGAACCCTTCTTTCCTGCGAGTTTATCAGCCAAATAGACCTTCGGCTCTGATACCAGTTGTTAGAAAATTATATATTATGGAGCAATGAAACACATAAAATATGTGGAAAAATACAAGCACACAAAACACATAAAAACAGAGAGACACAAATATACGTGTTTCACCTAGTTTGGGCTACGTCCACCCTGAACAGCCAGTCCTTCCTTTCTATTATCCAACAAAAAATGAAGAGACAAAACCTACAGCAGATCCGCTGTAATATCCTCTGTTCTCTCTCACAGTATCCCTCTCTGTTTCTCGCTCCGAGAATACACACATAATACACAGCCGCAATACAATACCCTCATAAAAGCAAGGAATTGCCTTCTAGTGCAAAAAAACCTAATCTAAACATAACTTCTACCGTCAGATCATTTGCCTAATGAACGACCCAGATTGACTAGAAATTACTATACTTTTACAAGGCAATTTTACAAGGCAGTGATTAATTTCAGGCGGCGTTGCCGCCCCTTTTAAGGTACAGGGGTCCAATGTTGTGATACAAAGTAAACAAGATAATCAGGCTCCATACCCAACAGGTGGGGCTTATCACCCCATAGTTAAGAGGTAGAGGTGACATCCAAAATTATTGGGTTAGGTCACTAATTGGATGAGAAATACTTGCTTTGTTCATTCAGTAGAATCAGTCAATATAGGAAGGCTAATGATGACATGGAAGTAGAGGTAGCTTCGGTCTTAAGAGTATATGTTTGGCTATGGGAGCAATGGTTCTTTTGTTCCCATGATTAGCTCTTGGTTAAATTTGCAAAGGTTTTTCCTATGGCTATTGTTTCACGTGACAATGGTTTTTCCAATAGAAATTGGTTCACGATGGATGTTTATCTTCCATTGACTAAGGCGGGGGGGGGGGGAATCTAAGCGGATCCTATGCAAGCCTGAATGAAATGAAAAAAATCACATGTAAAACCAAATTGATGTAAGAAAACATAAATAAAAGAGTTTCTAACTCACTCAAAGGCGTTATCCAGGTCCAATTTCATAACCATTATTTTTTCCTTATTTATTTTGCTTGTTTTGAATATCTTTGACACCAATATAATATTTTAAATTTATTTCTTTTCTTGGATAAATCCTTGTTGTTTTTTGGATATTAGAGATGGAAAGATAGTTTTTTAATTTGTTAGCAAGGTGTATAGCTCTTTCCTGATAAAGGAGGGGCAGGAATTTCCTTCAACCTGATTTCTTCAAGGCTCTTTGTAGGAGTCACGGAGCTAAGAGAATGAGATAATGAGGTCATATTCAACATGATATGGAAACTAGGAGAGGATCACTTGCGGTGGACCGTGTCAACCCATTAGTATTTATGATGAAATGTATACTTAAATATTTCAAAGGCTTGATGAAGAGAGCTAGTCCAGTGTGGAATGATGGAAATAACACTTAGGATCCTATGAGAAAAAATCCTAAGAATCTAATACCAATCCTTGATGTAGAAAGTGAACTTCAAGAAGTTGAAATTAAAACTAGAACATTCAAATATATAAGTGGTCATTTATATGGAGGGAATGGGAATCATATTGAATTAGTTGGAACTCATACCTACCTCATAGTTTCTCTTACAATAATGTCACTAAGAGAAAATGATTGATGTCCTGCTAAATATAAATTGAAGGAAATGAATGAAAGCATGGAAATTATGATATGGCTTCCCCTTAAAAGTGAAATGAATTTCTTTACATGCCTTCCATTGATAGGAAATTAAAACCATTATCCCTCGAGGTTAGCTACATGGAAAGTGTTAGAGAGCTTTTTGCATTTATTATTAATGCCATAGGGTCCTAACCATATGATTTCTTGAGTCCTCATGTCTTGTCCCACAGTAAGTATAGGTATCCTTTTTGCAAGTCACTTGTCTTTAATTTTTTGTCAAACACCTCCTTCCATCCTTTTTTAATATTCTTTTCTCTTGTTGTGCACCTGGCTTATCTTCTCTTGGACCTTGAACAACTAATTTCTTCTCTTTTGGATCTTATCTAATTCTGCTACTAAGTCTTGTAGAAGATTCATCACAAGTAGAAAATCTAAATATATTCAACTGATCTTCTAATATACTAAAAAAAATATCGAATCCATTCTACAAATTGCGGAAACCAATTATGACCGCAAAATCACATGAACAGGAAAGAGAAATAATTTCAATCGCACAGCAAAAATATGAATCTAGGGAAAGGCTCAGCTAAAAACCCCACTATATGTATATTACATTAAGTTAATAATATGCAACAATACAATGTTATTTCCCTTCCTGAGAAACCTTTTCACTATCTCTGACTATCTCCCTCTGATCCTGGCAAGTTTGGTCCAATAGTTAACCAAAATATTGCACCTGACTGACCAACCTTGCTTACACCTTCCTGATAGAATTGAGCTGCAATTAAATAGGAAACTCCCACTAATTGATTGTGCAATAAATCCAAGGTGTCCTGATGACCTCATGCATGACATGTACAATTTTCTAATTATACAACTGATAGTCTACTTACCTTTAACTCCAATCTCAACTGGGTCACTCTTAGAACTGACATGCAACAACTATTTATAGTGAATTGTCATTTATCTGATTGATCACTGCATGTGAATTAAATCATAATTAACTCACTGGACCTCTCACTAGCTGAAATCCATCAGTTAAAACTAGTTAAATTGATTTTAACTCAAATAAACTGAGTTAACTAATTACAACTCAAAATATACTCTAACAGGGCTCCTAAAAAGTAGGAGACACCCTACATGCCTCTAGTTTGACCCTCAACTCAAATTAATTGAGCTAAGTATTCCAAACTCAGTTAACTCGTATAAGCTGTCATGTTATGTGGAATTAAAATTTCTTTCTAATTTAATTAAGGGAAAATTAAATTAGAATCCCTTTTGATTCCATTTTAAATATTTATTTTTTCCATTTTCAACACTCCCTCTCAACAAGAAAGGACTCTATCATGATATAATACCTTTGGAATTTTTTGCATGAAAAACTTCTCTCTATTTTTGTTGCTACTGCAAATTTTGAAATTGAAAAAACATCTAAACTGAATTAGTATGATGCATCTGTCTCTAGAGTCTCTAACTGCTACTAGCTATTGCACTGTCTACTGAAAAATGTGTATTGCTGCTGACTTTGCACTTCTTCCAACTATGATTTGTGCTCCAGTATTTAACATCTATCACTCTGATATCTTACTACATAAACCACTACCGATCCATCTTGATACTGTGTATTGTGGGCCCTATAGAAAGGTAATGATCCATGAGACAAGACATCTCAATGGACCCTGCCCAAATTTATTCTCTTGGGATTATGACTTCACATCAGTCCACCACTCACCTAGAGGTGTGGATGGATTTGCTCCATCTTCCCACCTGGCTCGAAATTTCCCCCTACTGGAGGTCTCTGCTTGAGTGGGTGCTTCGACTCAGTCTCCTCTCTGCTTCTTCAATTGTGGCTACTCCACAACCTTTTGAAGCTTCTTCTAAGGTTGCATGCTGAGACGTTATTTATGATCCCTCTCAACCACCAATTCTCTAAAATTTGATTTTCTCCAAAAATATTTTCATGCACCTTGTACCTTAAGTGCATACAGGTTCTTCACTTGCACACTGATTTTTTCATCTATCCCGTTGCAATGTGTCTAAGGAAAACCTTTCCTTTTATAAATATCACATCATATCCACGGTATTCCAATACCGTTATGGAAACAAGATTCTTCTTTAGTCCTGGAACAAATAAAACATCAGTCAGTATGAGAGGGAAGATAGCTTCCCTCTGAAAGGTAACTATAGCTATGTCAGCTACACTATACCTTCCTTCATCTCCAAACTCTATGTTATGTTGGAGGTCCTTCTCCTCCAATTCACTAAAGAGATCTCTATTCCACGTAATATGGAATGAGGCACTGCTATCGAGATACCATAGGCATCCCATTACAGTATTGGCCATGCATGCAATGAGAGTAAAATCAAGCTCGAAGTGTGAAGCTAGAGCTTCACCTGCTGCTACAACTACAGGCTCCTTCTTGCTTGCCTTCTGTGGACATTTCATGGCATAGTGCATGTACTCACGATAGTGAAAACACTTTATCTTGGACAAGTCTCCTTGCCCTCTTCACCTTGGGACTTATTTCACTTGGCTTTCTTGCCTTTACTTACTAATGCAAAATCTTCTTCTTTGTCTTTGGAAGAGGTCTCATCTCTGGTGCTCCACCTTATATCTTCTTGTACCAAGTCGGACCACAAACGCTCCCACTCTGGTAACTTCTCCCTCCCATTTACTGAATCCTGGTAGTTGTGCTAGATTTTGGGAAGGCCTATAAGTGCTAGGCTCACCAAATCATCCTTGGGAATGGTAACACCAACACTTCCAAGCTCATCACGACATTGAGTGAACTTCATCAAGTATTTTGGTATTGTCTTGCCCTCCTCCATCTTGATCTTTCTGAGCTTGTCCTTCAGCGACAACTTTATATGGTCGCAACTATTCTGAAACAGATCTATTAAGTCTGTCCACATAGCATATGGATTTTCCTTTCCATGGAGGTTGGATGCAATATGATCTCGGACTCCTTCTAACATAACCTTTCTCGCCTTTGCTACATTATTCTTCCATGCATCAATATTTTGAGAATATGTTATTGTGGAATGGGGAATATCACTGTCTATGAATTCCTTCAGTTTGTTCTCCTCTAGCACTGCCTCCATCCTGTCCTTCCATGCTATGTAATTTGAATTTCTTGAAAGGGAATATTCGAGTCTCAAGCCAGTGAAAGACATCTTCATCTGATGCTAGTCCTGAAGAATAAATTTACAAATTTGATTCACCTTTTCAAAAAAAAAAATCGGTTCTTCTCTTCTATAGTGATTCTGGCTCTGATACCATGTATAAAATATAAATAGATTCATCTAATCTTGTAATATTCTAAAACAAAATACTGAATCAATTCTACAAATTACAGAAACCATTTGTGATCGCACAATCACATGAACATGAAAGAGAAAGCATTTAAATTGCACAACAAAATATGTATTTGGGGAAAGCCACAGCTAAAAAACCTGCTATCTATATCTTGCATTAAGTCAAGAATATGAAAAAATACAATGTTATTTCCCTTCCTGAGAAACCTCTGCATTATCCCTAACTATCTCCTTTTGATCCTAACAAGTTTGGTCCAATACTTAACCAAAAACTTGCACCTGATTGACCAACCTAGCTTACGCATTCTTGAGGGAATTGAGCCCTATTAAATAGGAAATTACCACTAATTTATTGTGCAATAAATCCAGGGTGTCCTGATGACCTCATGCATGACATGTAAAAATTTCTAATTATACAACTATTAGTCTACTTACATTTAACTCCAATCTCAATTGGGTCACTCTTAAAACTGACATGCAACAACTATTTATAGTGAATTATCATTTATCTGATTTATCAATGCATGTGAATTAAATCAGATTTTATTCATTGGACCTCACTAGCTCATCCATCAGTTAGAACTAATTAAACTGATTTTAACTCAAATAAACTTAGTTAACTAATTAAAACTCAAAATAAACTCAACCAGGGCTCCTAAAAAGTAGGAAACACACTACATGTCTATAGTTTGACCATCAAATCGAATTAAATGAGCTAACTAAGTCTTCCCAACTCAGTTAACTCGTACAATTTGTCATGTGATGTGGAATTACAATTTCCTTCTAATTTAATTAAGGGAAAATTAAATTAGAATCCCTTTTGATGCCATTTTCAGTATTTCTTACTGCCATTTTCGACAAACACTACCTCCATGCCATACTAACTGAAAATGAGGTTTCCCTATGGCTCTATTTTTGTTGATCATGTCCGCCCATAGTGCATACATAAGCTATGAGTCACATGCCTTCTTGTTATTTGCTAAAGTATTATTGACAATTTTTATGAGATTTTTTTTTGAAGACTCAACTTGGCCATTCCCATGGGGGTAGTATTGAGATAAATAGTTTACGATGATTTTGTGTTTTTGAAAAAAATATAGCATCCTAAAGGTGCTAAAGTCTTTATAATTTTTAAATACTATTATTTTAGGAAAACCAAACCTAGACATGATGTTCTCTTCTAGTAATCTAATGATAATGTGGTTAGTGGTGTATTTGGTGAAGTAATAAATAGTTGTAAGGATTCATCTTTGTTGGCCATTGGAAGGGGGATTTATTTCTACTATGAAGTAAAGGCCCCATTATTGTAAGGGGATGCTACTTGGACATGCTTCAAAGGTAATGCAGGGAGATTCTATCTTCAAGCAGAGGTTTGGAATTCTATGTCAGCCTTAACAAATTTATGAACATCAAAAAACATGGTAAGCTAGTAGTACCCAAATGTTATAATTTAACGAGTTGTAGCTCTTGATACAAAATGACCTCCATAGATCCCCTAGTACATGCCCTGGATCAAATACTCAACCTCTTATTCCATCATGCATTTTAGCTTTAGTCCCTCAGGATTTATCTGCAGCAATTAAGTACCTACAACCTAGTATCTAACATCCTTAAGCTTCAAGTATGTTCTTTGATATTTGTCCAATCCTAAAGAGAAAATATCTATGGTTAGTAAATGGGCTATTCCTTTATACAAAGGAGGGTGGTGATAGCATACTTTTCAAACATTATTTCATAGCGACTCCTTCCCATCCATTATTAAAACTTATGAACAAATCCACTTTTTCTCATGACTGATTTACATAAGGAAATTTTATGATAAATTGAGTTACATTTTATCATATTCCCTACAAATAATTCATATTCCAGGTTCATGTTTATATTTTTTCTACAAACTATTCCATATTAGTACTTTCTTCATTAAGACTAGCCCTGAGTTTTTTGGGATTTTTTTCAGTGCCTTAATCTTCAATAATTGCTTCCACCACGAACCTTTGTTTCAGGCTCAGATGAAAAATTTACTTGATACCCATTGTAGAAGAATAATAAACTAAGGTTGGTTTTTTTATCACACCATTATATCTTCCTCTGAAATTTTGGCATGACTTCTCTATAAAATCATCCCACTTGATAGCTTCATTTGGTAAAAACACTAGATATTTTTCCTTCTTCCACATTTGCTACCGAATATAAATATTGGCCTAGTCCACAATGTGATCAAGGGCGAAAATTAAAAATTCCACTTCCCTGCATGAATTCTATCAGTCCTAATAGCTCAAATTCATTTTGGCACCCAACACATGGATCCATCTCTATTGTTACTTGTTCCCCATTTCCTTCTCTAGAATGTTGCTTGTCTTCCTTTGACTACACCAATTTATGGAGATGACTCTATACAGTATTTTAGCTTCCAAACACTTGCCAAAATAGATTATTTTTTGTAGTCACCATCCTTCCTCATCTTTTTTTTGGCTAATGTCTTTAGCTGAACTAGTGGAACATTTTGATTTTTCCTGGACCAAAGAAATTTAAATACCATTTTTCTTATTCTCTCTATAATTCCTTTGATAAAATCTAATAGGGTTGAAATAACATGGGAACTAAAGGGATAGCCAAAAGTTCCTTCTTCCCAATCCAAATATTTGAAACTAGGAGCTAATACAATAGAAGTAAAATTACAAAATCAAACATAGAAATGACTTAATTGCAACTTTCTCATAACATTAACCACATTACACTTCTCCAAATTGATAGATGATTTGAAACCCTTTAATACTTCGAGAAAACTGCAACCAAACAATCATCCCACAGGAATATCAAACACATGTGTCTTTTGCAAAGATTCACACAAAATATGGGGAGGCAAACTGCATAGAAGGAAAAGAAAAGTGAAAAGAGTGAATGCCCTAAGTGAGTGGAGTGAAAATTCACATTGGAGGTGAAGAGTGCATTAATTCTACAAATTTTTCACATCTTGTCATCCACAGAAATCCTCCATGAGGAGTTGTTAGCCACCTCTGATGCTAAATACATAGTTGTATGCTAAACTTTATCCATTTAAGGACAATAATTTGTTATGATAATCAAAATTCAGGACATCAAATTTGTAGCATTCCAATCCATTATCCAAGTTCAGCCTACTCCTACATGCCATGGTTCAAGCTCTCATTCTAGGGAAATGGAATTTATGGATTTTTTATCTCTTTTTTTAACATATAAAGTATTTTTTCTAGATTTTCTTTTATATATTTACCAAAATATTTGCCTATAAATTTTCTAAGAATAGAATGTTGAACTGAGCATGTTTCTTTTGAGAATAATTGTGGTTGTATTATTTTTGTGGAGAGAAAATGAATGGGATCACTGTTATATTAAGAGCTAAGTACAAGTAATTCTTCCGAGCAACTGTGAAGAAAGTTTTAGATAATGTAAATATATGCTATGTGTAAGTTGATGTGAAATTATGATTGCCAATTAACTATTATGTTTGAAGTATGAATGTTACCCAAACCTAGACTGTAAGTATTAGTTCGTGAAAAATATGTTTGTTTGATTATTTTGTGCTTGAACACTTTTGATGTGAAAAATCTCATTATATTGATCTTTCCTGAAATGAATGTGCATGATGTAAGAACTTTTGGATTTATTGGAAGTATTCCTTGCTGGTCCTTTTTGGGGGATAAATGAACGTTTTTTCTTATATTGATCATGGCTTGATGAATTCTAGTTAATCAATGTGGCTGTGTTAAAATGGCTCGTGTTGATCTAGTGCTTGGTTTTTATAGAAACGTGTATAATACACAACAAAACTTAAAAGAATTATTCAAGACACAAAGGAAGCTAGAGGTGCAATTGAAATTTGGCAAAGAATGTAGCCCTTAAATTCTCAACTCGAGACACTATTTATCATCTACATGATATCTTTACCTACCAAATTTTTGCTGCCATTTGTCGTGTCTTGTCGTATAAAGGTGTAGATGGTGTTCACTTCAAAGAAGGTACATGGTAATTCTATCTTAAATCTTCCCAGCCCTGGTATGTGAAATTCTGGTAGTTTAATAGTAATCTTTTTTATTTACAGATGTTCATGTTAACAAGGGGTTTTTTCTAAAATTAATGTCTCAAGGTTCAAATTTTCTTTTCAGGTTTGAATATTTTTCTATCATCTTGTTATATTCATTAACATGTCTCATAGTTGTCAGTTCTGGTCTTTTTTTCAGTATTGTGCTAAACTTATGAAGAAGATGATCAAGAAATCGATTTTCTGTGGGAGTGTGATGAGGTTCGCATGAGAATTCCCTTGTTTGTTGAATTCTGAACTGTAAGATTTATTATTTGTTGAATCTAGGGTTTTCAACTCTAGAAATTTATTAGGTTTAAAAAATACATTGAGGTTTGTTAGGGTTTCATATTGACCCGATCAATAGGTTTTACATAGGGATAATTAGTTCAACACTTCCACTAGAAAAATGTTGTTTGGCCCCTTTTGTTACAACTTATGCAAACACTTTTTTTTTTGAAATGTTGCTTCTTGTACTACTTCACAAAACACTAGATACGATACAATAATAGGCTTGCTTTATTGGTAAAAAAATGGTCTAGAAGGTCTAAGAAATGCCTCCTAGTTTGAACTTGGTAAGCTTATGTTGTCTGAAAAAATGTCTCTTTTAAACCAAAGAAAGAAAAAATGATATCCTTTAAAGAGTATCTTATGGTAAGAAATATTGATATTATTTAAAGAGTATCTTATGGTATACAATAATCCCAATGTACTCATGGTACTTTCAAGCTTGGAATTGAGATTGCAAGCACGTGTTCCCAATTGACAATGTCATTTCTAGAGTTGTTACAGAAACAGTTGGCCTACAACACCCATTTACCTACAAAAGGAGGGAGCCTTTTTGACATTTCCTACATCCTTGATTGCCTCCCTTTTATTTATCCCCATTTTTTCATTATTTAACTTGGTACATTTTATGGCTAGGTCCATTCATTTTATTATTGCCACCTATATGGGACCTTGGACAAGTGATCCCTTAGAAAAATAATAATTCACCTGTTTCAATTTCAAAATATATAACTACTTGTTGCATTATGTTTATTTGGGATTTAATAATTTATAATAATTCGTTGTATTTTTGGTACTCTTTCTCTCTATTTATATATACATAATTAGAGGTCTTGATCCCTGTCATTGTCAGTGTTGTCTCTTGAGTTTTGGCGGGTCTCTATGACTACCACAAAACTTACCCCACAATTCTCTCAACATTTGTAAACATCACTAATTTGTTAGTATGATCTACTCATAAGTTGTTCTTCATATGTGCAGGTTGTTCTTGTAGAAACATCATTATCTATTTTAGGGCTTCCCAACATTCCATCATCCATCTACATGGGTTGTCATAATGAACATCTTGTTCTTTTAGTGTTGGACGTATCAATAGGTTTCCCTTCCCAGGGATAGGTCATTATTAACTCATTTCCATTGGTCCCTATCCGCACTATTAAGAGTGGTGTAGTTGAATTGAAACCAACAAGCTTCATTGTCGAACTGATGAATAATAACATGGATAGAGCATTCACACAATATATTTGGTATTTGTGAAATCCGAATTTTGTGTTAAAAAGATGTAGAAGTAAAGGTCTCAATAAAGTTAGTAACCTTGGTACAATGGAAGTAACAATTATACAATCTAATGTAGATAAATTAGTTTACCTTCCTCACTATCTAACTTCCAATTACAAGATTAATGTTGCAAAGTTTAATGTAAAAGAGAAATTATTAATATATGACAATCTATTGTTGATGAAATTTTGCAAGCTTTATGTTATCACCAAATTGATCTTGATTGGATGCTTATCAATCAACTCAATGTAACTCTTTCAAACCACTTCTAACTGAAGATTAACCTCTTCAGTTTGAGAGGGCTCTTTCAAAGGGGGTTTATGATTTTGAATAAGGATAATACTAGATGGCTAACTCTATGAATTGTAACTTGGTTTTGTATGATTTCAGGTTGAAAAATGAAGGCTTGCTACCATTGGGCTATGAAGTCAACATCAGTACTTTTAGTGACAATGGTTCTTCACATGGAAGTTGAGGCAGATAGAGGTTTTTAACAAAGATAATCCATACACATAACATAGGAAAACACAATGATTTCACCCCTAAAGGAAATCAGAGCATAATATTATGAATTATGAGTAATTAGAGACAAAATCTATTGAAAGTGGTTAAAAATAAAGATATAGGGCAATAACACATCAAAAACCTCATGAGAATCTCAGGGCTGGAAGTATAATGTCACTTTATATTACTAATAATGGATAAAACATACAAGCAGCAATTTGGTGCAATATTCTCCAACCCTTTGCTCTTCGATGTTTAGTCTATAAATAGACATTCTTTACAATGTAGATGATCTGCCTGGATGGCTAGATCTTTGAATTCTACTCTGACACCTACCATAATTGAAACCATTAACTTGATACAGAAAAATTACAGCTATCCTTAAAAGAAAAAAAACTCCTAATAGGACTCTGTCTCCTATTTATTACATTCATTTATCCTATCAGTGAAATAGTTACATAATGAAAGTCACATTCTCTAAGGAAAAATCACCATCACTTTACCTATTTAATACATCCCTAGATCTATGGAACACAATCCTACTTTTTAGGAGTGGATAACCCTTCACTTTAATCACTGTTTTGAATGATGAGGTGGTTGTGTGTCACTCCTTTTGAGCCATGAATCTCTGCTGGTATGGTCCACTGACATGCTGGAGGTCTCCAACTGGAAAATGTGTTGTTGAGATTCTCAAAATTCTTCAAATGCCCCTTGCTACGAAACAAGGTGTTTTAGGCAGTTTCATAGCGAGTTTTAGTAGCGTATGAAATCTTGCTTTTCCATCAATCTCTTTGACTCCTTTGATGTTCCAACACCTTTATTATGCCAAGAAAACTTACAAATAGTCAATATCCCTTTATAAAACTTGAAAAAATTGAGTTTTAAGGAAAAATTGCACCTACAGGAATTTTCGTAGCGTATTTCTGGCCTCAAGCCTGAGGTATGCTATGAAACTGTCCAAAAAACTAGAATTTGCTAATTTCAAGATTGTCTTCAAAAATTGTTCTCCAACTGCAAAATTTGGGTTCTCTGCATGTTATGAACCTCATAAAACATATTCCAACTGGAATTTTTACTCCTGTGGTGTTTCATATTCATTTATGATCAATTGGGTGATGGGTTCTTCTACCACTTTCATCTTCGCCCCTTTCTTTTCTAACTCCACCTAAATCAAATCCAGCTGCTCTTGAAGATATTCCACTTGGTCTTTCAATGCTTTGTTTTTGAATTGTAAGTGAAATTTCATCCTCCTAACATGGTTAACCTCCCCTCTTAGTGGCTGAGTCCATTTTATCAACTTTTTTGTATTGTCCAAGGTTTTTGAAACACTTGTGACTTGTTCCTCCCATATCTTCCTCATTTGTTCAAATTGAACCTTCTTAGCTCCGTGTTTCTTTGCATCCAACTTTAAAACTGATATCTCTTTACCTGCTTCTTTTACCTGCTCTTTGAGGGTCTCTATTTTTTATTTTTCAATCATTTTCTCTTTGCCCTTTCTTTGCTTGATAACCAGTTCCTCCTTTGATGGTGAAGATAGATCTATGATGCTTGTTGGCTGGGTAGCTTCATTGATTTTTTCAGTCTCTTTTCTTTCCATGACCTTCCTTGCATGTCTTCTCATTGGCTTCCTAGGTTGAAAAATGAAAACAACATCATCACCTGCAAAATCCAGTTTTTTAGCTTTCTTACCTTTCTTCAGCTTTCTTCCTCCATCTTCAATGTCTTAAACTTGCATAATGGGTGACTCTTCAATGTCAATTGCATGGAGGATATCCTCTAAATTTCCTTTATCCAATGTCTGGCTTCTAGTGACTCTCTTGCTGCCTTGTTTGCTGACTGTTTGCTTCTGTTTTGCATGTGTTGTTTGAGGTGTGTCAATCTCCTGCAAAGGTTTTGCTTCCATGTTCACTGGTTCTGGAGGGGATGATATGTTTCTTCTTCAAATTCCTTTGACACGGTTGGTGATGAATTAGTTCTAGGTTTTGAGGCTTTCTTAGGATCAACCACAAAAATTTCATAGCCATTAATGAACAAGAAGGAATTCCAATCTCTATCTAATCTCCTTAATTCCTATAACACTAACAACTTAATTAAACCATGATGAAAAAGAGAAGTCTCACTTCCTTCTGTCTTGATTTGAACCTTATTTGAAATTTTCCCTAGACTTCTGTATAAATAAAAGGGCAATTCAAGTGACCTATTACCCAAAAAATGCAGAAGAAGTCTGAGATTATAGGAGTAGACCATGTGAAACCTTCCTTCACAGGTAAAGTACTTCTAAATGACCATCAACAACTTTGCATAATTCTCCATCATGAAACTCCTAGGGATATCATTTGTCAGATCAATTTCACTGTGTTCTTGCTTGATGAATTATTTGCAATCATGCATTGTGAATTTGATACCTTTAAACGACTGTTCACCTCCTATAGGGATTCTTGTAGCTGATGAGATGCTCTTTGGTGTCACTATAAGGTTCAGAATTCCAAATTTTGAATTTTTTCCTGTAAAGCTGGGGGAAAAATTCTTTGAAACCTGTAAATGAAAGCCTTGCAACCTCTGACAGAATTGAAAGCAGCTAGTTCTTCTGAAAACCTCCATGGAAGTAGGGTCTTCATTGAGTAAATTCATATCCATGGGTTCATACCTGTGACAATGGCCACCCTTATTTGTTTTTCTGCTTGTAGCCATGGATGTCTTATAGTCTTCACAGCCTCGCTTGCTTGATGACACTTGTAGAATTCGAACTTGCCAGCCACCTGCTTGGCTCGATGAATCAACTCTCCAGAAATCGACTCACATGCAAGGATAAAGCACAATACGATAAAAGGCTAATTGAGGTAAGGTTTTATGGTTTAACTGATAGCTCAAGCTTCAATCATGACACATACAAGCCCAAAAAGGTAATGATGACATCAAAACATGGCTATGTACATTTTATTTTATCATAACAAAATTGAATGACCTCCACCCTAAATCCTCTAATCATAAAATGACACATCATGCAAATCTGACAAGACAGGTTAAAAAATGGATTTTCATAGCGAAATTAGTAAACCTCTGACATATTCGCTACGAAACTATTAGGCAATTTCGTAGAAAAATCTCATGTTTTCCTATGTAAAATGCTACGAAAAACTGAAAAAGTGACAGATGCACCCTTTTTTATTTTAAATGCATGGGGAATGAAAAATGACATGATAGGGGACTCATTTGACTGAAATGGCATAAATGAAGGTGATCCTAAAACTTACGATAGACTAAAAATGTAAAAAAATTTCCTATACCACATTGAAATGTCTTAGGAGACCTTTTCCATTTGGTGAGTGTCCTATATGACCCTATCAAGAAATGTCTCACAATTTAATGAGTGATAACACTTTATATGAATGCAACTTGCAATTCACATCTTTTTTGCAAGAAATGCAATGTTGCAATTACACTTGAATAGTCATGTGAGTGATCCATTCTTTGTCTATTAGCAAATCTCAATCTAATTTTGTAACACACATTCGGGATGTTGGCATTGGTGTAGGTGTTTTTTCACCCCGATGCAAGTGTTGGATCTTGGTGCTAGTGTTAAGAATATAATGTATACAAAAACTATTATTGTGTTGGTGTAGAGGGTGTAGAACTTTCCTCCCATAATTTTTTGAAGTTGTGCACATATCAAAGACCTTTTGACTTGGTCAAATACTTGATCCTATGAGAAACATTCCTTACATAGGATTTTTCAGTCCCCTTCAACTGAAAATTCAGTAAGGGAAACTACATCTTATTCGATTATGTAGTATTCCATTTTTTTTGCTAGCAAAATTTATCTTAATTTTGAGAAAGACTAACTATACCCAATTGTTTACTGCATTTTCTCTTCAAAATTATTTTCCCTCAACTCATTTTTTGTCCCAATCTAATACCTGTGATTGAAAGATCTTTAGAAAAATTGCATCGAACACAAGATGAATGCTCGTGTATTGTGACAAGGCTAGCCAAAACTTACTATGTTGTGTTTTCTTTAAAATGGTGTATGTTTATGTTTGAGAGGTTTTAGATTTTGATCCTTCTACTTGAGGCACACTTTTTGAATGTAAATGTAGAAATTGTCCTCTTCTTGGAATTGACATTTCAATTTTGTATAGTTCATGTTAGGCTCCCAACCTCCAAAAGCCCTTCCACAATATACCATTCCACAAGTAACCTTCTAAGCATGAAAAAATGGTACTTTCTAGCCTTCAAAGGCTCACCAAATGTATAGGTAATGTTTTTAAGTGGAGTTTCTACCCTTCAAAGGATTGCCAAACATGGAATTTATACCCCCAAATCCTCCATGAGGACAATGTGGGAATTTTATCCTTCTGTGTGCCCTTCCATAATGCCACACACCATGATTATGAAGTCTCTTTAAGGTGAATGTTTGTGGCTTTTGAGAATGGTTGCTAAGGTTTCCAAACAATAGGAAGACTCGTTGAACAACCCCATTCTCTCTTTGATACATGAACATGAATCTTAAAAAAAATCAAATTCCATCAAGAAAAAATCTCCTACAAAAGTTGGACCACAATTGAAACTGTTTTTAAATACCCTCCAATGGTTGGCCTACTCAAACTTATGTCAAGATTCACCTAGAACATATATCATTGCATTCAAAACCTCATATATATATATATATATATATATATATATATATATATATATATATATATATATATATATATA